>CM054158.1:33297958-33354942 GCA_028751875.1 Rapana venosa | reverse complement strand
AAAAATTTTATAAAAATATAGTTAAACATCAGCAGTTTAGATTGAAAGCAAGTGATTTTGGTTTGGAGGCACTTTTATGATCAATGTTGCAATGTTGAACGGACAAAAATCTGAAGAACACTGAATGCTGCTGTGACTGGCCTGAGCAAATGCTAAGGGGTTTTTTTGGTTGTTTTTGAGACATGTGTTGAGAGAACCCTTGAGAAATGAAGACTATAAGGATTGGATTTGTAGTTGCAGATTTTGTTTTATTGTTGGTCGGGTTATTTGGGATGGATATGATCAACAAAACTTCATAGGGAGTATAAAAAAGTCTAAAAGCCCATACAATACAACATATAGATCAATGAATGGCAGAAAATCAGCATCTAAGAAAAAGAAAAAGAAGAAGAGGAAGAGGAGGAGGAGAAAGAAGAAGAGAAGAAAAATGAGGAGGAGGAGGAGGAGGAGAGGAGGAGGGGAGGAGGACGAGGAGGAGGACGAGGAGGTGGATGGAGGAGGAGAAGGAGGAGGAGGAGGAGGACGAGAGGAGAAGGAGGAGGAGGAGGAGGACGAGGAGGAGAAGGGGGGAGGAGGAGGAGGAGGAGGAGGAGGACAAGAAGAATTTGAAGAAGAATAATTTGATGAAAAAGAAGAAGAAGAAGAAGAACAACAACAACAACAACAACAAGAACAAGAACAAGAAGAAGAAGAAGAACAACAACAACAACAACAAGAAACAAGAAGAACAAGAACAAGAAGAACAAGAAGAACAAGAACAAGAAGAACAAGAACAATAACAAGAACAAGAAAGAAGAAGTACAACAACAAGAAAAAGAACAACAACAACAACAATAACAACACTTACAACAACACAAACCACCACCAACAACACAAGAACAGAAAGAACAAAAACAACGAAAAGGACTAGAACAAGAACAAGATACAAGAAAGAATAACAAAAAAACCCAAGAACAAGAAGCCACATACTTCCTAACAAATACTTTTTGTCTATCCTCATGGATTTCACTGCATTAAAAACCAAATGCAATTATAGGAAATTAAACCCCCTATGCGGAGACAGATGTCGAAGAGGTGAAATTGGAGAATGATTTACCCTCACTCTCCTACTCAAAACTGATCAGTCTTGGATATCCTTAGAGGATTGCTCTGAGCAACAGATAAAAAGACAGCCAAACAAAAGATTGAAATAAAGGCAGACCGGGAAAGAAAAAAAAAGGATAAAAAAGAGAGGGGAAACGAGGGAGAGAAAGGGAAGAAGAGGGAGGGGCCCCTTTTTCCCCTTTTGCTGTTTCCCCTTTGCCCAAAAACAGGTACCCATTTACAAAATGGGGGAAAAATACCCAAGGGGGAAAAACCCCCCATCCAAATGGAAACAGCTCATGAAGGTTGGGGGAAGGAGTGTCCCCCACTTTTGCCCCCATTAGTTATATAGTTTTAGTTAGTGTAGGCAAACGGAAACAAAGGAACAAAAAGGGGACAAAAAAACCTTTTGGTTTGGTGGGGGGGGGGGGGAGGGGGAGGGGTTGGGGGGAGGGGGGGGGGGGAGGGGGGACCAAAGGGAAAGAACTTAATGAAAAAAAGAAACAAAAAAAACAAGAAATGAAACCAAATAAAGAGAAAAGAAAAAATGGAAAAGAGGGGGGAAAAAAAAAAAAAACAAACAAAAATTTTAACTGTGGAAAAGGGTATGAGAAAAATAAAAAAATGAAATATGCCCCCCCCCCCCAACCCCAATAAAGAGGGATGTGGGGAGGGGGGAGTGGGCGAAAAAAAGATCCCAATTTTGTTTGTGGTGGGTTTCCCCCCTTTTCCACTTTTTTTTTCTCTCTTATCCTTTTAGTTTCTTTTTTGTGGGGGGTTTTCTTTTGGGCCCCCCGCTTTTTTTTTGGAAATTTCTTAAAAAGAATGGGAAGAAGAATGCAAGAAGGTAAAAGGAAAAAAGGGGAAAAGTTGGAAGAAGTGAAAGAGAGAAGAAAAGAGGCAAAAAGCAAGACGAAAAGAAGAAGCAAAGAAGAAAAGGAAAGAAGAGAAAAAAAAGAAAAAGGGGCAAAGAAGAAGAAGGCAAAAAGAAGGGAAAGAAGAAAAAAAAAAGGGGAAAGAAGGAAAGAAGAAGAAGAGGAAGAAAAAAAAATAAAAAAAAAAAAAAGAGGAAAGGGGAAAAGAAAAAAAGAAAAAAAAAAAAAAAAAAAAAAAAAAAATAATTTTTTTCCCATTTTAAAAAAAAAAAAAAAATAAAAAAAAAAATAAAAAAAAAAATTTTTAAAAAAAAAAAAAAAAAAAAAAAAAAAAAAAAAAAAAAAAAAAAAAAAAAAAAAATACAAAAACAAAAATAAAAAAAAAAAAAAAAAGTAAAAAAAAAAAACAAAAATTAATTTTTAAAAAAAAAAAAAAATAAAAAAAAAAAAAAAAAATAAAAAAAAAAAAAATAAAAAAAAAAAAAAAAAAAAAAAAAAACTAGGTCTTTTTATTCTGTGTAGCGGTTTTGTATTTTTTAATTTTTGACCCGCACACAATTGGTTAAAAGGGGGGGGGAAAAGGGGGAAAGGGGAAGGGGGGGAGAGGGGAAAGGAAACAGGGGGTTTAAAATTTTCCCCCTGGCCTACTTTATTCAACTTTTTTTCAAATTTTAGAACACGGGGATTAGGGAACTCCTTTACTTTTTGGGGAAAAACGCCAACATTTTGGCACCTCTGGGGAGGGAAAGGGGAGGGAGAAGGTTTTTTTTTTTTGGAGGTGAGGGGGGGAGGGGGGGGAGGAGGGGGGAAAAAAGTTTTGGGAGGGGGAGAAGAAAGGGAGAGACAAAAACGAAGAGACGAAAAGAAGAAGAGAAGGGGCGAGGAAGGAAAAGGAGAGAAAAGAGCGAGGAAAAAAGCAGAAAAGAGTAGAGAGGGAGAGGGGGGGGAAGAGAGGGGGGGGGGAGAGAGGGAAGAGAAAGAGGGAGAGAGAAAGAGGGGAGAGAGGGAGGGGGAGTGGGGAGAAAAAAAGGAGAAAATTTTTAAAAAAAAAATTTTTTTAGAGGAAGGAAAAGAAGGATTCAGGGGAGCGGTTTTGTTTTTGCTTGGGGTTTGGGGAAAAAGGATTGAAAAGGGAAAACAGGTTTTAGTAGGGGAAGATTTTTGAGCGTTAAAAGGGGGGAAAGAAGGAACAGGAGAAAAGGGGAAGAAAGGGGAGGTGGGAAGAAAGAACCTCAGGTTTCACGGAAGGAAAATTTTTAAATTTGGATCCGAGGGAGGGGGGATGGGGAGGAGAGGGGGAAAGGAGAGAGAGAGAGAGAGGAGAGAGAGGAGAGAGGAAAATAGGGGGGGAGGAGAGAGAAAGAGAGGGGGAGAGAGAAAGAGAAAAAGGGGAAAGAAGAGACATAGACCGGGGTAGAGACAGAGAGAGTTGAATAAAAAAAAAGGGACCCTAAAAAAATGATTATTTAGGTAAGCCCCTACTCCATGAAGGGGCACCTTAATTATCATTAACCCTTACGCCACGATTGCCCCCTTAAAAAGGGGACGGAGGGGAGGGGGGGGGGAGAGGGGGCCATTCAGCAGTACAAAACTTCGAAACTTTGCAATAAAAACTAGATTGTCAAAAATCGATAGATTTTTGAACGACAGAGAGGAATTAAAACTGTGCATTTTCTCTCTCTCTCTCTTCTCTCTCTCTTCCTTCTTCTCTTCTCCTTCTCTCTCTCTCTCTCTTTTTCTCTCTTCTCTCTTTTACTCTCTCTCTCCCCTTCTTTCTCTCTCTCTCTCTTCTCTCTCTCTCTCTCCTCTCTCTCTCCTTTTGTGGACATTTATTTATTTATTTATTTATTCTTTTTTTCGAGGTAAGGGAAATAAAACTCTTGTGTTTTTTTACATCCAGTCCCGTGGTATGCAGTTTTGTCACTTTGTCATCTTTTTTGCCCGGCCACTTTGGGCCCCTACTCTTCGAAAAGGGGAAAACGGGAAATTGAACGTGTGCGCGGGGTGTTTGCATGCGTTGGGCGGGGCATCGGTTTATAGTCTATCCGTAGAAGTCAGACAGAGACAGACAAAAGGGGACAGACGGGACAAGAGACAGACACGCAAAAGACATACCGCAGACAGACAAATAAAAGAAAACCAAAATGACAAAAAACTTTAAGGTAAGGCCCTAAACATCCTTCTTCTTTCCATCATCTTTTTCTCTACCTAATACTTCGTCCCCCCCCCCCCCCCCCTCCTCTCCCTCTCTCCTCCCTTCTCTCTCCCCCCTCTCCTCTCTTCTCTCTGTCTGTCTTCTCTCTCCTCTCCTCTCTCTCTCCCCTTCTCTCTCTCCTTCTCTCTCTCTTTTCTCTGTCACTGCGTATCCCCCTTCTTTTTTTCCCTTTCCCGTTTCCACTGATTGCCAAAAGTGTTCACAACCGCCCCACGGTGCCAGACCTTCCCCTTTCAAAAGGTATCACTGGATGGGATACTGTTTTCGAGGGGGAATTTCTGGCTATATGGTGATCGGGTATAGTTTGTTGCCAAAAAAAAAAAAGTCCTGCCTCCCTTCTTTTTTCTCCTACCTCACTTTGCTTTAATTTTGGGCCCTGCCCCCTTGTGGTCAGCTGTTGAAAATTTCATTTTTGTTGAACAAATATAGTGTGTTTGGGTTGTTTGTACCTTCATGGGTTTTTTTTCCTTTGGGTGGGGGGGAGGGGGGTGGGGGGCAATTTGGAATTGTGCCATGCAGATAAAGGGTTTAATGTGTGGGGGAAAATCGGTGGAATATTAAATATCGTTATGGTGATGCAGCTTTGGCGTTTATTTTATTTTTTTTTTTATTTTCTATTTTTGTGGTTTAATTTTTTTTCATTCTTATGCATTTTCCATGAAATTTGAGATAACGCGCTGGATATAAATATATTTTTAAAACGTATTTTTTGTTTTTAATATTATTGTTTAAAACCGCTAACAGGGGGACTGAAGTAAAAAAAAAAAAGCCATGAGTGTTATTTCATTATCCTCGATATAAAAGAATGAATAAATAAAAAAATATATACAATCGTTTTTTTTTGTGAAAGATACAGTGTATATAATTCCATTTTTATTTTTTATTATTATTTTTATTTTTATTATTTTTATCTTTTGTTATTTTTTTTGTTGTTATTATCATTGTTTTGTTTTTTTTTTATTATTATTTCTTTATTATTTGTTTTTTTTTATTTTTATGATTAATTTTATGTATTTCACAAATAAATTTAGGAAAACGCCTTCAGTTTAGAACGCTTTGTAATGGTTTTTCTTTCGTCAGTAGACTTCAAGGTTCCCAAAAAAGGTGAGATTTTTGGTATGCAATTTTTTTTTTTGTTTACCTCCCTCTTTAATAGGCTTTCCGACTTCAGGAATATTTTGGGGAAATATTAAACATCCCATTTTTTCCCGGAAAGGGGGAGGTACCTCTTGCTCTTTTTTAATTGTAAATGGCGCCAGGTTTTGAGTGTTTTTTTTGAAGTGCACAAGTTATTGAGAGTATGTGCCCAGCTGTTTTGGACCCTTTTCAAAAAACATTTGATTTCAGTTTGTTTTCCCCATCAAATTTTGGGAAAGGGCAAGGCTGGAATCAAACTCTGCCCCCCGAGGTTGACGTGTATGCAATTGAACGTCATCTAACCGCCCTGCCCCTTTCCTTCTTGACATTTTGTAGTGCGCGCGTATGGATTTGAATCTGTTGTCATTATGTTTAAGGAGAGTTGCTTCCCTGAAAATGTTGAGTGAAAGCGCTTCTTTTTGTTTGTTTTTTACAAGTTCGGCTATTAAATTCCATTATTTTTTTTTTTTTTTTTAATGCTCATGGTGTATATGTTTTGTGAAAAGTCAGGCCCCAAAACCCCCGTCCCCCAGTTAGATTTTTGGGGGCAAGGAACTTGCCCCTAACATTCTGAAGAATTATAGACCTGTTTCCATCCTACATTTCTCTTAAAATCATTGAATAAGTTTTCTAAAACAGCCAAAAACCCCTTCTCTCCAAAGTTTTTTTCTGAGTTTCAGTTGCCTATCGCTTTAAAACCCTTAGCACGAAACTACCCTAGTCCACACCTTAAATTTACTTTCTTTTTTCTGACTCTGGGAAAACCCCCTTCTACTCTATCGACTTATCTGCAGCCTTGACACTTGACCATTCAAATCTTCTCTCCGTTTCATAAAGTTCCGTTTACTGGCACAGCCTTTTGGTTCAGTTCTTCCTACTGCCCGATTCCAGACATTTTCAGAAAATAAGGTACAGTCAATATTCCCAAAACTGGATGGGTTTCCCCGCAGGGATCAGTTTGGGCCCATTTTTTTCATCTCTATACTGCTCCACTTCCTTATAATAAAACTGTCTTATGTCAACTTTTTTTTTAACGAGATCTCAGATTAAAAAAATAGTGTTACCCCTAAAATTTCCCTTCTTTTTGCAAATATGCCTATGCTTTCAAGCATCCAAACGGATGATACAGAAACATTAATTTAAAATGCAGAAAAAAACCGAAGCCTGCTTGTGGGGCCCCAAACAAAAACTTCTTCTTAAAACATTTTTCAATGAACTTGCAATCTCTTCCCTTTATCCTGCTGTAAAGTTCTAGGAGTTGTTTTAAAAACACACTGTCTATGAAAAATTTTCTCACCAGCCCTGCCATTTGTGCTGTTTCAATTAGGCAAATTAGTACAATTCGTAAGTACCTGCCCATGATGAACACCCAACTTCTTGCGTCTTATTCTCCCCGTCTGGATATTGAAATTCACTTTTAGGGGTTTGCCGAAACATCATTACCCCCTTCAACTATAAAAAATCTGACTGACTAGTCCTAGAAAAAAAAATTTGAGCAATTACCCCTTCTTTTTTTGATCTCCCACTGGTTGCCTGTGCCACGAGAGTAAACTAAAAGATCAATACTTTGTTACAAATGTCCCCAAAAACAGCCCCCCTTCCTCCCTCTGAATGTCTTCATGTAACTTTCCCGTTCCCTAGATTCAATCAATCCCCCTTTGGTCGTCGCTCTTTTTTATTCGGGGCCCATTGATCTGGAAAAAACCCTTTCTCTTTTTCGAAAAACCCCTCTTATGACACTTTTTAAATCTACCCCTCAAGAATATTCATTTCAAAGCTTACCCTTTTTTGGGCCCCCCCTTTTATTCACACTCCCCTGCCTTTAAACCCCTTCCCCTTTTCCCCTGCAAAGCGTTTTCCTTGGTGTGTGCGGTGTATGTGTGTTTGGTGTGTGTTTTGTGTTGTTGTGTTGTGTGTGGTGTGTGTGTGGTGGGTGTGTGTGTGGTTTTTGTGTGGTGTGTGGGGGCGTACATTTAAATTGTTTAAGCTATTAATTGTTTTTGGGTGTTGTTTTTCTTCTTCCCTTTTTGTCATGTTTCTCCCAAGGGGGGTTTGACATTGGTGAGCCCTTTTCCCTCTTCTCTGTTTTGAGCTTCCTTCTTATTTATCCCCCTTTTTCTAAGATCATCGCAAAAGGTCTTGCTGGTTTTATTGGCTGCATGGCTGTAAGAATATGTTGAATGCAAGCGTCTGATTTGTCTTTGCAAGATATAGCGCTATACAAATTCCCTTTCATTATTATTGTAGTGTAGTGTAGTTGCGTAGCGTAGCAGCAGAGTATGTAGTAGTAGTTGTGCCCCTAGTAGTAGTAGTAGTTGTAGTAGAGTGTAGTAGTAGTAGTGTAGTGTAATAGTAATAGTAGTAGTATCCGTAGCAGTAGTAGCCGTTTTGAGGTAGTAGTAGTAGTAGCCTCGACTAGAATTTATCTTCGCCTAAAAGGAGAGGTATCATGACCCCGAACGTGGACAATTAAATTTTTTTTTAAAAAAGGCTGTTTTGGGGATCTTGCTTCCCGAAGAGGGGGGGGGGAGGGGAACCCTTTGTGACCTTGGTCATGCCGAGATAGGACAGTCTGTATTCTGAGGTAGGCTAGTTTTTAGGGGATGGGAATGGGTTTGAGGTGGGTAATTCTCCCCCGTATTTTTGTACCTCAGGATTGTTGTAATTGCAGAGTCGGGGAGGCATAAATGCCGTGACTGTTTAGTGTGTATGAGTGTGTGTGTTTGTGTGTGTGTTGTGAGAGGAAGGGGGATGAGGTTGTTGTGTGTGAGTGTGTGTGTGTGTGTTTGTGTGTTTTTTGGGGGGTGTGGTTGTGTGTGTGTGTGTGTTTTTTTGTTTGTGTGTTTTTGGTGTGGGGGGAAAGGGGAGAGAGAGAGGGTGAGTGAGTGAGTGAGTAGTGAGTGCGTTGTTTCGTGTTGGGGCGGTGGGTGTGCGTGATGAGAGGAGAGGAGTGATGTAGTACGTGCGTGGCTGGTGCGTTTCTATTTGTGAGGGAGAGAGAGAGGTTTTGGTTTTGGTTTTGGCCCTGCGAGAGGCGTGCGCGCGCGCGCACGTGGTGTGGTGTGTGTGTTTGTGTTTGTCTGTGTGTGTTTTTATGTGCTTGTGTATTTATTTTCAAAACCCTGGTATTTGTTTTTCTCTTTGAAAGTAATTGACCAAAAAAAAACAAATTATGACTCGATTATTGAGCATTTATTGGGTTCATTTCCCCTGTATTGTTATGAGCTCTACAAATTATTGACCTAAATGACAAAACCACCCACCCTTAGATCGAACCCCTTGTTTGTTAGATAAGACTTGAGTTGTTAATTACTTCCCCTTTTTTTCTCTCCCAAACTATGCTTTCTTGGGGGAAGCTGAAATCTCGAGCCCCGCTCCATTGCTTTATAGGTTATACTAAACCCTTTTCCTTTATTACCCATCCTTTCTTTATTCTGTCGAGGTTTTTTTTTCCTTTGGGTGGAAAAGTAAGGGTGGGGGGTGAGTCTGTTTTTTTAAGCCCAGTACTTCCAAGAGACCCGGCAAGTTTCAAAGGACCGTAAAAGAAACAGACGTAGAGGAAGATCTTCGCAGGAAGGAAGAGGTCACCCCTTATCTCTTCTTCCCCAGCCCGCCTTTCTTCCTTTTGCGTGCTAAGCCCCAGCCCCCCCTCCACCCCACCCCCCAACCCCCCCCAACTCCACCCGACCCCCCTCCCCCCCGCTCCAGCCCCATTTTCAGCCTTTTGCACGCCCCAATGTACTTGTTTTTGCGCTTTTCAGCTCGGGGAAAAAGCAATTTCCTCATCTCCTCGACTTTTCCCTTGGGCCTTTCTTTCCCCACCCAACTGCGGAAACTCTGTAGTAGGAGCATTGTGTCTGGTGCAAAAAAACCCCCTACGGTTTTATGCCGGGACAATTCCTGGGGATATCTTTTCCTTAAGGGGTGGGATATAAAACCCCCGGGCCCGTGTTCAAAGCAGCAGAAAAAACTTGCGAACGTTTGTCCTGTTTTCACTTCTCGAAAGAGTAGGCCATTGTGTGCCCGGGGGGAAAAAAAAATACAAAATTTCAAAACCTCAACCACGGGGATGGAGTAAAATGCTTGAGATATAAAAAGAGGCCCGGTTCGAACGCACGAGAAAATCTCTTGCGCCACGTTTTAAAACCGTTTTCACTTTGAAAGAGTAGGATTTTTTGTGCCCGGTGGAAACAGATGACACAATTTTAAAAAAAACCCCATAAAGGGGGTGGATGTAAAAACACTCGATTAAAAGAAGAAAGAAAAAAAGAAAGAAAAAAAATTGGTATGTTAATTTAATTAAACCCTTTTTGGAAAGGTCGACGTGGTAACTATTTGAATGCAAGCGCTTCGATTTGCTTGTTTACAAGATTCAGCGCTGGTAAAAAAATTTCGTACAAACAGTTTCCTGTCACGAGTAGGGCGAACTGGTAATAGACTCTCCCCAGGAAAAACAAAAGTGGGTGGAATTGTCATCTGCAAGGAAAATTAGAAATTGGAAGTTATAAAATAAATGTACGTATTATCCAATTTAAACATAATGGATACAATACCAGCCAAAACCAGTCAAAATTTAAACAATGCAACACAAACACAAATTTAAAATAACGGATTAAGTAAGACAATGCCTAAATGAACCAGACAACATAATGTGTCAAAAAAAGCTATGGCTCATGCAATAAAAAAATTTATTCTTTTAACAGAATTGACTTTAACTTCCTTTGGTTTTTTGAGCTCATTTACGTTTGCACTCCAACACCCAAAAATACCTTATCAAAGTTCGCAAAAAAAAAATTATCTCAAGAGAAAATTTTTTTTTTTGAGATGTCAAAAAAGTGTTCAGATTCTACTAAAATTCCCCCCGGTTAAATCTGTAAAAACCACTAGTAATTTTATTGGGGTAGCAATTTGGGCAGGGGGACAGAAGGCATTGCGGCTTCTTTGGGTTGGTAATTGATCCTTTTATGTTGACCCCTCCCCCTTTTTTCTGCTGATACCATAATTTGGGGCAATGTCCGCCCACTTTGGAAACTTGAGAAAGTGACGATGTTTCTTTCCCATGATGCCATAAACTTCACAAAAGTTTTTTGAATCCGGCGATTGGAGTTTTTTGCTTTATGACTTCTTGCTTAGTAAATTCCCCACCAAAATCTGACCAGATAGTGTCCTGTTGGGCAGTTGCAATTTTGCCCTGTCTGATTTTTTTTTTTACAGTTTGTGGAAGTGTTCATTGATTTCTTGCAGTTGTTTAAAATTAAGGGGGTCTGTTGAGACGGTACTTTTTCATAAAACGTTATACTGTTTTTCTGCAGGCTTGTAAAAAAATTTTAAATGCGTATTTTGCATCCCGAAATTGTTTTTTTGATGTTATGTTAAAAAGTGAGAAAGCGCGCACAAACAACACCCAAAAATTAAAAACAACAACAAAAGCAAAAAAGCAAAGTAAGCAGGTACACACGCAAAGCAAAACAAGTAAATATTTGCATAATTTCAATTAACACAAGTGGGAAAACATTTTAGAAAAGGGGAACCCTAAGAATTAGAGAGCAAAGGGCCCGAAAAAGACTCACAAATAGTTATGTAAACAAACATCAAAAATGTTTTGCTGCTCCTTTTACCCAAAACCCAAAATTCACCAATGGTTAAGATTTTTGTATGGAACTGTTTTTTGCCCCCCATTCGGTAGCTGCATTAAATGTGTTTTGAATTCTAAAACTAAAACCGTTGCGTGCAGTTTTTTCAAAAAACTTTTTCCCATCTGTTTCACCGATGCAATGGCACTTGTTTTTGTCCGGGGGAATATTTGGACAGGGGGGCGAAGAAGGGTGCTTGCAGAATTTTGCTTTGGGAAAATTGATCCTGTTGATGTTGATCTCTCCCGTTTTCGTCCTGGTGATACGAAATATGGACAATGTTAGCCCCCCTTTTAGAGACTTGCAGAAAGTGGAATGAGTCTTCTTTCCCCTGATGTCATAAACTTCCAAGTTTGGAAACCAGGGCGATTGGGTTTTTTTCTTGTGAATTTTTGCTTTGTAATTCCTCAGAAAATCTGACACAGATTGGTCCTGTTTTGGGAGTATGCAATGTTTGGCCTGTTGATTTTTTTGTTTCAGTTTTATGAGAAGTGCCCTCATTTTTCCTTGCAGTTTTTAATTAAAAGGGGCTGTTGGACGGGGGTTTTTTTTTAAAAAACGTTTCGTGTTTTCTGCGGGAAAATTTTTAAAAAATTTCACTGCGTAGCAAAAACAAGAAATCTGTTTCTTGATTAGATTAATTCGCTGAGAGCACACACCCAAAAAATAAAAACAAGCAAAGTAAGCAGGCCAAAAACGCAAAAACAAACAAAAAAATATTTGATAAATTTTTAAACAACAAAAATGGGAACAAAATTTCAGAAAGAGAAGATAAGAACCCCAATATGGCAAAGAGGCTGAACAGCCCAGTATGTAAAAAATATCAAATGTTTCTGTTAGCTCCCTTTACCCATCCAAGTTCACTTTTGGTTTAGTTTTTTTTATAGAACTGCTTTTTCCCCATTAAGGGAGTGCTTCACTGTGTTTAGATTTATAAACCTAAAACCAGTAAGCGTGCTGTTTACAAAAAAATTGCTATCTGTTTCCCCAGATGCAATAGTTATCTGTTTTTTTTGGGTAATATTTCGCAGGGGAGGACGAAAATTGCTTGCGAATTTTGGGTGTGTAACTTTATCTGTTGTGTTTTATTCTCCCTGGTTTGTTCTGGTGATACCCAAAATATGGACAATGTCCCAAATACTCTTCGAGACTTGCAGAAAGTGACTGATGTCTTCTTTTTCCCCGATGTAATTCACAGTTTTTGAATCGGCGATTGGGTTTTGTTGTGACTTGTTGCTTTGTTTTCCTCACGGGCATGACAGTAGGGGCGTGTTGGGCGATGGATGTTTGTCTGTTCGATTTTCTTTTCTAAGTTTTGGGGAAGTGCCTCATGATTTTTGCAGTTTATTACTTTAAGGGGGGCTGGGGTACGGGTATTTGTTCATAAATGCTGCATGTTTTTTTGCAAGTTTTGTAAAATTTTAAAAATGAGTGGCAAAAAAAAAGAAATTGATTTCTTTAATTATGTTAAAACGTTGAGACCAATCAATAAAATAACAAGAGCAAAACAAGCAGGCCACTCAAACACACAAACAAGACAAAAAATTTTCATTCTTTTCAATGAAAAAGTCGGAAAAAAAATTTACGGAGGGAGGGCGAGACAGAGGGACAGAGGAGGCAGGTGAGATAAGACCCCCGCCAGGGCAAAGAGGCTGAAAGACTCAAAATGTTTGTAAACAATAAACAACGTTTCTTTTAGCCCTTAACAGTTTCAAGATTTCCCCCAAAGGTAAGGTTTTCTGTATGGAATGTTCTTTGCCCCATTGAGGGAGCTGATTTGACTTTTGTTGATGATTTCTAAACCTAACCAGTAAGCGTGCTGTTTTTTCAAAGACATTTGTATCTGTTTCCACCCGATGCATGGGGCCCATTGTTTTTTTCCGGGGTAATATTTGGACAGGGGGACAAAGAAGGGTTTCTTGCAGAATTCTTTGCTTGGTAATTGATCCCGTTGGTTGTGTCTCTCCCCGTTTTCGTTTGGGGATACCAAATTTTGGACAGGGTCCAGACCCCCCTTCAGGACTTGCAGAAAGGTGATGTCTTCTTTCCCCCCTGATGCCATAAACTTCACAACGGTTGGTGAATCAAGGACGATTGAAGTTTTTTGCTTGATGCACTTGTTACTCTTGTAATTTCTCACGGACATCTGACACAGATAGTGTCACTGTTGGGCAGTATGCAATGTTTGGCCATGTATGATTCTTCTTTTTTACAGTTTGATGAGAAGTGCCATCATTGATTCCTTGCTGTTTTTTTAACTTAAGGGGGTCTGTCGGAGTAGGGAGGATTTTTTTTAATAAACGTTACGCTGTTTTCTGCAAAATTGTGTAAAGGTTTACACTGCAGTAGCAAAAACAAGAAATCTGATTTCTTGAATTATGATTAATACGCTGAGAGCATACAAACAAAATAACAACAAGCAAAGTAAGCAGGCACACACGCAAACATACAAACAAGACAAATATTTCCATAATTTCAATCAACACAAGTTAGAAAAACATTTCAGAAAGAGACAGATAAGAACCTACACAGAGCAAAGGGGCTGAACAGACTCACGAATAGTTATGTCAACAATCAACAAACTGTTTCTGTTAGCTCCTTGACCACGGCTCCAAGATTCACCTATGGTCAGATTTTCTGTATGGAACTGTTTTTTGCCCACCATTGAGGTAGCTGCATTCAGACTGTGTTGATGATTTCTAAACCTAACACCAGTAAGCGTGCTGTTTTTACAAAGACATTTGCTATCTGTTTCCACCAGCATACAATGGCCTACTCTGTTTTTGCTCCGGGGTAACTATTTGGACAGGGGACAACACAAGGCTACTTGCAGACTTCTTGCATTGGTAACTCGATCCTGTTGATGTTGTATCTCTCCCCGATTTTCGTTCTGGTGATACCAACATATGGACAGTGCTAAGCCCACTCTTTATAGACTTGCAGAAAGTGACTGATGTCTTCTTTCCCCACTGATGCCATAAACTTCACAACGTTTGCTGAATCCAGGATGATAGGAGTTTTTTGCTTCATGCACTTAATGCTCTTGTAATTCCTCACGGACATCTGACACAGATAGTGTCACTGTTGGGCAGTATGCAATGTTTGACCATGTCCGATTCTTCCTTTTTACAGTTTGATGAGAAGTGCCATCATTGATTCCTTGCAGTTTTATTAACTTAAGGGGATCTGTCTGAGTACGGAGGTTTTTTTAATAAACGGTACGCTGTTTTCTGCGAAATTGTGTAAAAGTTTACACTGCAGTAGCAAAAACAAGAAATCTGATTTCTTGAATTGTGGTTAATACGCTGAGAACATACACACACAGCATAACAACAAGCAAAGCAAGCGTGCACAGAGGTAAACACAAAAACAAGACAAATATTTGCATAATTTCAATTAACACAAGTGGGAAAAACATTTCAGAGACAGAGAGAGACAGAGAGAGAGATAAGAACCTACACAGGGCAAAGGGTCTAAACAGACTCACAAATAGTTATGTAAACAATCAACAAACTGTTTCTGTTAGCTCCTTGACCACAGCTCCAAGATTCATCAATGGTAAGATTTTCTGTATGGAACTGTTTTTTGCCCACCATTGAGGTAGCTGCATTCAGACTGTGTTGATGATTTCTAAACCTAACACCAGTAAGCGTGCAGTTTTTACAAAGACATTTGCTATCTGTTTCCACCAGCATACAATGGCCTACTCTGCTTTTGCTCCGGGTAACTATTTGGACAGGGGAAAACACAAGGCTACTTGCATTGGTAACTTGATCCTGTTGATGTTTTATCTCTCCCTGAGTATCGTTCTGGTGATACCAACATATGGACAGTGTCTAGCCCACTCTTCAGAGACTTGCAGAAAGTGACTGATGTCTTCTTTCCCCACTGATGCCATAAACTTCACAACGTTTGCTGAATCCAGGACGATTGGAGTTTTTTGCTTGATGCACTTGTTGCTCTTGTAATTCCTTAGGGACATCTGACACAGATAGTGTCACTGTTGGGCAGTATGCAATGTTTGGCCATGTATGATTCTTCTTTTTTTCAGTTTGATGAGAAGTGCCATCATTGATTCCTTGCAGTTTTATTAACTTAAGAGGATCTATCTGAGTACGGAGTACTTTTTTCATAAACGTTACACTGTTTTCTGTAGGCCTGTGTAAAAGTTTACACTACAGTAGCAACAATCGGAAATCTTATTTCTTGAAGTAGTTCTGATTACTAAGCTGAGAACACGCGCGCACACACACACACAACAACAACAACAACAACAACAAAGCAAAGTAAGCAAGCACACACCCAAATGCACAAACAAGACAAATATTTGCATAATTTCAATTAACACAAGTGGGAACAACATTTCAGAAAGATATAGATAAGAACGTACACAGGTCAAAGGTACTGAATAGACTCACAAATAATTATGTACACAATCAACAAACTGTTTCTGTTAGCTCCTAGACCAGAGCTCCAAGATTCACCAATGGTAAGATTTTCTGTATGGAACTGCTTTATGCCCACCATTGAGGTAGCTGCATTCAGACTGTGTTGATGATTTCTAAACCTAACACCAGTAAGCGTGAGGTTTTTACAAAGAAATCTGCTATCTGTTTCCACCAGCATGCAATGGCCTACTCTGTTTTTACTCCGGGGTAACTATTTGGACAGGGGGCAACAGAAGGCTGCTTGCAGACTTCTTGCATTGGTAACTTGATCCTGTTGATGTTGTGTTTCTCCCTGATTTTCGTTCTGGTAATACCAACATATGGACAGTGTCTAGCCCACTCTTCAGAGACTTGCAGAAAGTGACTGATGTCTTCTTTCCCCACTGATGCCATAAACTTCACATGGTTTGCTGAATCCAGGACGATTGGAGTTTTTTGCTTGATGCACTTGTTGCTCTTGTAATTTCTTACCAATATCTGACATAGACAGTGTCACTGTTGGGCATTATGCAATGTTTGGCCATGTCTGATTCTTCTTTTTAACAGTTTGATGAGAAGTGCCATCATTGATTCCTTGCAGTTTTATTAACTTAAGGGGGTCTGTCTGAGTACCGAGAGGGTTTTTTGCATTAACGCTATACTGTTTTCTGCGAGCTTGTGTAAAAGTTTACACTGCAGTAGCAAAAACGAGAAATCTGATTTCTTGAATTATTATTAATACGCTGAGAGTATACACGCACCAAAAGCAACAACGAAAGCATATTAAACAGGCACACACGCAAATACACAAACAAGACAAATATTTGCAGAATGTCAATTAACACAAGTGAGAAAAACATTTCAGAAAGAGACAGATCAGAATGTATACAGGGTAAAGAGGCTGAACAGACTCACAGATATGTAAACAATCATCAAACTGTTTCTGTTAGCTCCTTGACCACAGCTCTAGGATTCATCAATCGTTAGATTTTCTGTATGGAACTGTTTTTTGCCCACCATTGAGGTAGCTGCATTCAGACTGTGTTGATGATTTCTAAACCTAACACCAGTAAGCGTGCAGTTTTTACAAAGACATTTGCTATCTGTTTCTACTAGCATACAAGGGCCTACTCTGTTTTTGCTCCGGGGTAACTATTATTGGACAGGGGACAACAGAAGATTGCTTGAAGAATTCTTGGGTGTGTAACTTGATTCTGTTGTTGTGTCTCTCCCTGATTTTCGTTCTGGTGATACCAACATATGGACAATGTCCAGTCCATTCTTCAGAGACTTGCAGAAAGCGACTGATGTCTTCTTTCCCCACTGATGCCATAAACTTCACAACGTTTGCTGAATCCAGGACAATTACAGTTTTTTGCTTGATGCACGTGTTGCTCTTGTAATTCCTCACCAACATCTGACACTGATAGTGTCACTGTTGGGCAGTATGCAATGTTTGGCCATGTAGTAGGTGGCGCTGTTCGAGTGGCGACACTCTCTACTGACAGGCGATATATATTTTTTTTCTTGTTTTTGTTATATTGTGTGTCTATCAGCTCAAAGTTCTGCAGAGTTGTGTCTGGTGTCTGGTGTGTCAGTAATAACAGCAACAATGCTGGGAAGATCAGTTATATTCACTCTTTTAGTCTGCTTTTTCATAGCGTCATTTGATTGTGTGCGAGGCGCGCCGAACGACAACAGCCATGGCTGGTCGTCGTACACTCGAGAATTTCTTCCTAGCCTGAGGGAATCAGCCAGTGTGTTAGCAGAAGGCCAAGACTACAACTTTCCATGTGATATTCTACCATCAGCAAATAACAACGACAAAACTTGGAAGAAGATTAAGAAAAGAAAGCAAGGAAGGAAAGGTGGTGTTAGACAAAGACTCAAACATTTGAATAATCGGAAAACTCCGCTACCAACTGTGGTCCTGTCCAATGTCCAGTCCCTACGCTCCAAAACCGACGAGCTTCAAGCTAACGTCAACTACCTACATCAGTATAACAAAACCGGAATTCTTGCCTTTACCAAAACCTGGCTGAGTCCCGCCGTACCGAACTGCAACCTCTCAATAGACGGCTATGGTCAACCCATTCGGCTTGACAGAGACCCACAGGTAACGGGGAAGGCACAAGGCGGAGGTTTGTGCTTCTACATCAATGAGCGTTGGTGTGGTGATGTTAAAATTAGAACAACGCTATCCGTGGAAGACATTGAACTGCTCTCTATTTCCTCTGGCATTTTTACTTACCACGGGAATTCCAGCAACTATTTTTTACTTTAGTTTACATCCACCCCAAAGCAAAAGTGGCTAGAGCAACTGAACATATATTAGATCACCTCCATGTGCTCGATTCTATATCCCTGATGCCCCTAAGTTTATCCTGGGTGATTTCAATAACTGTTCCATTACTAAACTACTGAAGAACTATGAACAGTATGTGACCTGCCCTACACAAGGAAACAAGACCTTAGACTTGTGCTATGGGACTGTAGCAGGCGCCTATAGATCGTTGCCTTTGCCTCCCCTGGATCGTCTGACCACAACTGCGTTCTTCTTGCACCCATGTACCAGTTAGTGTTTCAGCGCCTTCAGCCCATAGTCAGGACCACAAAAAATGAACTGCTGATAGTATAGCTAGTCTGCAAGGCTGCTTTGATTGCACTGACTGGGATATGTTTTATAATGTGTGTTCAGATCTGAATGAGCTCACTGATGTTATTTGTTCTTATATTTCATTTTGTGTTAGTTGTGTCATTCCAACTAAGGAGATAACCATTTACCCCAATAACAAGCCTTGGGTTACAAAGGATCTGAAACGTGTTTTAAACAAAAAGAAAGTAGTATTTTACACAGGCACAGAACAACAAAAGAAGGAAGTAAATAAAGAAGTCAAAGCTGCTGTTGCACGGGCCAGACGTATATATAAAAAGAAGATAGAAGACAAGTTTGCGGGGAACAATTTTCGTGCTGCATGGCAGGGTATCAAAAATATGTCTGCAGTAAATATGGTAGGTGTCCAACATAGGTCAAAGATCAGTTTGCAGGGAGTATGTGATAACAACTTACCAGACCATCTAAACGCATTTTTTACTCGCTTTGAAAAGCATGATTTCTCAGATGAAATAAATGATCTGAAGCAATCCTTAGTTTCTGAGAATAGCGTCATTGTTGATGAAGAAATTATCTGTAAGCACTTAAAGGCAATAAACATTAACAAATCTCCCGGACCAGATGGTATATGTGGAAGAACCCTGAAATTCTGCGCTACTGAGCTTGCCAGTGTCCTTCAACACCTGTTCCAGGCCTCACTGGATACTTGTCAGATTCCAGTTATTTGGAAAACTTCCAATGTAATACCTCTGCCAAAGAAACCCAATCCTTCTCGGCCTAACGATTTTAGGCATGTGGCTCTCACATCTCTTGTGATGAAAACACTAGAAAAGATCGTAAAATCTCTCATTCTTTCTGCTACAGAGAAAGACCTTGACCCACTGCAATTTGCATACAGGTCTCGAAGGGGTGTCGAAGATGCCAAACTATTCATTTTGAACAAGTTGTATAGCCACTTGGAAACACCTGACTCTCATGCCAGAATATTGTTCGCTGACTTTAGTTCAACTTTCAATACAATGCAGCCTCACGTTCTGGTTAACAAAATAATTTCAAAATTTGACGTAGACAATCAACTTGTTCGTTGGCTGATTGAATTTTTAACCAACAGACCACAGCGTGTTTTGGCACAAAATATTTTCTTCGGTTAGATTTACCTGCACTGGTTCTCCGCAGGGTTGCGTCCTCTCACCACTTCTGTACATTCGATACAAGATGATTGCAGAAGCAACTATGGAAATTCCTTTCTGGTAAAGTTCGCAGACGATAGTGCTCTGTTATCTCTCTTATCCGGATCAGTCTTAGACACGGTCCAGCCCTCACCGAGTTCGTACACTGGTGTGACGAGGCCTATCTGGAGCTAAATGTTTCTAAAACTAAAGACCTGCCTATCGACTTCAGAAGATCAGGGCATACTCCTAAGGATATTATTATCCATAATCAAGAAGTTGAAAACGTTTTGAACTATAAGTATCTGGGAACTGTTTTTGACCACAAGTTAAACTGGGACGTTAACATTGACGCTATTGTCAAAAAGGGACAACAACGTCTGTATTTTCTGAGGAAACTGAACTCATTTTTTGTAGACAAAAAGATTCTTTCCTTGTTTTACAAGTCTTACATAGAGAGTGTTCTAAGTTTTGCTTTCATTTGTTGGTACAATAACCTTAGTGTTAAAAACAAGAATGGCCTGCAGAGAATTGTAAGAATCTGCTCAAAAATAATTGGAAAAGAACAAAGAGATCTCATGTCGTTCTGCAATCATCAGCTTGTACGGAAAGCCACAGCCATTTTGGCTGATCCCTCCCATGCTTTGTTTCCAGAATTTCAAATGTTGCCTTCGGAACGCCGTTTTCAGTGTCCCATCAGCAAAACTAACAGAAAAGGAAATTCTTTTGTGCCAGTAAGCATTCGAATTCTGAATTCACAATGATGTTGACTACCTAGTTTTTACATTTCTCTGAATTACTTGCATCATTGTTACGAGTGTAGTCAATACATAATTATGTGTGTGTGGGTGGGTGGGTGCGTGGGTGTGTGAAATAAGTCTGTCTTCTAGTCAATGGTCTTAAAACATTGAATTCATATATTGGTGTATGGTGCAGGTGTGCGTGTGCGTATTCGCACACACACGTACGTGCGTGTGTACGTGCTGCGTATATGCGTGCGTAAAAATAAGTTTTTATGTCTTCTAGTCAATGGGTTTAAAATTGTGTTCACAATTGATGTGTGTGCGTGCGTGCGGGTGTTTGCGTGTGTGTGCGCATGCGCGCGTGTGTGTTGGTGTGTGTGTGTTCGTTTGTGACATTTTATTTGAAAACCAATATGAAGTATAGCTTTTGTGTCTTTGATATATTTGATGTGTATCAATCTGCCTGTCAGTATTGTAATTGCCCTTCATGGGATGATTAAAGTGTTTTTGACTTGACTTGACTTGACTTGTCTGATTCTTCTTTCTTACAGTTTGATGAGAAGTGCCATCATTGATTCCTTGCAGTTTTATTAACTTAAGGGGGTCTTGTCTGTGTACGGAGTATTTATTTTATAAACGTTACACTGTTTTCTGCGAAATTGTGTAAAAGTTTAGACTGCAGTAGCAAAAACAAGAAATCTGATTTCTTGAATTATTATTAATACGCTGAGAGAATACACGCACAAAAAAGCAAATTAAACAGGCACATAGGCAAATACACAAACAAGACAAATATTTGCATAATGTCAATTAACTCAAGTGAGAAAAACATTTAAGACACAGAGAGATAAGAACCTACACAGTGCAAAGGGGCTGAATAGACTCACAAATAGTTATGTAAAAAATCAACAAACTCTTTTTGTTAGCTCCTTGACCACAGCTCCAATAATCATCAATCGTAAGATTTTCTGTATGGAACTGTCCAAAACCATACTGCAGGGAACAGTGCAGGGAAAGAGAAGGTGAGGCAGACAGAGGAAGAAATGGGCAGACAACATGGGAAGAGCTTCTCCACAACCCAGGTACTTGCACACAACCGCCGCAAGTGGAGCCAGCTGGTGCAACGTTCGTCAATGCAGTGCCCCTACGACTCCGGAGGGGGTTATGGGAGCAGATGAGATGAGATGAGATGAGAAGGTAGCTGCATTCAGACTGTGTTGATGATTTCTAAACCTAACACAGGTAAGCGTGCAGTTTTTACAAAGACATTTCCTATCTGTTTCCACCAGCATGCAATGGCCTACTCTGTTTTTGCTCCGGGGTAACTATTTGGACAGGGGGCAACAGAAGGCTGCTTGCAGAATTCTTGGGTGGGTAACTTGATCCTGTTGATGTTGTATCTCTCCCTGACTTTCGTTCTAGTGATACCAACATATGTACAGTGCCCAGCCCTCTCTTCAGAGACTTGTAGAAAGTGACTGATGTCTTCTTTCCCCACTGATGCCATAAACTTCACAACGTTTGCTGAATCCAGGACGATTCGAATTTTTTGCTTCATGCACTTGTTGCTCTTGTAATTCCTCACCGACATCTGAAACAGATAGTGTCACTGTTGGGCAGTATGCAATGTTTGACCATGTCTGATTCTTCTTTTTTACAGTTTGATGAGAAGTGCCATCATTGATTCCTTGCAGTTTTATTAACTTAATAGGGTCTGTCTGAGTACGAGTACTTTTTCATAAACGTTATACTGTTTTCTGCAGGCCTGTGTAAAAGTTTACGATGCAGTAGCAAAAACAAGAAATCTGATTTCTTAAATTATGATTAATACGCTGAGAGCATACACACACAAAATAACAACAAGCAAAGCAAGCAGGCACACAGACAAACACACAAACAAGACAAATATTTGCATATTTGCAAAAACACAAGTGGGAAAAACATTTCAGAAAGAGACCGATAAGAACCTATAGAGAGCAAAGGGGCTGAACAGACTCACAAATAGTTATGTCAACAATCATCAAACTGTTTCTGCTAGCTCCTTGACCACAGCTCCAAGATTCGCCAATGGTAAGATTTTCTGTATGGAACTGTTTTTTTGCCCACCATTAAGGTAGCTGCATTCAGACTGTGTTGATGATTTCTAAACCTGACACCAGTAAGCGTGCGGATTTTACAAAGAAATCTGCTATTTGTTTCCACCAGCATGCAATGGCCTACTCTGTTTTTGCTCCGGGGTAACAATTTGGACAGGGGGCGACAGAAGGCTGTTTGCAGGCTTCTTGCATTGGTAACTTGATCCTGTTGATGTTGTATCTCTCCCTGATTTTCGTCCTGGTGATACCGACATATGGACAGTGTCTAGCCCACTCTTCAGAGACTTGCAGAAAGTGACTGATGTCTTATTTCCCCACTGATGCCATAAACTTCACAACGTTTGCTGAATCCAGGACGATTGGAGTTTTTGCCTGATGCATTTGTTGCTCTTATATTCCTCACGGACATCTGACACAGATAGTGTCGCTGTTGGGCAGTATGCAATGTTTGGCCATGTCTGATTCTTCTGTTTTACAGTATGATGAGAAGTGCCATCATTGATTCCTTGCAGTTGTATTAACTTAAGGGGGTCTTGTCTGAGTAAGGAGCATTTGTTCATAAACGTTACACTGTTTTCTGAAAGCTTGTGTAAAAGTTTCAACTGCAGTAGCAAAAACAAGAAATCTGATTTCTTGAATTATTATTGATACGCTGAGAGCATACACACACAAAGAAGGCAAAGTAAACAGGCACACAGGCAAATACACAAACAAGACAAATATTTGCATAAATTCAATCAACGCAAGTGAGAAAAACATTTAAGACACAGAGAGATAAGACCCTACACAGGGAAAAGGGGCTGAACAGACTCACAGATAATTATGTAAACAATCAGCAAACTGTTTCTGTTAGCTCCTTGACCAGAGTTTCAAGATTTTTCAATCGTAAGATTTTCTGTATGGAACTGGTTTTTGCCCACCATTAAGGTAGCTGCATTTAAACTTTGTTCATGATTTTTAAAACTAACACCAGTAAGCGTGCGGTTTTTACAAAGACATTTGCTATCTCCTTCCACAAAGAAATTTGCTATCTGTTTCCACCAGCATGCAATGCCTTACTCTGATTTTGTTCCGGGGTAACAATTTGGACAGGGGGTGACAGAAGGCTGCTTGCAGGCTTCTTGGGTCTGTAACTTGATCCTGTTGATGTTGTATCTCTCCCTGACTATCTTCTGGCGATACCAACATATGGACAGTGTCTAGCCCACTCTTTCGAGACTTGCAGAAAGTGACTGATGTCTTCTTTCCCCACCGATGCCATAAACTTCACAACGTTTGCTAAATCCAGGACGATTGGAGTTTTTTGCCTGATGCACTTGTTGCTCTTGTAATTTCTCACGGACATCTGACACAGATAGTGTCGCTGTTTGGCAGTATGCATTGTTTGGCCATGTCTGATTCTTCTTTTTCACAGTTTGATGAGAAGTGCCATCATTGATTCCTTGCAGTTGTATTAACTTAAGGTGGTCTGTCTGAGTACGGAGTACTTTTTCA
Source organism: Rapana venosa (assembly GCA_028751875.1). Classification (NCBI taxonomy): domain Eukaryota; kingdom Metazoa; phylum Mollusca; class Gastropoda; order Neogastropoda; family Muricidae; genus Rapana; species Rapana venosa. Next base: position 33,331,456 of record CM054158.1, on the reverse strand, counting down.
TAAACGCTATACTGTTTTCTGCAGGCCTGTGTAAAAGTTTACATTGCAGTAGCAAAAACAAGAAATATGATTTCTTAAATTATGATTAATACGCTGAGAGCACACACACACACACACACACACACACACACACACACACACAACAACAACAACAACAACAGCAACAAAGCAAAGTAAGCAGGCACACACGCAAATGCACAAACATGACAAATATTTGCATAATTTCAATTAACACAAGGGGGAAAATATTTCAGAAAGAGACAGATAAGACCCTACACAGGGCAAAGGTACTGAACAGACTCATAAATAATTAAGTAAACAATCAACAAACTGGTTCTGTTAGCTCCTTGACTAGAACTCCCAAGATTCAACAATGGTCAGATTTTGCATTTGAAACCGTTTTTTCCACTATTAAGGTATCAGCATTCAGAGTTAGTTCACAATTTCTAAACACAACACCAATAAGGGTATGCTTAAAAATTGATTGCTATCTGTTCCCACCAGCATGCAATGGCCTACTCTGTTTTTGCTCCGTGGTAACTATTTGGACAGGGGAACAAAACAAGGCTACTTGCAGACTTCTTGCATTGGTAACGATCCCGTTGATGTTGTGTCTCTCCCTGATTTTCGTTCTGGTGATACCAACATATGGACAATGTCCAGACTACTCTTCAGAGACTTGTAGAAAGTGACTGATGTCTTCTTTCCCCACCGATGCCATAAACTTCACAACGTTTGCTGAATCCAGGATGATTGCAGTTTTTTGCTGATGCACTTGTTGCTCTTGTAATTCCTCATGAACATCTGACACAGATAGTGTCGCTGTTGGGCAGTATCCAATGTTTGGCCATGTCTGATTCTTCTTTTTAACAGTTTGATGAGAAGTGCCATCATTGATTCCTTGCATTTTTATTAACTTAACGGGATCTGACTGAGTACGGGGTATTTTTTCATAAAGCTACACTGTTTTCTGCAAGCTTGTGTAAAAGTTTACATCGCAGTAGCAAAAACAAGAAATCTAATTTCTTGAATTATTATTAATACGCTGAGAGCATACACGCACAAAAAAGCAAATTGAACAGGCACACAGGCAAATACACAAACAAGACAAATATTTGCATAATGTCAATTAACACAAGTGGGAAAAACATCTAAGACACAGAGAGATACGAACCTATAGAGAGCAAAGGGGCTGAACAGACTCACAGTTATGTAAACAATCATCAAACTGGTTCTGTTAGCTCCTTGACCACAGCTCCAAGATTCACCAATGGTAAGATTTTCTGTATGGAACTGTTTTTTGCCCACCATTGAGGTAGCTGCATTCAGACTGTGTTGATGATTTCTAAACCTGACACCAGTAAGCGTGCTGTTTTTACAAAAACATTTGCTATTTGGTTCCACCAGCATGCAATGGCCTACTCTGTTTTTGCTCCGGGGTAACTATTTAGACAGGGGGACAACAGAAGGTACTTGCAGAATTCTTGATTTGGTAAGTTGATCCTGTTGATGTTGTGTCTCTCCCCGATTTTCGTCCTGATGATACCAACATATGGACAGTGTCCAGTCCACTCTTCAGAGACTTGCAGAAAGTGACTGATGTCTTCTTTCCCCACTGATGCCATAAACTTCACAACGTTTGCTGAACCCAGGACGATTGGAGTTTTTTTGCTTGGTGCACTTGTTGCTCTTGTAATTTCTTACCAATATCTGACATAGACAGTGTCACTGTTGGGCAGTATGCAATGTTTGGCCATGTCTGATTCTTCTTGTTTATAGTTTGATGTGAAGTGCCATCATTGATTCCTTGCAGTTTTATTAACTTAAGTGGGTTTGTCTGAGTACGGAGTATTTTTTTTATAAAGCTACACTGTTTTCTGCAAGCTTTTGTAAACGTTTACACTGCAGTAGCAAAAACAAGAAATCTGATTTCTTGAAATATTATTAATACGCTGAGAGCATACACACACAAAGCAGCAACAAAGCAAAGTAAGCAGGCACACACGCAAACATACAAACAAGACAAATATTTCCATAATTTCAATCAACACAAGTGGGAAAAACATTTAAGAAAGAGACAGATAAGAACCTACACAAGGCAAAGGGGCTGAACAGACTCACAGATATGTAAACAATCATCAAACTGTTTCTGTTAGCTCCTTGACCACAGCTCCAAGATTCACCAATGGTAAGATTTTCTGTATGGAACTGTTTTTTGCCCACCATTAAGGTAGCTGCATTCAGACTGTGTTGATGATTTCTAAAGCTAACACCAGTAAGCGTGCGGTTTTTACAAAAACATTTCCTATCTGTTTCCACCAGCATGCAATGGCCTACTCTGTTTTTGCTCCGGGGTAACTATTTGGACAGGGGACAACAGAAGGTTGCTTGCAGGCTTCTTGCATTGGTAACTTGATCCTGTTGATGTTGTATCTCTCCCTGATTTTCGTTCTGGTGATACCAACATATGGACAGTGTCCAGACCACCCTTCAGAGACTTGCAGGAAGTGACTGATGTCTTCTTTCCCCACTGATGCCATAAACTTCACAACGTTTGCTGAATCCAGGACGATTGGAGTTTTTTGCCTGATGCACTTGTTGCTCTTGTAATTCCTCGCGAACATCTGACACAGACAGTGTCACTGTTGGGCAGTATGCAATATTTGGCCATGTCTGATTCTTCTTTTTTACAGTTTGATGAGAAGTGCCATCATTGATTCCTTGCAGTTTTATTAACTTAAGGGGGTCTGTCTGAGTACGGAGGAGTTTTTTTAATAAACGTTACGCTGTTTTCTGCGAAATTGTGTAAAAGTTTTCAGTGCAGTAGCAAAAACAAGAAATCTGATTTCTTGAATTATTACTAATACGCTGAGAGCATACACGCACAAAAAAGCAAATTAAACAGGCACACAGGCAAATACACAAACAAGACAAATATTTGCATAATGTCAATTAACACAAGTGAGAAAAACATTTAAGACAGAGATAAGAAACTACACAAGGCAAAGGGGCTGAACAGACTCACAGATATGTAAACAATCATCAAACTGGTTCTGTTAGCTCCTTGACCACAGCTCCAAGATTCACCAATCGTAAGATTTTCTGTATGGAACTGTCCAAAACCATACTGCAGGGAACAGTGCAGGGGAAGAGAAGGCGAGGCAGATAGAGGAAGAAATGGGCAGACATCACTGAATGGACAGGGAAGAGCTTTTCCACAACCCAGGTACTTGCACACAACCGCCGCAAGTGGAGCCAGCTGGTGAAACGTTCATCAATGCAGTGCCCCTACGACTCCGGAGGGGGTTATGGGAGCAGATGAGATAAGGTGAGAAGGTAGCTGCATTCAGACTATGTTGATGATTTCTAAACCTAACACCAGTAAGCGTGCGGTTTTTACAAAGAAATCTGCTATCTGTTTCCACCAGCATGCAATGGCCTACTCTGTTTTTGCTCCGGGGTAACTATTTGGACAGGGGGTGACAGAAGGCTGCTTGCAGAATTCTTGCATTGGTAACTTGATCCTGTTGATGTTGTATCTCTCCCCGATTTTCGTTCTGGTGATACCAACATATGGACAGTGTCCAGCCCTCTCTTAAGAGACTTGCAGAAAGTGACTGATGTCTTCTTTCCCCACTGGTGCCATAAACTTCACAACGTTTGCTGAATCTAGGACGATTGGATTTTTTTGCTTGATGCACTTGTTGCTCTTGTAATTCTTCACGGACATCTGACACAGATAGTGTCACTGTTGGGCAGTATGCAATGTTTGTCCATGTCTAATTCTTCTTTTTAACAGTTTGATGAGAAGTGCCATCATTGATTCCTTACAGTTTTATTAACTTAAGTGGGTTTGTCTGAGTACGGAGTATTTTTTTTATAAAGCTACACTGTTTTCTGCAAGCTTGTGTAAAAGTTTACACTGCAGTAGCAAAAACAAGAAATCTGATTTCTTGAAATATTATTAATACGCTGAGAGCATACACACACAAAGCAACAAAGAAAAAGTAAGCAGGCACACACGCAAACATACAAACAAGACAAATTTTCCATAATTTCAATCAAACAAAGTGGGAAAAACATTTAAGAAAGAGACAGATAAGAAACACAAAGCAAAGGGGCTGAACAGACTCACAGATATGTAAACAATCATCAAACCTGGTTCTGTTAGCTCCTTGACCACAGCTCAAGTTTCCCCAGGGTTTAAGATTTTCTGTATGGAACTGTTTTTCCCACCTTTTAAGGTAGCTGCATTTCAGACTGTGGTTGATGATTTCTAAACCTAACACAAGTAAGCGTGCAGTTTTTACAAAAACATTTGCTATCTGTTTCACCAGCATGCAAGGGGCCTACTCTGTTTTGCTCCGGGGTAACTATTTGGACAGGGGACAAAAAGAAGGTTGCTTGCGGGCTTCTTGCATTGGTAACTTGATCCTTTTGATGTTGTACTCTCCTGATTTTCGTTCTGGTGATACCAAAATATGGACAGTGTCCAGACCACCCTTCAGAGACTTGCAGAAAGTGACTATGTCTTCTTTCTCCACTGATGCCATAAACTTCACAACGTTTGCTGAATCCAGGACGATTGGAGTTTTTTGCCTGATGCACTTGTTGCTCTTGTAATTCCTCGCGGACATCTGACACAGACAGTGTCACCGTTGGGCAGTATGCAATATTTGGCCATGTCTGATTCTTCTTTTTTACAGTTTGATGAGAAGTGCCATCATTGATTCCTTGCAGTTTTATTAACTTAAGGGGGTCCGTCTGAGTACGGAGTATTTTTTTTCATAAACGCTACATTGTTTTCTGCAAGCTTGTGTAAAAGTTGACACTGTTTTGGTAAAAATATGAAATCCGATTTCTGGAATTATGTAAAAAGATAAAAATGCAGAGGACATACAACAAAACAACAAAGCAAAGCAAGCAGGCACACAGGCAAACTAATGTACAAAGAAGACAAATTAACGTACACTCAATGTCAAAAACAACTGAGGAAAACTATTTTAAAAAGAGGTAGATAGTCACGGATACAATGCAAATGAATCAGAACATACACACAAATAAACAAATGATACATAAACTGGGATTCAGATAAAACTCTAGACAGGGCACAGGAATTTAAACAGACACACACAGAAGTAAACAACATACAAAGTAGGTTTTCTTTTCGTTCCTTGGATAGAGCTCCAAGGTTCACCAATAGTAAGATTTTAAACAAAATCATTCATCCAATTCTACACGTTATCGGGATCAGCTCTACAGATTGTTGCTGCTCTCTACATAGATGCCTTGTTGTTTCACCCCTTGTGTACTTCGTCAGCAGGCTTGAAAGTTATTAAAACAGACCTGCATTACATTCATTGTTTCGTTTTGTTTTTTCTTATCACAGTTCTTGATTAAACCCTTGACGATGGGGGCAACATCAAAGTGAGAGGCTGTATGCCCAGTGGCTTTCCCACTCATGGAATTCCAATTCACAGCTTAGTCTTTAGTGATACTATGACTCTTGACTAGGAGGTTGACCCACAGTCCCTTTGTGCTGCACCCTGGGGGCTGGTTGGCCTTTGGGGAAAATCTCCAACGCTGCTGTCCTTGATGCCCACATTTCCGAGAGAGTGGGGATTGTATGTGGGAAAGGCTTCCACTTAATCAAATTCTCCCCAGTTTCCAAAAGCAGCTCCCTCCTTGCTGTTTTGGAGGTCCTCGTCGGACACGACGAACAAACATACAATAAGTCATCATAATCATATAAGACTTGATCAAGGCATGTTCGTACTTTTTTTTTCGTTCCTCGGATAGAGCTTAAAGATTCACCAATGATGAGATTTTGCAAATGCGACTGTTGATCCGCCATTTAAGCTAGACGTACTCCGACTATGGGGACTATGTCTTAATACGACACGAGTGCGCATGGGGTTTTGTAAATGTTGAAAATTCGTTCCCAAGGGCACACGATGGTCTGCCCTTGCGAAGGGCGGAAAGGTTGTTGTTGGTGTGCGCAAGATTTCTGCGTGTATTTGCCACGGGCCCTTGTCACAGTCTAAATCGAAAGATTTGGGGGGAATTTGAGGGCAGGGGCGTAAGCCCGAGGAAATTGTCTAGCGGACAGATGCTCGGTGGGGCGGTGCGTGGGCGTGTATGGTGTTGTGTGTGTGTGAGGGGTGGGGAGGGTGCATGTAGTGTGGGGGGTGGTTTGTGTGTGAGAGAGTGTGTGTGTGTGCGAGTGTGTGTGTGTGTGTGTGTGTGTGTGTGTGTGTGTGTGGGTGTTGTGTGTGGTGTGTGTGTGTGTGTGTGTGGTGTGTGTGTGTGTGGTGTGTGTGTGTGGTGTGTGTGTGTGGGGTGTGGTGCGCGGCGTGTGTGGCGCGGTGTGTGTGTGCGTGTGTGTGGTGGGGGGGGGGGGGGGGGGGGGGTGGGGGTGGGGGGGGGTGTGGGGGGGGGTGTGTAGAGAGGTGTGTGTATGTGTGTGCATGTGCATGTGTGTGCATGTGCATGTGGGGTGCATGTGCGTGCGTGTGTGTGTGTATGTGTGTGCATGTGATGTGTGTGCATGTGCGTACGTGTGTGCGTGTGGTGGGGTTTTGTGTGCGTGTGTGCGTGTGTGGTGTGTGCGTGTGTGTGGGTGGCGAACTTTCCAGCAGTACAGGTACCAAAAGAATAAACAATGTGAACGGCTATGTGGTGTATTATATATATATATATATATATTATATATAAATATATATATTATATTATATATAATATAATTCCATTTGTTGCGAGTGCTATTTTTTTCGTTATACAAATAAGCCGCTTGTTAACTTCTTTTCTTACTTGTCCAGCTTATGTTTTAAGCAACAATTGATAAACATTTGTAAACCTGATGTTGCGAGCTGAGATTTTATACTTGCTAGCTTGTGTGCGTTGCTTTTTTTTTTTAAAGCACGGGAAGGCAAGGCAGGCGAGGCAGAGAGAGAAGGCTGGAGAGAGAGAGAGAGAGAGAGAGAGGGAGGGGGGAGAGGGAGGGAGGGGAAGAGGGAGGGGAAGAGAGGGGAGAGAGAGGGGGAGACACAGAGAGAGGGAGCGAAGTAGAGAGAAAAAAAGTCAGAAAGAGACAGACAGACAGAGACAGAAACGGAGATCAAATCCTATCAATTCAAATCAAATTCATTTGTTTCAGCTATGATCAGTAAGCATTCAGCACATTCGTCCTCCTCTCGTCAATTTAAAAACCAAACAAAAATTTATATAAAAAAAATCCCAAAAAAATGAAACATTTTGAAAATGGTGCATCACACACACACACACACCACACACAAAACACAAAAATTTAAAAAATCTTTTGTGAAAAAAAACAAATGCATTGCTTATTCAATGTACCATCTGGAAATAAAATTTTTACTTGACACACACACACACACACACACCACACACAAAACACAGGTTTGAGGAATAAAAAAAAACACACAGGTTTGAGGAATAAAAAAAAACATTCTCATAAAACACCAAACATGTATATTCACAATTAATACATTATAATCTTTAAATCATAATTATGTAAAGCACACAGTCTCACATATGTAATTAAACTTTTTCCTTGGTGGCCTCAGTTGCATCCAGATTATGGAGCACCATCTTTTAATTTTTTTCTGTTTTTATTCTCTTTTATAAATGGGTGCTTCAGACATCTTTCTTCATTCGCCAAAACAATACAATAAAAAATGGGGTTGGGAGGGGTAAGGGAGTCGGGTTTTTTCAACATGCACAATTAAACTTCATTTCTATCTTGACTACATTCTGAAGGCTACTATTTATCATTTCAATAATGCGGAATAACATGGCAAACATATAACTATACACAAGAAATCTAACATATTCAAAAGCAGGAACTTCAACGGCCTTTGTTTTGAGGTCTTGTTTTAAAAAGCAGTTCTGTAAAACTCGGTTACTTTAATGACTGTATAAAACAAATCGAAAGCAACTTTTAAATACCTTATGTTTTCAAAAAAATTATATATATTCTAAACAAAGTGATTAGAACATCGCAGACTCAAATTTTGAGTGTGTAAGCCCGACACATCACTACACCATAATAAGTACACTTTAAAAAAAAAAATACACGCACACAAAAAGAATTAAAATAATACAGACATGTTAGTTCCAACTTCTTCAAAGCGTATCCAGCACAAAGCATACAGACTAACATGGAATTTTTTTAAAATTTAACTTTTGGCGGCCTCAGTTGCATGCAGATCATGGAGCATCATCTTTTCATTTTGTTTTTCCTTCTTTTTTTCTTTTTTTTCTTTTTTTTTCATGGATGCTGCACATTCTCTTCATTGGCCGAAATAACCCAAAGAAATATAAAGGGAAGGGGGAACTTTTATCAAAATGGACAATAAACATTCTATTATTTTCTTATCCAGTGTCTGGGAGATACTCAAGCTATGCAAAAGCATAAACGTCAGGCGGCTGTGTTCTGAATTCAAAAAATTCCCTCAAAATCAATTACTTCAAGAACTGTATCAAGCAACATTAAAATTAACTTCCAATTGCTTTCTGTTTACAAAAATTGAATAACAAAAGAGGTAAAGCCAACATCAGTCTTAAATTTTGAGCACATTCAAACACATAGTATAAGCCGACATATCACTACACCATTAAAAAATACTCTTTAAAAAATACACATATAAGAAAAAAAGAAATTAAAATACTGTATAAAGAAAATTTCATTTTCATTCCATCTTCTGCTTTAAAGCATGCACAACACGAAACATACAGACTTGCATTCAAAGTTAATAAAAAGAAAAATGGCGGACTCAGTTGCATGCAGATCATGGAGCAATTTTTCCTTTGTCTTTTCTTTCTTTTTTCTCGGTTTTTCATGGGTGCTTCACATTCTTTTGATTCCCCCTATCCCAAACAAAATTAAGAGGTAAGGAGAGACTTTTTCGTTTTTTATCAAAATGAGCAATAACATTCCCCAACAGTCTGGAGGTACTAATGATCATTTTAGTCATTTGAAAAAAGAAAAAACCATGACAGACCTATACGTGAAAAATATCTGAAGCTTTGGTAAAGCATAAACATCACATGGCTGCGTTTTGGTTTCTAAAACAAGGTCCTTGTTTCGTGTTTTATGGGGAAAAAATACCCTCAGTACTGTCAATATTGTTTTCTTTAAAGACTATATAAAACAAAGTAAACTTCCAGATGATTTCTGTTTTAGAAAATTATGAAGATATAAACCAAATAAAAAAGTTCTTAAATTGTGAACACATGCTTGTACACATAAGCTGACAAATCACTAATTCATCATTATTACACTTTAAAAAAATACTCGCACATTAACTTAAAACAGAACTAAAAATACTGTATAAAACAATATATGTAAAAATGTATCTTTGTAAAGCGTGCATAACACAAAACATACAGACTAACGTTGAAAATAAAATTTGTATTATTGTTGGCAACCTCAGTTGTATACATATATACATACATGCATCATGGAGCACCATCTTTCCTTTTTCTATTTTTTTTTGTCACGGGTGCTTCACATTCTCTTCAATGGCAAAACAATAATGAAAAGGAAAGGAAACTTTTTGTTTTGTGTGCGATTTTTTCGAAATGAGCAATAACATTCCCTAACAGTCTGGAGGATTTAATGATCATTTCAGTAATTTGAAACAAGAAAAAAACACATGTCAGATATATACGTGCAAAGTATCTTAAGCTTTGCAAAAGCATAAACATCAGGTGGCTGTGTTTTGGCTACAAAAACATCAAGGTTGTTCGTTTGAGTTTTATGGGGGGAAAACACCCCAGTCCTGTCAACATTGTTACTTTAAGGACTGCATAAAACAACCAAAGTGAACTTTCAGATGATTTCTGTTTTATAAGACTATTTACATTACAAAAAAATAAATAACACGTAAATTGCGAGCACAAAACACACATAAGCCAACACATCACTACACCATTATAAGTACACATTGTTGGTTTTTTAACTACACGCACACATCTTTAAAAGAGCTAAAACTGCTGTATAAAAGCAGTCATGTGTAAAAACAAATCTGCTTTAAAGCATGTACAACGCAAAGCATACAAACTCACATTCAAAATTGATAAAAAGAAAAACTTATGTTTTTGTTTGGTGGCCTCTGTTGCATGCAGAACATAGAGCACCATCTTTTCCTTTTCTTTTTTTTTTCCTTTTTTCCCCTTTTTTCATGGGTTCTGCACATGTCTCTCTTCATTGGCCCCAAAAATAATAATAAAGAGGGGAGGGGGACTTGTTCATTTTTTTTTAAATGGCCAAAATCAAGAGTCCAGAGATACAAACGATAACTTCAGTAATTTTTTTTAAAAAAACATGTCGGACCTATACACACAAACTATTTCCAGCTATGCCAAAGAATAAACATCAGGCGGCTGTGTTTTTGCTTCAAAGAATCAGTCCTGTCAAAATTGGTTACATTAATGACTATGCAAAACAAATCAAAATCACCGTCCAAATGCTTCAGAAATTAGATTACAAACAAAAAGGAAGCCAACCTCGCAAAGTCTTAAACTTTGAGCACATAGACGCACATAAGGCCAACACATCACTACACCGTTATAAGTAAACATGCGCACATCTACATGCACACATCTTCAAAAGAACTAAAAATACTGTATAAAAATATATTTTTCAAATTCATTATTCTGCTTTAAATTAAAGCCTGTACAACACGAAGCATACAGACTTGCGTTCAAAATTAACAAAAAGAAAAAAATACTTTTTCTTTGGAGGCCTCAGTTGCAGGCATATCATGGAGCACCATCTTTTCCTTCGTCTTTTCTTTATTCTCTTTTCTCGTTTTTTCATGGGTGCTTCACATTCTCTTGATTGGCCAAACAAAATTAAGAGGTAAGGGGGGACGTTTCCGTGTGTTCTTTTTTCAAATGAGCAGTGACATTCCTCAACAGTCTGGAGGTGCTAAGGATCATTTTAGTAATTTGAAACAAGAAAAAAACATGACATACCTATACGTGCAAAATACCCTGAGCTTTGCAAAAGCATAAACACCAGGTGGTTGTGTTTTGGCTTCACAAACATCAAGGGCCTTTGTTTTGAGATAGAATAACAACTCAGTTCTGTCAAACTTGTTTACTTTAAGGACTGAATAAAACAAATCAAAGTGAACTTCCAAATGCTTTCTGGTTTAGAAGACTCTACATTACAAGCAAATAAATGATACGTAAATTGTGAGCACAAAATAACACATAAGCCAACACATCACTACACCATTATAAGCAAACTTTTTTTTTAAAATACACGCACACATCTTCAAAGGAACTACAACTGCAGTATAAAACCAGACATGTGTAAAAGATATATCTTCTGCTTTAAAGCGTGTACAACACAAAGCATACAGACTCACATTTAAAATTAATTTAAAAAAAAACTTTTTTGTTTGGAAGCCTCAGTTCCATACAGAACATAGAGCACCATCTTTTTTTTCTTTTTTCCTTCGTTTTTTTTCTTTTTTCATGGGTGCTGCACATTCTCTTCATTGGCCAAAAGAAAAATAATAATAAAGAGGGGAGAGGGACTTTTGTTTTTTCAAAATGGCCAAAATCAAGAGTCTGGATGTACAAACCATAGCTTCAGTAATTAAAAATAAACCCACCATGTCGGACCTATACGCACAAAATATTTCCAGCTATGCAAAAGAATAAACATCAGGCGGCTGTGTTTTGCTTCAAAGAATTTGGTCATTCAAAATTGGTTACATTTAAAGACCATGTAAAACAATCAAAAATTTAACGTCCAAATGCTTCAAACATTATTTAGATTACAAACAAAGTGAAGCCAACCTCGCAGATTCTTAAACTTTAAGCACATAGACGCACATAAGCCAGCACATTTACTACACCATTATAGGTACACGTGTAAAAAAATACATGCACACATCTTCAAAGAAACTATAAAAAAATACTGTATAAAAATGTTTTTTAAAATTTAATCTTCTGCTTGAAGCCTGTACAAAAACAAAACATACAGACTTCATTAAAAAATATATACTGTAATCTTACCTTGATATTCCTTTTCTGCATAACCAGCATTTTAAACATGCATTTATAGAATGTATACGATATGAATTTCAAATTGTTCATTTTATGCATGTCAAATCATTCCCTTGTGTTTACAACATTTTTGTGCAAATTTTCAGTACAACCCAAAACAGTCACCTATATTCTAGAAACAAAGTTCTTGCCTTGCCAACAACATAAAATTCTAACAGAAAATTCTATCAACAGCCATAACGGAAAATTCTACCAGCAGATAAAAAGATTCTGGAAACTTTTCTCTCACATTTCTGGTGTGCTCATTAGCGAAGCTTGTCTCTGTATTTATGCATTACATATTTTCAGTCTTGCCTGCAGAAAAGATTTTTTGTTGAAGGACTGTAGAATAAATGCATACGTTTGTTTTAGAAAAGAGTAACTTCAATCCTGCAGTATGGGAAGAAAAATAAATGGCTAAGAAAAAATTATATCATGAGAAATAATTATGCCTTACGCCGATTCAAGTCCACGCCGATTCCAGTCCACGCTGATTCCAGTCCATGCTGATGAAGTCCATGTTGATAAAGTCCACGTCGATGAAGTCCACGATGATGACTTCACAATGATGAAATCCACGATGATGACTTCACAATGATGAAGTCCACGATGATGAAGTCCACGATGATGACTTCACAATGATGAAGTCCACGATGATGAAGTCCACGATGATGACTTCACAATGATGAAGTCCACGATGATGAAGTCCACGATGATGACTTCACAATGATGAAGTCCACGATGATGACTTCACAATGATGAAGTCCACGATGATGAAGTCCACGTTGATGAAATCCACGTTGATGAAGTCCACGTTGATGAAGTCCACGTTGTTGATGAAGTCCACGTTGTTGATGAAGTCCACGCTGATGAAGTCCACGCTGATGAAGTCCACGCTGATGAAGTCCACGCTGATGAAGTCCACGATGATAAAGTCCACGATGAAGAAGTCCACGATGAAGAAGTCCACGATGAAGAAGTCCACGATGATGAAGTGATGAAGTCCACGATGATGAAGTCCGCAATGATGAAGTCCACGATGATGAAATCCACGATGATGAAATCCACGTTGAAGAAGTCCGCGATGCTGAAGTCCATGATGACCCAGCATATGATTGTCCTGATGATCCTCTGTGCGCAAGTGCTGGTGACAAAAAGAACAGACGTTGGTATTATGCATGTTTTGATCCATGCCGTTTCAGTTTTCATTGCTTTAATTGTACACAGTTTAAAGAATCGTGCACCTCTATCTGCCCCCCATCCCCCCTAAGATTACTGTAGAGATGCACGAATGTAGTCCTACTACTTAACTCGAGCATTTTCCAGCGCCCTGGGGTTACCCAGAAAATGTACCCCGTTTCAAGCCACCGCAACTAGGAACTGAGTACTCGCTGGATGAAAAGTGTGTGTGTGCATGTCTCGAGTTTTCAATGACCTTGCCATAATACAGCAATATTTGACTTCAGACTCAATTGATGATATAGAATGTTAACGCTAAGAGCTTGCTGTGGATGAAGACAGTCAATATTTTAAAGCATCAGATGTTAACCTAGGCCCTTAGCACTGAGCGTTTACCAGTTACTGTTAATGTTAGTAGCCTGAGCCTGCATAGTGCTTGGTCTTCTCCCGTGCTTGTAATTTTGCAAGTCTGCCCACTGGCCTCAGATGACACATTCCCACTGTATACAGCTGCTCATTTTATCATTCATGTTGTATCCTGGGTATGTTCCCGTTTCCTTAACCCACTGACTGTTGACATGAATTACGGGATCATTAACATGCATTTTTGATCTTCAGCATGTGTATATTTGATATACATGACAGGAATCAGGACATTGGCACGTCTTACCCTGAAGTTGACCTAGGACATTATACAAATTCCCACCCTTAATTCACCAGACAACGACGCCGAGATAAGAACCCAGGATTTCATGAACCCTTAGGATCGAAGTCAAATTGTCTCAACCATTTTGCTATAGTGTATATCATGTAACTGGATGTTTACGTCACACGAGTGCTTATTCAATTTCTACTCGAAACAAAAGTATGGATTAAAAGTCTTTTTCAAAGTAAATGCACCTTGTGCCATGGTATGGTTTGCATGTGACCATTTCAGTCTTAAAGCAGAATGATTTAGATGTGACATTTTCAGTCTTTACCATCACCTGAAAAAAAGTTTTGGATGAAAAAACAACTGTTTTGCTAAACGTTTGAAAGCTGTTTTACTTTTTTTTTTGGGGGGAGGGGTCTCCTTTTACACTTTAAATTTTAAAACAAGACTAAGAAACGTCACTTATGTCAAAACTATTATATTATCTAAATACAAGTGTAATCGGCACACACGGCATAGCTATTTAATTCATTATGTCTGCCTTTCTGGAAGTCTGACAAAGTGCCATAATAATCTGCACTAATCAATTCTTCCTATGTTGTGGGTTCTGAGGGCTTGCCACGATCCATCATGCTGTACTCTGGACATTGCTTTCTTCAAGTCAACGAACTTGTGAAAACAGGTCTGTTTCTTGTTAAGATATATCTCTTGATTAAAGGCCTACAGTCAAATATTTTCCAAGGTGTGCTGCTTCCAGGTCTCTGACATTTTTATAATCTGTTCAGAATGATTTGAAGCATGGCTTAACTTGGGTGGCTTATAAAGCTAACTTTCCAATGGGACTATAAACCGAGGTCCTTTATTATTATTATTATTATTATTATTATTATTAAATAAAGTGATTTACCTTCTTCAGCAGCGTACTGCTTTCCCGGCTTCTCTCAAACTTGGTGTCGGGCTTGTTTATTGATGTTCTTCCAGCATGGTACCTGTACAACTGTTGGCAGTTTTGACCATCTGCTGAAGGTAGTGCTGTTGGCGAGCAATGTGCCAGATGTGTAGCAATTGTTCTTCTTACGGTGAGCTTTTAGATGATATACACCTGCTTTGCTTCCTCTGTTAATGTCTTCCGTAATTCTGTTTTTTAATTTCGTTCAATTCTTGCCCGATTTTGCTTCTCTTGTGGCAGTTGTCACCTTTTTTGTACTTAAACATGTAGCTTGAAGTTTCCTTTTTTTTATCGCTGAGGTCCCAAGACAGTAGTGATCTATGGCCGTTTTTCTTGATCCAGTTCTGCAATTTTCATAACTCGGCTTGAAGCCATTAGAAAGAGTGTAGATGTTAGTGACCACAACATATCAGTGCTGCAAGTTCCCTGCAAGGCCTATCTGTGCTTGAAATTCTGCCAGTATCTGAGAGCCTTTCAGCTTCTCCCTACTGATCTTGATGCCTGGGTTGGCTGATAGATGAGTTTGTCTTCAAGTCGTAAACAATGCCGATGTCGAATCTTGGAGATGTTCTTGTCTGAGCCTTGAAGTTTGACCTGGAAGTGTCATGCTGCCAAAACAATCATCTTGGTTATGAACCAGTCCAGTATGAAGACTCCAGATTAATCTTTGGAGTTTGTGGAGATGCAAGGTGCTGGTAAGGATGAGTCTACAGCTACTGGCAAACTTGAGGTGTTGCACTCCATCATTTGCCTCTCCTGTGCTACATTTTCCCACTGTTTCAACCTTGCTTGGATCATGACGACCGCTCTCTCACGTCTGGTTCTTGTTACTTGCTTTTAGTCCAGGAGCCCTGAAAACAGGAAACAGTATTGTAAACCTCGACAGTAAGAATTATTGCTATAAATGTTATGGTTTTTAATTGGCTGTTGGGCGTTTCCCAGCTCAACAACCTATGGTTTGCCCCAGAATACGCCTTCATTACACTTAAGATTAACTGCAAGGCACTGGATGAGAAGTGTGCATGTATAGTTGACTTTTAATATCTCGCATTATAGGCTGCCATAGTCCGACTTCAGAAAGTGCTGTTTTCTTGAGACTATGCCCTGCTAATTAAGATCCTGTCATGGATGAAGGCAATCTTGTTAAGAGTATGTCAATCTCGATAGAGTATGTATAACAGGGCATTTTTAAGTATGATACACTTTCAATGTAGGCCATACGACTTTGTCAACACTGTCAGATTTTGGCCTGGCTAGTTAAAATTGTATTTCACAACGTTAACAGATTTCACGATTTCGCTTTTTTATTGAGTCTTCTCCTCTTTGCCAGTTTAGTCAGATCAAAACGCAATTACTTTATGGTGTTAATAATAATAATAATAATAATAATAATAATAATAATAATAATATTGCATGGAATTTATATAGCGCTGAATCTTGTAAAGCAACAAATTAGGTATAACTACATTTTGGTAACTCGCAAACAAAAAGAAAGCATCTCTTCCATCGCGGCATGCCTCGTATCGAATAAAGCAACCACGATATCTGCAGCTACCAAAAACCTTATGGTCAACCAGCTGCCATGGCACAGTAGTTAGTGCCTTCGACTGGAAGGATGCAGATTCAAATGCCATAATAGCTGTAGGGATTCTATTAGACTTCGGCCAGCTCCTACCCAGAGCGAGTTCACTAAGGGCGCATTTGGAGGACTGGGACCACGCTCCAGTTATTTTATTGATACTTTCACCTTCATCTTCACCGACCCCATGGTCCTGTAGACCGTGGGGGGGGGTCACCACTGAAGATTTTTCAACCAGCTTCCTCCACACTCCCCACGGTCCTCTGCTTTCCGCAGCCAATACTACTTGATGGCCAATAACACCACGCCCTGCTGAGGACACGAACCATTGCCGCTCAGTTTATCATCCCCAGGTTACAACAAAAGTACAAAAATATACATAAAAACTCCATACGGGCAAACAACACTGCAAAATGAACATCCTGTGCCCATCTCAGTGTTAATATCACTCTCTGGTCGCCAGAACTAAACACGGACAAAATATCTCAACGGAGGCTTATGGCTAAACACAAGTATTTAGCATTTAAATATAATAGTTCCAATAATTATAGCTGCAGCTTTTCAAGAAAGAAACTTGCACTTACATTCTCTTTTTCCGTTCGTCAGATGGACAGCCAGCACAGTCTCTGCACTGGAGGCATCAAGCACGCTGAAAGTCCTGCGAACATTCATGGAGATTTCTTGGCCAGGAGGTGGAGTCAGGCTAGGTCCTCTTTGGAAGCGCCTCTTGCAGCAGATTTTTTTGATGTCCCGCTGCCAGTCGTTCAAGGGTGCTGCCCTTGTTGGTTTCTTTGTTTTATTCAGATTGTCATGTAGTTTTGGCAATGTAGGCGGTTTGATCCGAGGCTGACGATACAGGCCACGCAAATTCTTCATGCAGCACATTCTCTACACAGCAGTCAACAGTCCTGATGAGATGTTTTGGAGAGTTTTGTTGTATGATGCACACGATGACCTTAACCATTAGACCAGGCCTCCTGTGGAAAAGAGGACAGGTTGAGGCACTAAGGAAATCTAAAACCTAAAATGGGGTAACAGATGAGACTATAAACAGCGACCCCGTTTGCGAACGCATAAAGGACATCTTGCACACACGTCATATCCTGTTCTGTCTTTCGGAAGAGTAGGCCATCAGTGCTAGTAGGAAGAAAGCTGAAAGAAAGTCAAGACAATTGAAAACTCTGCGAAACCTAGCTGGACCCAATTGTGATATACCTGCCGACTAACAGGCTGATGAACTAATACGGGACGGGATAGCCTAGTGGTTAGAACATTGCGCTCTCAATCTGACGACCCGGGTGCGATTCCCGTTCAAGGGGATATTTTCCCCCTGGAGTTAACATCAGTGCAGACTCCACTCTCCCCTAAAGTCCTTCGATTGAGACTATAAACCGAGGCCCCGTGTGCGAACGCACGCAGAACATCTTGCGCACACGTTAAATCCTGTTCCGCTTTTCGTAAGAGTAGGCCATTGTGTGCCGGTTGGAACAGATGACAGAATTTACAGGGGACTGGATGTAAAAAAGCACATACGTGCTTATTCACTATCCTCGATATCAAAGAATAAAACTTATTATAAAAAAACAAGGCTGAACAGAAAGAGCAGTACGAAAGTAGTCTCACCTATGATAAAAACAAAGTTGTCAAATCAATGGAGCAGCCCAGAGTAGAGAAAGACGACTACCACGATCTTCAAAAAGGAGAACAGGTCATCAACCTAAGACTGCACTGGCTACAACAGGCTAAATCACATGTCCACAAAGCTGAAACTCATTCCTTCTCCCCTATGTACCTATGATAAAGAAAACCAGACTGGCGACTACATTCTTAAAAAATGCACGCTATACAACGACCTGAGGAAGATGGTGTGACTGACGGAGATAACCCTGCAAACCAAGCTGTACGGCCCACGAGAGGAGCTGGAAAGGATACGCCATTATATTCCCAGACACATCTGACGGTGTAGAAGCGAACGAGAGAAGAAGACAGGTGCCGGTTGGAAAGGATGACGACATTTAGAAAATTACATGCACAAAGGGACTGGATGCAAAAATCCAGATGAATGTTTCTTCCATTACACTCTAAAAGGACTAAAAATGAATACATATTCCTGACGAGTATTCAAAGACTTCTGTATGATTTTCATGATGACTTAAACACTAGATGAGGATTCCTATAGAATAAATAACAGAGAAGAGGCACTGAGGAAATGCTCTAAAATGTGAAGGAGAGACCAAGTCTTCATGCCTGACGAGCTCTGTCACCAAAATTCAAAGACTTCTGTATAATCCATGTGAAAAAGTTTAACCACTAGATGAAGCCTACTATGCAATAAAAGATAGGGGGGAAAGGCACTAAGGAAAAACTCTCCATTGTGAAGGAGTAAGGGAGTCTCCATCCCTTACAATCGCTGTCAATGCACTTTCATATGATCCAAGTGAAGAATGTTAGTATCCTATGGAATAAAAGATAGGGAAGGGGTACTAAGGAAATACTCTTCAATTCGAAGGAGTAAGGGAATCTCCATCGCAGGCACTATCACTGAACTTTCGTATGATCCAAGTGAAGAAGTTTAGCATCCTATGGAATGAAGGATAAAGAGGGGGCACTAAGGAAATACTCTGAAATGTGAAAAGAGTAGAGGGGCCTCCATCCCTTAAGGACACCGTCACTACTGCCTTTGTAGCTGATGTTCCTACACCAAGATCACTGTCACCATGATTGCTCTCCCTTCATCTCTTGCACTAATGTTCTATGCTTTTGGTTTGGGCGGCTTTTCTATTTTTGTTTGGTTTAGGATTTTTATTTATATTTGGTTTTATTTTATTTTGTAACGGGATCTTTTTTAACCTCATTTTGCCGCCGTTTTACTTAGTTTATTTCGTTTTTTATTATTCTATTCTATTTTGACTTGATTGTTTTACATTAAAAATGTTATTTTAAGTTTCTATTTCTTATTTTATTTTTTGCTTGTTTTAGTTTCCTTTTTTTAAAATCTGAATTGTATATCATCTATTTGGTACTATCCTGTCGTTCTAAGCAAGGACTGAGGATGCAATCAGAAGTGTGGTGCCCAGTGATCAAATCTACCGAAGGACAGAAGACAGATAAGGATGGAGACAGCTTACGAATACGGCAGCGGCTACTACAAGAGCAGTCACCAACAGTGCAAACAGTGGATCGTATGACAGAAACTCACAGAACAGCCTAACGGAAAGTTCCGTTCGGCTGGTGCAAAACTTCAGAGACAAAAATTGACTACAGCAGGAGAAAATTATGTACAAGTGAGGCGTCCCTCTTTCCTTATCAGTCGCGTGAACTTGTTCTAAGGGTTGCCTTTCTACAGACATGCCTGTGAAGTGTGCCATAAAGCATCATCTACCTCTATAGCTTCAACTTCGTGTTAAACAACTTTCTGCAATGACTCACTGCTCTGTTTTGTGTTTCCCTTGAAGCGTTTTGCAAACTACTTTGTATCGCGTTCAGAAATCACTTATCCAGCTAGGAAGTGAAAACTTGAATTGGAAAACTCCATAGGGATGTATGAAGAACTCCCGACTTCAATGAAAAATGCAAACTGTAGTGGTCCGTGCACGTCACTCAAACATCTGGACTGGCCAAGACAGGGAACAGAAAAAGGAGGGAGATGAAGAGGCAGACTGAGAAAATGACTGGGAGACAACAGAGAGTGGACTAGTCTCGAGTGGAACATTTGCTACATCAAACTGAGAACTGGAGAGTTGAGGAAGCTGGGTGCTCTATCTTAGTTCTGAATAAAATGGAAGCATGCGGATAACCTTAATGAATACTTCAAAACAATAAGGAGTTAGAGTAGCCTTGCCTTAAAACCCAAGACATCCATTTATATTTCCCAAGAAAGTAAAGCCCTTTACAGCTTTGTTGGAATATTTCCTTTTCCCTCAAACCCCTATCCTTTCCCAGCAGGGGTCTGAAAAGGGTAAAACCACCAATGATGCATCATACACTACTGTCGGCACGGTGTTTGCGATCACAAGATCCAAAGATAAGCTACAAAGCATTTTTTTTCCGTTCCTCAAATGGGAAGCTTAGTCTCTGCAATGAAGGCGGTAGTGTGTTGCAGGCGGTAGTGTGTTGCAGATTTTCTCAAGTTGTCACACAGCTTCTTGGCTACTTGAGGTAGATTTGGGACAGATTCTGTTTAGGAGCACATGTGAGTAAGGCTGCGATACATTTTAGGATGTCTGGCTGCCAGTCTTGCAAGGTCACTGCTCTTTGTACGTGCTACACGCAGTTTTCTGCAGGCTAGTCATTCAGGTGGCTGTGGCTTGTCCTAGACATAATACAGGCCTATTCTAGTCATGCCAGCAGATAACAGGACTCTAACTTGGATCGACATTGCTGCATCCACTTTGCTTTCCTGCTTGGCCTTAACAACAGTTTTTGGCTTCAAAATTGCTGGTAGACTTAATTCACCTGCTCTTGCCCTCTATATCTTCCTTTGCCATAATAAAGTCTCATCGCCAAGCACGCTGCAATAGGAGGACCTACTATGAAACTCCTGCACAGAGTAGAGGCAAGGGTGACTTAAAATCAGGTCAGTACTTTTGTTGGACTGTAAGACCTGCAGGACGGGCGTTGGTTTAAGACGATGACTCTGTGGGGAGCACACAGGATGACCCTGGTGCGGGCTCCTGCAGTTTTCACGGCTTCTGCCTCAGCTTTGCGTTTCTTCAAGCAGAGGCCAGTCTTGAAGCTGATCTTCTCTGCTCTTTGGAGTACTGGATGTAGATTCCTGTCACTCGATTTTGAATTGCATCCTCAGCAAAGCACTCGGTGTACACACGGGTCCAAGAGTCTTGGGTAGATGGTGGAAGGTAGTCAAGGGTGTGGAGGGGGGGTTCTCAGTGCCAGTCTTTTGGTTCAACACAGGGATGCTGCACTGAATGAAGAGTAGATGTCCTCCCCCCAGTGGGAAGTATCTGATAACAAAAACGAACATAATGGTATGAAGTACCATGACATTATTCAAAGCTAGTGTGTGTGGGGGGGGGGGGGGGGTGCTGTATGTGTGGGGGGATGTGTGTGAAAAATAGAAATGGGAGGGGAGATTGTGTGTTGGAGAGAGAGAGGAAGGGGGAGATTGTGTGTTAGAGAGAAAGCGCGAGAATGATATTGACAAAGAAAAACATTGTTCAGACTCACGGTGTCTATAAACAAGGGGAAATACCTGTATACACGCAATTACGAAAGATTTATTAAAGTCGGTGAGTAAAACTTGAGTTTTTAAGTCCCTCACAGAGGTAGTCGAGAGAGAGAGAGAGAGAGAGAGAGAGAGAGAGAGAGAGAGAGAGAGAGAGAGAAAAGAGAGAGAGAGAGAGAGAGAGAGAGAGAGAGAGAGAGAAAGAAAGTGAGAGGTGGGAGAGATAGAAACAAAGAAAAAAATCTTCATGCGTGTGTATGGTTTGTGTGTGTGCATGCATGTTCGCGCGCAGACACACAACTCATCACACTAATAGCTAAATTTTTAAAAAAAAGCACATACAATTGATTTCCTTTTGTATGAATATAATATTTAGGATAGCATTGTCTGTAACTGTTCATACTAAGAATACACCAGATTATCGACTTATAAAACGATTACCAGATTCTTTTGGGGGGTATAATGAAGCTTACCCGAAAAAAAAGCTTAGATTCTTTTTTACAAGTATATACAAAAAAGATTTCAACCTTGAACTTATAAACTCTTTTTTTTATATTCTGACTTTCGCTCACGTTGCGTGCGGACGTGTTTGGGATAGCTCTCCGCTGACTGTGCAATGTAGTCTGTTGTGAACATAAATTGTTTACTTGAGACTGAGGGACAAAGTGGAAAGGCTTTCGGGCTTGTTATTTTCAGTTCTAAACTGAGTGAAAGAAAGACAGTTTTTGCAATGACTGACATTACAGCCTAAGTGTCCCAAATGGCAAACGCGGGGCAGCTATGTGGATAAAAAAAAATATATATATTATAAAGCGTGTTGATCAAAACGTATGAACTTTAAAATTTTCAGCAGAGGCAAACGGATAGACAACCCGTAGTGAAATGTGTATGCCTTAAGAGATGACCAGCACCATCGCCCGATTCCTCCCTGGGTCCAGCAAGCGCAAAAACTCCTCAACATCCTCAGCCTCCGACTCGTGTACAAGTCCCACCGCCTTTGAAGAAAAACCCAAGCAGGAAAAAAAGAAATTGAAACAGGACATAACAGAAAGTTTAAACAACAGTATGGATGTACAGGAGGCACTAGAGGAAATCAAGCGAGAACTGATAGCAGCAAGGGAAGACATAAAAGATCTGCAGGAAAACGTCAAGACAGCAACGGCCGGACTGGACTACAGGATGGAGCAGCTAGAGAGCACTGTGTTTGAGCTCAGGACGGAAAGAGACGCTTTAGCGGGAGACGTGGCAGCTTTGAGGGAGGAGAACAAGGAACTAAAAACAAAACTGGAACAGTGTGTGAAGACGGACCAGGAGCTGAAACGAGAGCTCAACGACCAGGAGCAACATGGCCGTCAGTTCAGCCTTCGGGTGTACGGGGTGGCGGAAGGCCGGGGAGACAAGGAGACGGTGGAGGACTGCGTGGACCACTGCATGAGCGTCTTCAGCAAGAAGGTCGGGGTCTCGGTGTCCAAAGAAGACATCGAGATAGCGCACAGAACGGGCAAACCGGGCGGCACCAGACCGAGACCCATCATAGTGCGCTTTCACTCCCGGAGAGTCAGGGGCCTGGTTCTTGCACAGCGGCGCAAACTGAAACAGACGGGCGTGTCCATCGGAGAAGACCTGACGCAGATGAACTATAAGCTTTTGCAGAGAGCCAATCAACATTCTGCCACCCTTGCGACTTGGTCTTCAAACGGAAAGATTCTGACCAAGTTGAAGAATGGAAAAGTGATGAAACTGGACATTCACATGGACATCAACAAAGTCTTTAGCAGAGAAATGACGGGGAAAAGCTGAGACATTCTGTGACTTAATGGTTGTGCACAGTGGATTCACTTCTTTTGTGTGTGTGTGTGAAATATTGTTTTTTGGTGCTAAAGAAAAAGACTGATGGTATATTTTTTCCCCTTGCACTTCCGTCAACTTGATTCGGGATTTGTGTTTTCATGAAAAAAGGTTAGTAACTCCTTGAGACGTTTAAATGGGAGTGGGCAGTTGTAACTATTTGTGAGTGCGCTCCGATGGGCGCGTGCATACCTAGTACTTTTTTGTTATGTTTGTAATTACACGTCATTTTGTTTAGGTCTCTCAGCTGCATGATTAGGCAAATATCAGTTTATGAGAATGACACAACAGTAATATAAAAATTTTATATACCTTTATTATTATTATTATTATTATTATTATTACTGCTGTAAAATAAGGAGGCAGGCATATGACTGATGGATATGCGCTTTTCTGTGTGATAACCCATCTCTGGGGCAGGATCATGATCTAGTGTTATTTTTATTTTTATTTTATTTTATTTTTTTTATCATATAATACAACCCATGGGCTGCTTGGTCTGAGATGGCTGTTATCGTTGTTTTGTCAGGATTTAATCGTTCGTTTTTCCCTTTTCTCCTGGATGCAGTGATGGAGGTGGCTGTTGTGGGAGTGGGGTGGAGGGGGAGTCGGCAATCGTCACTATGTATCTTGCTGGGGGGAATGGTGTTGAGGGAGTAGTGCACATTTTTGGTATGTGTCGATTTTCTAGGGCTGTTGAGCTTTGGTGGGAGAGAAGCCAGGGGCTTCTGCTTTTGCTGAAAAAGATAGCTGGTTGAGTGACAAATAATGGATTTGTGATTATGGACTCATTCGCTGAGGTTGTTTTGCTTTGGTTTATGCACCCATTTCAAACTCTCTTCTTTTTGTGAGAGCGGAATAATAAGAATAGTGGTGGTGTTTTTGGTGGTAATATATAGAATTTGTATCGCAATGAATGTTGTAAAGCAATGGAAAGAATGATGAGTGTGCGCAGGGACATACGCACACCCTCTCTCACTGACACATACATGCATGCGTGCGCAGGCAAGCGGGTGCGCGCACACACACAAACACAGATACACTCACAAACACACACACAGACGCTCACATACACACGCAAGCACACACACGCACACTCACACATACATACACATGGTCATACATGTACGCCGCGCGCGCGCGCGCGCACACACACACACACACACACACACACACACACACATACGCACGCACAGGGGTGATGTTATAGTATGGTGACATATAATGTGAAGGCTAAGTGATATCAGGATGTCTCGAAAACTGTTATGATAGAAAAATGTTATGAAAGTCTAGAAATGACATGACGATTGCAAAAAAAATAATGGTTCATAGATCATTAGATGAGCTAAAGATGTGATTTCCTGAAAATGATGTGATGTCCAGATAGTGTGATTGGTTAATGATGTGATGCCCTAATAGTGACATGGAACAATGAAATAATGGGCAATTCGTGTGAGGGTCTGGTGATCTGACAAACAGTGTGATGGACAATGATGTGATGACCAAACAGTGTGATGGGCTAAATGATGTGAGGGCCAGTGTGATGGGTTAATGATGTGATGGCCCAAAAAAAAAAAAACTGTGATGGGGTAATAATGTGATGGCTAAACAAACAGTGTGATGGGTTAATGATGTGATGGCCAAACAAACAGTGTGATGGGTTAATGATGTGATGACCAAACAAACAGTGTGATGGGTTAATGATGTAATGACCAAACAGTGTGATGGGTTAATGGTGTGATGGCCAAATAGTGTGATGGGTTAATGATGTGAAGGCCAAAAACACAGTGTAACGGGTTAACGATGTGATGGCCAAAAACAGTGTGATGGGTTAATGATGTGATGGCCAAACAGTGTGATGGGTTAATGATGTGATGGCCAAACAGCGTGATGGGTTAATGATGTGATGGCCAAACAAACAATGTGATGGGCTAATGATGTGGTGGGTTAATGATGTGCCGGCCAAACAGTGTGAGGGCTAATGATGTGATGGCCAAACAGTGTGATGGGCTAATGATGTGATGGCCAAACAGTGTGATGGGCTAATGATGTGATGGCCAGTGTGACAGGTTAATGATATGTTGGCCAAACAGACAGTGTGATGGGTTAATGATGTGATGGCCAAACTAACAAAGTGACGGGTTAATGATGTGATGGCCAAACCAACAAACAGTGTGATAGTTTAATGATGTGATGACCAGACAACGTGACGGGTTTATGATGTGATGACCAATTAATAAGCTTTGCTATTGATGTGATAACCAAAAAAAAAAACCAATCTGTTAGTTTAAAGGTGTGACGGCCAAATAGTGTGCTGGGTGATGTGATGACCACACAGTTTGATGGGTTAGTGATGTGATATAAACCAAAAGTGTGATGGATTAATGATGTGATGGCCAAATACTGCGACGGGTTAGTGATGTGATGGTTAAAACAGTGTGATATGTTAATGATATGAGAGCCAAAAAATGAGTATAGTTCATAACATATATGTATGTATAATTATGTCCTCGGTGTTGTTAGGGGTTGTTGTTTTTGTTTGTTGTTTTTTGTTGTTTTTTTTTATATAAATAGTTATGTTTTGTTTGCTGGTTTTTTGTTTGTTTTTTTGGTGGGTTTTTGTTTTGTTTTGTTTTGTTTTGTTTTGTTTGTTTTTTTTGTTTTTTTGTTTTTGGGGGGGGGTGTTTTGTTGAGTGTTTGTTTGGTGGGGGGGAGTTTTTAATTTTTTTATATTTTTTTAAAATTTTTTTTAGTGGGGGGCGGGGGGGGGGGGGGGGTCTCTTCTGCTCCTGCTTTTGTCTACCGTATGCTCCACTGTGTGCCCTCCTACATAGTGAATGCTTCATTTGAATACATGTGGCTCCACTCCAGGGATGGGGGTCACACTTGCAATATGGAGGAATGAGTGCGTTTCTTCAACCTCGTGCGACATGCACGCATACACCCGCGCACATGGGCACACAATCTTAGGCCCTTGAGACTGCGTAATTACACACACACACACACACACACGCACGCACGCACGTACGCACACACACACACACACACACACACAAGCAAATGCACTGCCTGTTCAATGTACCATCTGAAAATAAAAGTTTGACTTTGACACACACGCGCACATACACACACACACACACACACGCACGCACGCACGCACGCACGCACACACACACACACACACACACACACACACACACACACACACACACACACTCACTCATTCACCTAATCACTCACTCATTCACTTAATCACTCACTCACACATATACGGTGGTTAAAAATAGAGCTGAACAGAGTGCTCAGGAAGGGAACATGGTTTGCACCTTTTTTTTTGCTCCTGCCTTTTTTCTTTTCTCTTATGTATAACTAATCATCTGCCGGGAAATCAGAACTAGTTATCATCTTCTGTAGACACGGGCGGTGCGCATGGACTTGGGCATGTACATTGTGTCACAGGTGCGCGACAAGATGAATAAATTTCGTGGTTTTTTTTAATGTTTTTTTTATATTTTTATTAGGGTACATATGTATACCATACTGTAATCAACTCTATTTCTTTGGATGTATTTTGGTCAACGATACACACGGTTGTTTTATGTGACAACACGCACAATGTGCAGGAAGCTTGCCTTGCGTTTGTCAAGGATTGTCAGAATATCGGTGAATTTTGTTTGTATTTTTTTTTTTCTTCTTCTTCTTGTCTTGATGTTTCTCTTTTTTGCTTTAATCGTTTCTTTTTCTTTGTTACATGTTTGTCAAATGAATGTTGGTGTGATTATGTTTACACACTCAACTTTACAGGCCATGTTTAGGTCTTGTTCTGTTTTGAAAAAAAATGTGTATGCCATGACTCAAGATGTGGAAATACTGTTCCTGATAATACTAAATGATTTGTCCATCTTAAAGACTACATACATTATGAACAGGAAAAGATATTTACTTCCTTTATCATCAACATTTATTACCTCTTATGGATAGTATTACCCTTGCCTCAATGAATTGTCAGGGTTGGGAAATTTGTACAAACGAAGAGATGTGTTCCATTATTTGAAACAGAAAAAATGTTCAATATATTGTCTTCAAGACACACATTTGATAAAAAGGTAGAAAAATATGTAAGCTCGGAATGGGATATAAATGTTTTTTTGCGTCTTATAAATCAAATTGTGAGGGGTTGCTATTTTTTTCTCAAATAATTTTGAATTTAAGATACAGGATGTAAGTAGGGATCCAAACGGTAACTTCATAATAGTAAAATTTTCAACAATGGATAAAGATTTCCTTTTAGTTAATGTATATGGTCCAAATAGAGACAACCCACAGTTTTATTTTACTCTAAAAGAGACAATTAAGTCGTATAAAATAAATAATATAATTGCCGTCGGGGACTGGAATATCGCAATTGACCCTAATCTAGACTGTAATAATTATACACAAATTAACAATCCCAGAGCTAGAAAAGCACTTGAAATTTTTACAGAAGAACTGGCTCTATCTGATATATGGAGAGAGTGTAATCCAGAGTATAGGAGATATACATGGCAAAAAGCAACACCACTGAAGCAAGGTCGCCTTGACTTCTTTCTATTGTCGGAATACCTTATTTGGTATTTTGAAAACACAGATATACTCCCTGGATATCGTTCTGACCACTCACTGATAACGCTTACTCTAAAATTTGAGAAAGAAAAAATAAGAAAAGTTTTTTGGGAAGTTCAACTCTTCTCTTCTTAGAGATAGTCACAGTAGAAGAAATAAACACAGAAATTTCGAATGTGATCAAAGAGTACGCAGACAAAAAATATGACAAATCAGTAATAGATGAAATTCCCAAAGCTGAAATACAGCTATCGGTCCCAGATAAAATCTTTTTAGACTTTCTGCTGATGAAAATTAGAGCTAAAACAATAGGATATGCAATAATGAAGAAGAAAAAAACAAGAGAAAATGAAAATAAATTAATAAACGACATTGAACAACTAGAAAAGCTAGAACATAAAAGAGACAATGAAATAACACAACTTAGAGAAAAAAATAAAGAATTTGGAAGAAATACGTAAAAAGAGAATGGAGGGGGTGTTGCTGAGATCCAAAGCACGATGGATTGCTGATGGTGAAAAGATATCCAAATATTTTTGTAATCTAGAAAAAAGAAATTTCATCAGTAAACGCATGTCAAAGCTATTAACGGAGAATGATACAGTTATCGACAATCAGAAAGATATTGAAAAAGAAGTTACAGCATTTTATGAGAGTCTCTACAGAAAGAGAAAACATTGAACCATGTGAGATTGAACAGGTGGTTAAAAACCTACCCCAAATACAAGAAGAAGAACAACAGCAGTTAGGTGGTAAAATAAGTATTGAAGAAGCAGGATGTGCGTTAAAAAATATGAAAAATGGAAAAAGCCCAGGAACAGACGGCTTTACGGTAGAATTTTTCAAGTTTTTTTGGAAAGAAATAGGTCATTTCATAGTAAGAGCACTTAATGAAAGTTACCAGGATGGTGAATTATCGGCTACACAGAAGGAAGGTCTAATTATCTGTCTCCCAAAAGGGGACAAACCTAGAGAATACATTAAAAACTGGCGTCCAATAACCCTTCTTAATGTAGTTTATAAAATTGGTTCTGCATGTATTGCAAACCGGATTAAAAGAGTTCTGCCTACACTTATCAGCGAAGATCAGTCAGGTTTTATGCCAAATAGATACATTGGTAATAATATTAGATTAATATATGACCTGATTAACTACCTGGATAAAAATAATCAGCCTGGGTTATTACTTAGTGTTGACTTTGAAAAAGCATTCGACTCTTTAGCTGGGATTTTATGTTCAAAGTCATGAAGGCATATGGTTTCGGTAGCAGTGTCTATCAATGGGGCAAAACATTCTATACAAATATAAAATCAACAGTCCTCGTAAATGGTAACAGTTCAAAATGGTTTAGAATTGAAAGAGGGTGCAGGCAGGGTGATCCAATATCGCCCTACTTATTTATTCTTAGTGCCGAGATTTTGGCTATAATGATTAAAGAAGATATATCAATTAAAGGAATACGCATTGGAGAGACAGAACATAAAATTTCCCAATATGCAGATGACACTCAATTGTTAAACATAGGAGATAAACTATCATTTGAACATTCTATACATATTCTAGAGAAGTTTGGAAAAATATCAGGTCTTATCATGAATAGTGACAAAAGTCAAGTTATATGGCTTGGTAATAAAAAAGAATCAAGTAGTGTGTTCTGTCCCCACCTAAAAATGATTGGAATCCCCCCAAATTCAAGATTCTAGGAATCTGGTTTACCCCAAATCTAAAGGACTGTGAAAATATGAACTATAATGATAAATTTTCTGAAATTAAAACGCTATTTAAAGTTTGGTTACAAAGAGTTATTACTCCACTTGGCAGAATTGCCATTTTAAAGTCTCTTATCTTGTCAAAACTTATTCACCTGTGGATGTTATTACCAGATCCACCTGACCATTTCATAAAAAGTCTACAAAAGCTATGTTTCCAGTTTGTCTGGAACAATAAGCAGGATAGAATAGGTAGAAAGACGGCTATTAAACCCGTTACTCAAGGAGGGATGAGCATACCTGATATAAGAAAATATATTTATGCGCTGAAACTTATATGGATAAGAAAAATTAGAAATGTAAATCACAAATGGATAAGTATTGCAGAAAAAACGTATCCACTTATCATGAACTTAGAAAGCTATGGATCAGATATAACAGCCACATTTTCAAACATCAATCCTTTTTGGACACATACGTTTAAAGCTTATAGATTTTTCTCTCGTTGCATTAGTCCCTCAAATGCACGAGAAATGCTCTCTGAACCAGTTTTTTACAATGAAAATATAACAGTAGGTAATAAAGTAATCAAACACACGTATTCAATACAGAAAGGTATATATTCTATTAAACACTTTCTCAATGAAAAAGGTGAATTTATTAATTACAAAGATTTCAGTTCAAGCTGTGGCAGGCCTATTGACTTTCTTACGTTTCATGGATGGATTTCCTCAATGAAACAGTACATAAGGAAAGCTGGCATACAAATAAGTGACAACATAAGTAATATTCAGAGACACCCACAGTACTGCGGATCATTGATAGTGTAAATAAGGGACAAAAAAGTATTATGAATATCTGGTATCAGACAAACAACTTCCAAACTGTTGCACAAAGTGGACAGAAAAACTACATGAACATTTCCATTGGAAAGATATCTTTGTAAAAATACATAAAATTAAAGATGTAAAACTAAAATGGCTGCAAATGAGAATAATTCACCGCATCATTGCTACAAACGTGGTGTTGAATGCTATGGGTTTAGTAAACACAACACTTTGTACCTGTGTAATGAGACCAGAGACTCGATAGAACACTTTTTATGGGATTGTAAATATATTAGAACTTTTTGGACAAGTTTAGAACATGGTTATTAAAGAACGATGCACAAATGTCTAACATAACATTTTCTCGTAATTTAGTCATTTTGGGGTAGACCAACACATTAAAACAGATATGACCTTTGATTTGATAATGTTGCTTGCAAAGTTACACATCTACAGATGCAAAATTGACAGACAAGTACCAACACTTTCTGTTTTTCAGGCACAGCTACACAATAGATTTAAAACCGAGCAGTATAATGCAAGAATTGCAAATAACCTTATGAAATTCGAAATAGAATGGAATAACTACAAATCATTGTTTTTTGTCACATAAAGGATGAATAAAACATCAGAAGACACACAGCTTTGGACAAAAAACCCCAACAAACATCCCATCAAGCCCTCCTGTAATGGGGGAGGGAGGAATGGCAATTGAAAAACTGTGTAATATTCTTCAGATGGCATGGCATATGAATTGTGTACTGTATAAAATGCCGTTGTGTATATATGTATGTATATATGTATGTATGTATGTTTGTATGTGTATATGTATGTAATTATGCAGGAATGCTGTATATACGTTATTTCTTTGTTATGTCTAGTTAACGTTTATTGATATTGATAATGCTTGTCATGCATATATGTATTTGTAACAACAAAAGGAATTAAAAAAAAATATAATAAAAAAAAAAAAAATAATGAAGCTTACCCCGATAGTAGGTCTCTTGACTCTGTTCACCTTCCTCCACTTCCAGAATTTGCTGTCAGCTGAACAGGTCCCTTGTGATGATGCCGGCATGCAGTCTGTAAACAAACCATCGGGTCTCAGTTAGGTGGAACTACTACTACTACAGTGTAAACAGGTAAAGGTGTTTCAAACTGTGTGGTCATAGAGAAGCGAGGCATCAGAGACCTCAACTTCTCTAGGAGCCAAGCATATTGAGGGCGGTGGCGCCCATCTCGTCTCCTCTACCTCGCTGCTTTACCTTCCCTGACCTCACAGAGAGGGTAGGTACCCATTTACAGCTGGGTGAACTGGGAGACTGTACTGAAGCCAAGGGTAACAGGCAATTATGAGCTCACTCAACTTTAAATTCAAATGCATCCTGTAGTGTGGGTTTTTTTCTGTCGTATGGTTTGACATCAAGTTGTACTACATCTTGTACCCATCCATTTTTTTCGTGTGTGAAACGTTAACAAATAAACTTATTTCAATTTTCCAAACTTTATATTCTCATATTTTTCTTTTTAAGAATTCAAATTGATTGTCTGTGTTGCCCACGAAATTGAGAAATTATGATACATGAACCACGGTAAGAACGAGTGATTATTTTGTTTCACCCTGCATAGCCTACGACGTGTGTACACATAGCATAAGCCCCAATGGCTATTTGAATGGTGGGCAAAAACTGGTCGCACAGAGAGGGGGAGAGAGAGAGAGAGAGAGAGAGAGAGAGAGAAGAGAGAGAGAGAGAGAGAGAGAGAGAGAGAGAGAGAGAGAGAGAGAGAGAGAGAAGAAGAAGAAGAAGGTGAGTGAGAGAGGGAGAGAGACAGAACCAGAGACAAACAGAGTGCGGAAGACAAGCGAAAAGGGACAAATCTCTTACCCAAGTTAAGAATGCAGAATGCATCCACAGAGGGTATATTCGTTAAGACAGAGAAAATTGGAATACAAAAAGAAACAAATTAAACAAAAAGATGCAAGACAAAAAACAGCCATAAGTTCAAAGAAAGTAAATTGATAAAGTTTAAAACAATGGATTAGAGATGGTGAGAAACCGAGAAGAAGAAGGAGTATTCAGATCATCAATAGAAAAAATCGTTCTATTATCTAGCAGATCCAAAATCAAGCAAGACACGAAAAAGCCAAAAATCAATCAAGAGATAATTTAGTAACAAAAAGAACAGTTTTGGAATAACATACAAAATATAAATTAAAACAATAAGCTTACACTTTTTACTTAGAGAGAATTTGAGAAAGAGAAAGAAGAGGGGGATAGAGAGAGAGAGAGACAGAGAGAGAGAGAGAGAGAGAGAGAGAGAGAGAGAGAGAGTGTGTGTTGTGTGTGTGTGTGTGTGTGTGTGTGTGTGTTGTGTGTGTGTGTGTGTGTGTGTGTGTGTGTGTGTGTGTGTGTGTGTGCATGTGCGCAAGTGTGCGTGCGTGTGCGCGCGCGCGTTCGTGTGTGTGTGTGCGTGCGTTCGTGTGTGCGTGTACGTGCAAGCATGTGCGGGCGTGTGTGCAAGCACGAAACCACACCAAATCATGAGCAGTGCACGACTTTGGGTTACACAATCTTTCCATCAGTTGTTGACAGATCATCGCAGCACGTTTAGGCACTCACAGAAGCCATTCAAGCAATTACAAACTAGGAGAAGAAGAATAAAAACTCCAGAGTGATGGGGGCGGGATGGGCAGGATAGCCGAGTGGGTAGATGAAAGAGTCGTGCTCGCAATTTGACGGCCAGGGATCGAGTCTAGGCACGAGACACCTCCGAGACGCCTGAGCATACCGAATATCTGTCACTGGAGTTAACACCAGAACTGTCCCAACTCCTCCGAAATTTCTGTGTACGAGACTACAAGCAGAGGCCTCGTGTGCGCAAAGG
>CM054158.1:33252958-33292958 GCA_028751875.1 Rapana venosa | reverse complement strand
GTCGATTATCGACTCACAGACTGTATAGTCTGTGCTCTAGTATGTTTTCAGAAATCATCTTTCTGTCTCTGTATCTTTCTTTATCTGTGTCTGACTTTCTGTCTCATTGGTGTGTGTGTGTGTGTGTGTGTGTGTGTGTGTGTGTGTGTGTGTGGTGTGTGTGTGTGTGTGTGTGTGTGTATGTGTAAGTGCAGGCACACTCCCACAAGAACTCACATACACACTGATGCATAAGTTTATTCGTTCACGTCAGCGGTGCATTTGTATTTTTGTCTGAGTGCATGTGTGTATGTTTGAGTCTGCACGAACTCTCTTGAATCTGCATACGTGCATTAGTAAGAATGTGTATGTCTCTTAATGTATACTTGCATGCAAGTGTGTGTGTGGGGGGGAGTGATAGCATTGGTGTATGTATTGTATGTATGTCTCATTATGTAATTTCTTTCATACAGTTGCCTCCAGATGAGTCACCATGCAAACTTCACACAAACACACACACACACACACTTCACACACACACAGAGTACAACCCCCTCACCCTCCACCCCCACCCCCACCCCCCACCCCCCATCACATCCACCACCCATAACACAGAGTTAAACAAACAAAGACAGCAGCCACAGAAAGTCGTCAATGACGAACTAAAAACACACCATGACCATGACAGCAATCCATCCCACTGCATCCACAGAAAGTGAGAGGCCCCTACAGACAGTAATTCTTCCTCCCTGTGGATACAAAGCCCTGTGTCCCTCACTCCCCATGCCATCTCCCTTAGGCCCTTACCTACACACTTGATCATGACATTATAACACACTGTTGGGTTTTATCCGATTATTTGGCTAGGGTTCTTTTGTGTTACTTGGTTTGGGGCTTTTTGTTTTGTTTGAGTTTTCATTTCTTTTAGGGGTTTTGTGTTTTATGTTTTGGTGATTTTGATTTTAAAGCCTTTTGCTTATTTTTGTAGTTTTTTTCTGTGTGATTTTTCTTCTTGCTGTGTTTGATTTCTGTTTTTATGTGTTTATTATTGGTTGCATTGTCTGTCATCTGATGTTGTTTTTTGAACTATTAAGATAAGGAGATATATTCAAGTACACCATCATGAATTGTGTGTGTTTGTGTGTGAGTGTGTATGTGTGTATTTTGTGTGTATATGTGTGTGAGTTTGTGTGTCTGTCTGTCTGTGTGTGCTTGCGTTCATGCATGTGTTGCTGCCTGCATGCATATTTACTAAATTCCCCACCCACTCAAGCTCTTTCAAGACACATTTTGTCCCTAATCAATTACAAGTAGAAGTATATATCAAGATGAAGTGTGTATGGACTCAGAATTCTCACAGGACCTATTACTGTAAAACAACAGCTGCATTAACAAGAATGAACAATATACAATATAAAATGTTGTTCATGATTGGCTGACCAGACAAAAACAGACAGCAGACACATTAAGAAAGTCATAAATGACAAAGAAAAAACGCACCATGACCATGGCAGCAATCCATTCCACTGCATCCACAGAAAGTGAGAGGCCCCTACAGACAGTAATTCTTCCTCCCTGTGGATACAAAGCCCTGTGTCCCTCACTCCCCATGCCATCTCCCTCAGGCCCTTATCTACACACTTGATCATGATATTATAACACACAGTTGGGTTTTATCCCTCTATTTGGTTTGGGTTCTTGTGTGTTACTTGGTTTGGGTTTTTTATTTTGGTTTGGTTTGGGGGGTTTTGGGGAAGGATTGTGTTTTATGTTTTGGTGATTTTGTTTTCAGAGCCTTTTGTTTGTTTCTTTTGGGGGTTTTTTCAGTGTGTTTTTTTCTTGTTTTTTGTTTTTTTGATCTGTTTTCTGTTTTATTTTTTGTTCATTGTCTGTCTCTGATTTTTTTTTTTAACCTATTAAGATAAGGGAATATATTCAAGAACTATCGGAATTGTGTGTGATGGTGGAAAATTTGGTGTGAGTGTGTAGTGTAATTTTTGTGTGTATCTGTGTAGTGTGTGTGTCTGTCTGCGGCTGTTTGCATGTTTTGCATTGTGTTCCCGCATGCATATTACAAAATACCCCCCCCCCCCCCCCCCCCCCCCCCCCCAAAATTAAATTTTAAATATATTTGTCCCTAATCAATTTTAGAAGTAAAGAAAAATACAAGATTAATTGCGGGACTCAAAATTCCACAGACCTATTTATGTAAAACAACAGCGCATTAAAAAAAAATAAAAAAACAAAAATAAAATTTTGTTCGATTGGCGACCAGAAAAAGACAGAGACGCAACACAACAAAAGTCATAAACGAAAAAAAAAAACACACCATGCCCAGGAAAACAATCCATTCCACGCATCCACAAAAAGTGAGAGGCCCCTATAGACGGAATTTCTTCCTCCCTGAGAACAAAGCCCTGTCCCGCTTCCTTGCCATCCCTTTTGGCCCTTACCTACACATTTGATCTAAAATTTTAAACCCCAAAATTTTTTTTTTTTTAAACGATTATTTTGTTTTGGTTTCTTTTGTGCCTTTCTTCAATTTTTTTTTGTTTTGCTTTTTTTATTTTCGTTCTAATTGTTTGTGGGTGGCATTTTTTTTTCTGTGTGTTTTTTTTTTTTTGATTTTTGTGTTTTGTTTTTTGGGGGGTTACATTGTCATTTCTTTTTAAGGGGATTGTAAAAAAAGGGGGTAGATAGTATCAAGCCATCATGAAGGTGTGTGTTAAATAAGCAAAACAAAGTAAATTGTGTGTGAAATTCGTAAACAGTCAAATCAGGAAACCTCATTTCAGAGGAACAGAATAAACAATGCATTTTGCTTATCTTCTCAACCCCATTTAATTTCTAAGATATAACTAAAAAATCTGTCAACAGTCTTTTTAATTTACCTTTCTTTTGTAAGAAAATATTCTGAACCATGTACAATTTTTTACCCCCCAAAAGGGAAAAGAGTGGTGTGAATATGGAATTTTGGGAAAAACTGTTTCCCGGGAACTTTCTCAAGGGGAAGCTAATGGGGGTTTCCCAAGGGGAAATATTTTTTTTCCTTTTTCCCCGTTTTTAAAAGGGTAAAAAGTTGGAAGGGGACAAAAGAAAACAGGAAAACAAGTTGTCTAGTAAAGGGTTTTTTTTTTTTTAAAGCTGAAAAAAACAAATGGGAAATGTCTGAACTACTAAGGGGGGGAAAATTTCAGAAACCAGCAAAATTTAAGGAAAAACCCCCGGGAGTGAAGCCCGCCACCCGGAAAAAAAAAACCCACTTTTTAAAGGGAATTTAAATGGTAAAACCCTTTAAAATTTTTTTGATGTGTTTAAAGGGATTTACCAAGGAGTTTTATTTTATTGTTTTGGAAATGGAAATTTAATAAACGAGCAACAATACCAATGGATATTTTGAAAAAACCCGGAGCCTACGTGAAAAAATTTGGGGGGGGTGTTGTGTTTAGGATTTGGTTTTATTGGGGGAAATTTTTTTGTTTTAAAAAAAATTTTTTGGTTTTTTTTTTTTTGGGAACAAAAATTTTTTTGGGGGGTGTTGTTTGGTTTTTTTGGGGGTTGTTTTAGGGGGGATTTTTTTGAAAAAGGGGGAAAAAGGGGGGGGGGGGGGGGGGGGGGGGGGGGGGGGGGGGGGGGGGGGGGGGGGGGGGGGGGGGGGGGGGGGGGTTTGTGTTTGGGAGGGGGGGGGGGGGGGGGGGGGGGAAAAAAGGGGGGTTTTTTGGGGGGGGGGGGGGGGGAAATTTTTTTTTTTTGTTTTTGGTAAAAAAAATTTTTAAAAAAAAAATTTTTTTTTAAAAAAAAATTTTTTTTTTTAAAAAAAAAGGGGTTTTAAAAAAATTTTTTTTTTAAAAAAAAAATTTTTTTTAAAGGGTTTTTTGGGGGAAAGGGAAAATTTTTTTGGGGGGAAAATTTTTAAAAAAGGGGGGGGGGTTTTTTTTGGGGGGTTTTGGGTTGGGGGGTTTTTTGGGGGGTTTTGGGGTGGGGGGGGGGGGGGGGGGGAAAAAAAACCCCCCCGGAAAAATTTTTCCCTTTTTTTTTAAATTTAAATAAAATTAGAAAAAAGGGGTTTTAAAATTTAAAAAAAAACCAAAATTTTATTAAAAAAAAATTCCTTCCCAAAACCCCCAAAAAGGGGGGGGGGGGGGGGGGTTTTTTTGGGGAAACCCAATTCAAAAAAAAACCTTTAAAAAAAAATTTTTTTTCCAATTTTTTTTTTTTTTTTTTAAAAAAATTTAAAAATTTTTTCCCTTTTTTTTTGGGTTTTTTTTTTTCCCCCCCCCCCTTTTATTTTAAAAAAAAAAATTTTTTTTTTCCCAAAAATTTTTAAAACCTTTTTAAATTTTTTTTTTAAACCCAAAAATTGCTTTTCCAAAAACAAAAAAAAACCCCCCCCCCCCCCCCAAAAAATTTCCCCAAAAGGTTTTTAACCTTTTTTTTTTTAAAAAAAAAACCCCCAAAAAAAGGGGTTTCCTTTTGTCAAAAAATTTTGAAAAAAAAAAAAGCTCTGATTTTGGGAAAAAAATAATATGGGAGACAAGACAAAAAAATATAGTGAATGGGGACTTGAACCTTCTCTGGGGGAGCACTCGACAAAGCATAGAACTATTTTTGTGAAATTAAAGTGTCCCAAAAAACCAAAACAATTGATAATACAAATGTTAAAGGGAAAAAGGGCAATTTTGCTTGTAAAACTTTTTTTGTGGTTTTTAATAGGTTTTTCCCTTCAAAAGGGAGAGGGCAAAGATTAAATTTTTAAAGGGAAAAAACTTTGGTTTTCAAATTTGTTGTTGGGATCAAGATAAATTGCAATATGTTTTTTTGTTTTCCATGTTTATTTATTTAAAGCCTGGGAATTTAAAATTTTTTAAACGGCAAATACTACTGACATAAGGGTTATGTGCTTTTATATTCTTGCCCCAATAAGCGTTCATGTTCCAAATGAAGACGAAAAAAAAAGGTTTGGGGCCCAAAGAAACAAAGTCTTTACCTAAACCAACAGCATTTCCAGGGTACCTCTTTTTTGTGATACACGAAAAAGGACTTTTTTTTTTTTTCCCCCAAAATACTTTTTTAAAAAAGAAAGTAAATTTAGAGTAAGAAAGAAGAGAGGGAAAAAGATGAAGGGGAAGGGGAAAGGAGAAAAAAATTTTGGGGTCGTAGAAAGCAATTTTTTGGGTTAACAAAATAAAACATGCCAAGAGAGAAGAACAAACAATAAAAACAAAAAACAACCAAACCACATCAAACTAAAAGACAAAACACGATTTCCAAAATCCCTCAATTCACCCCACTCCTTACAAATTCACAAGATCAAGTAAAAACCATTAGCCTCCCAATCAAAGCCAACTATAGTTAAAAAACAATGAGAAAATATCCAAAATTCACAAAAATTTGGGGGTTTTTCGGTGTTTTAAACCCAATGGTTCCCGGGGATTTTTTTTTGTGTGGGTTAAGTTTTTGGGGTTGGGCCATTTTTTTTCCCTGGGGTTAATCGGTGG
Source organism: Rapana venosa (assembly GCA_028751875.1). Lineage (NCBI taxonomy): Eukaryota > Metazoa > Mollusca > Gastropoda > Neogastropoda > Muricidae > Rapana > Rapana venosa. The sequence continues at coordinate 33,287,481 of CM054158.1, read as the reverse complement.
GGGAAAAAGACCCCCTCCAAAACACTTTGGTTTTAAGGGGAAAAGAACAGTATTTGGGGTTTTTGTTTGTTTGGTTTTTTTTCCCCTTTTTTTTTTCCCAGTTTTTTTTATTTTGCCGCAAAACTATTTAAATTTTTTGGGAAAAACTTTTTGTTTTTTAAAAACCCCCCCCCATTTTTAAAAAAAAAATTTTTTTTTAAAAAAAAAAAACCCCCAAAAACCTTTTTAACCCCCCCCCCCCCTTTTTTTTTTTAAAAAAAAAAAAAAAACCCCCCCCCCAAAAAAATTTTTTTAAAAAAGGAAAAAAAAAAAAAAAAAAAAAACAAACCCCTTATTTTATTTAACCAAAAAATTTTAAAATAAACAAAAAAAATTTAGGGGAAAAAAAAAAAAAAAAAAAATAAAAATTTTTAAAAAAAAAAATTTAAACAAAATTTAAATAGGAATTAAACCAAGGGCTTTTTCCCAAAAAAAAAAACAAAACCTAAAAACCCAAAAACCGAATAAACCTAAAAAAAACCCCCATTTAAAAAAACCATCACCTTTTTCCCCCCCACTAAAAATTTTTTTTTCCAAAAAAACCCAAAAAAAAGGAAAACTCCGGTTTTGGCCACTTTTAATTTTTTTTTTTTTTTTAAACTTTTTCCTTTTTTAAAAAGGGGGGGAAAAAATTTTTTTTCTTTGCGGCCCCTTAAAATTTCAAAAAAAAAATTAATGGGGTTTTTTGCCTTTTTTACTTTCAGGCAAAAAATTTTTTTTAAAAATTTTTTTTTTTTCCTTTTAAAAATTCCCCAGAAATTTTTCAAATGGGTAAAAAAATGGAGCCGGGAAAAATTTTTTCCCTTTTTTTAAAATGTTTACCCAAACCCAAAAACCCCCCCCCCAAAAAAAACACCCAACCACCCCAAAAAAACCCCCCCCAAAAAAGGGAAAAACCAAAAAAAAAAAACAAAAACCCCAATCAAAAACCCCCCCCAAAAAAAAAAAAACAAAAACCCAAACAATTTTTTTTTAAAATTTTTTTTAAACCCCCAAAAACAAAACCCCCCCCCATTCGGGGCCATGTGGTTCACGGGGGGGGGGGTTTTTTTTTCCTTTAACCCCCCCCCCCCCCCGCTTCCCCCGCAAACCCTTTTTTTTTCCCCGAAAAACCCCAAACCAAACAAAAACCCCCAAAAAAAATTTCCCCCCCAATTTTTAAAAAAAAGTAAACTTGTCAACTGGGTTTTTACCCAAAAATTTACCTTTTTTCCCTAAGTTCGAAAACGGGAAAAAATCCCCCAAAAAAATTCCTTTTACCAAAAACATTTGTGAAAGGCCAAAAATTTTTACCCTTTTTCTCTTTTTTTTGCTGTCCCTTTTCCCCTTTTTTGGGGTTTATTTGTTTGGACTCCTTTTTTAAATTTCTTGCCGTTTTTTTGTTTATTTTTTTTTGGGGTGCTTTTTCCCCCCCCTCTTTTTTTTTCCTTTCTTTTTTTTTTTTTTTTCTCTTTTTCCCCCCCCCCTCTCTCCCCTCCCCCTTTTTTCTTTCCCCCTCCCCCTCCCCCCCTTTTTGTTTAACCCTTTTTGGGGGGTTTTGTTTGGGGTTTTTTTGGTTTTTTCATGCTTTGGGTTTTTTGGGGGGTTGTTTTGGATTTTCACCTGTTGGGGTTTTTGGGGGGGGGTGATGGCAGGGATCCCTTTTTTTTTTCTTTTTTTTTTCTTTTGCGCCCCCCGGGGGGGGGAAAACAGTTTAAGGGATTTTTTTTTTGGGGGGGAAACCTAATGGGATGCATTTCACTATAAAGCGAGTTCTTTTTATTCTGTAATACTGCAAGTGGTTCATATTTTGAAACCTACCTGAGAGCCATGACGCCATGAAACATCCATTGAGAAAAAGACACATGTTGTGATTCCCTTAGCTGATTTGAGAATTGTTAATTGTTGTACACCATTTAATTTTTTAAGATTTTAACATCATACGTTCTTGGGCATCTGCCATTTTAAATTTTGGTCTTTTTCGTTTGTATCAAACCTAAATATCTTTTTGAGTCCAGCAAAAATGTATGTTATCCAGGCTCTCTGTTCTTTTCCCGGCTCATAAAGATATTTAGGTTTTGATTACTTTCTTTAACAAAAGAAAAGGGCAAAATTTGAATTGGCCTTTCATAGGATTTATTGATATTTGTGTGTGTGTGTGATGTGTATGAATGTGTGTGTTGTGGAATATGCATGTGAGTGTGTGTTTGTGGGTGTGTGTGTGGTATGTGTGTGAGTGTCTGTGTGTGCTTGATATCACCCTACACAAGATCTTTCTGGGTATTTTATGACCCTTATCAATAGCAGAAGTAGATATCAAATTGATGAGTATGGACAGTGGGACTCCCACAGGATGTATTACCGTAACACAGTGGAATTATTAGCATGGACAATGTTATAATACATTACCATTGTCCTTGACCGACCAGGAAGAGGGACGCGTGGTGGGTGGGTCGGTGGATGTTGAGTGGACCCAATCAATTCTGATGACTGAAGCTCTTTGACTTATTGCTCATAAAACAATTTTAGTTTGTCCAAATGTTTCAGTTTTGTATTTCAAGTTTACTAAGAAAGTCAAAACAGTTGTTGTCTTTGCTCTGTGTCGGTCTCTTTCTCTATTCTCTGTCTCTTCATTTGTAGTGTTTAAATTACAGTCAGCTCATAACTTTCCTTGAACAATATTGGATTATTTCTAATCGATAAACACTGTTCAATTGAATTTTATCAGCACGTTTCCTAAGGCTGATCTGCTAGTTAATCAACCATTCAGACCAAGTATTCTAAACAGGGTGCCCTCCCCTTAAAGAAAGTTTATACCTTCCAGACACTTGTCTCTGTCAAGTCTAAATTTCTTCAGTTTAGCAGGTAAAAGAACCCAAGAAACAAGAGAGTTTCCTTTGTCAAAATTTTGTAAAAATAATAAAAACGCTCTGTAGGGAAAAAAATATATTGCAGGACATAAGCAAGAAAAATATAGTGAATGGCACTGTGGAATCTTCTCTGGGGAGAGCAGCTCGTCATGCAGAGAACTATGCTGTGACTTAATGTGTCAAACATACAATAAAAATTGATATATGCAGATGTATGAAAGGGACATTATGCTTGTAATGCTTTTGTTTGTGGTTTTGAATAGAATTCTCATACAAGAAGGTAGAGACAAAGTTAAACTTTTAAAGAAGAATCTTTGGTATCTCAGTTAGTTTGTTGGTATCAAGATTAAATTGCAATATTTTCTGTGTTGTCCATGTTGATGGTCATTAAAGCTCTGCAGTTAATATTTTTTAATCGGCAAATACTACAGAATAGGATTTGTTGCTTCTATTTCTTGTCGCATGAAGCGTTCATGTTCAATATTAAAGACTAAAAAGGTTGGGGCTGAAACAAATGTCTTTACCTAAGACCTAACGCATGGTCACAGGCTACTCTATTATTGTTGTGATACACGAAATAGAACAATTTTTTTTACCCAGGATACCTTTTTTTAAAGGAAGGTAAAATCAGAGTAAGATAGAAGGAGAAAGCAGATGGAGGGAAGGAGAAAAAAAAAAGAGATAGAAGAAGTACAGTGCAGAAAAGATAGATAAATAAAGTGTTGAAACAGACATCACATAGAAAAACAGAAATAGGACACCAAAGAGAGAAAGAACAGACAGGCATATAGAAAGACAAGAAAAATTGAAAGACAAACCTAAAACCACAATCAGGAAGACTAATGCGACCAAATTGACATAAAACAGCGTTTTTCCAAGGCGATCTTTGTTCAAAATTTCGACTGCTTTAAACTACAGAAATATCAGCCAAGAATCAACGGTACAAAACCACACTTAGTCCTTTCCCAAATCATGAAAGCCATGCTTATGTTTAAACAACAACTGTATACAAATATCATACTTTAATCACCCAACAAACCACTTTGACAATGGTTATCCCTTCGTGTGTTTGTAAACAAACCTAGAATAGGAATCTCCAGGTGATTTTGTTAGTGACTGTTAGTGGGTTAACGAACCTCTCCAAATGGACAGTAGTTATCCGCCATTGTGTTCTGTGTCATTTCCGTAGGGGTTAATGGGCGGAAAAGAGAGAGAATCAAGACCCCCCATACATCACAGACTCTTCACGAAATGGAAGGGACAGGCAGCAGCAGTAGCTTTCCTTGGTGGGTTTTTTAGTTTTGTCTTTGCTGGCACTTTACTAGTCATCTTCTTGCTCTTTTCGTCTATCGTTTTTTCTTGTCACTTTGTTTTCTTTCTGCAGTTGTATTCTAGTTTCTAAGTATTTGTTTGATATCTTGGGTGTTCTTTGGTTAAATAAGTTGCCTGCCCTCTTTTTTCCCGTGTCTGTTTTCATCTGTCTCTGGTTTTCCTCTTGCCTCAGTCTGCTTTAGTTTGTCTTTTCATGTTTATTGTTTTTTGACTTCTCTATTCTCTGTTTTCCTGTGTCTCTCTGTCTCTCTATCTGTTACTCTGTCTTCATTCCTGTCTTTCTTCTCTCTATCTCTCTCTCTTCTCTCTCCTTTTCTTTTCACTCTCTCTTTCTCTCTAATTTAACTTTTATGGATATTAAAGCTTTTTTAAGTAAGATATATTATGGTTGTGTAAGATCGTAGGAATGTGTTTTCTCCTGTGGATTTGCTTGCATTCATTTGGTTACCACTGTACTTTACCCATGTATCTCTATCATTATGAGTGCATTGATTAGGTTACTCCCCTTCATGTATGGGCCAACGGCCTTTTATGAAACAAATTCTTTCAGAGTTTAGAGTTCAGAGCTCTCTTCATCTCCTTCTGCCCCCTCTCCCTCTCTATCTCTGTTCTCTGTCTCTCTCTCTTCTCTCTCTCTCTCTCTCTCTCTCTCTCTTCTCTTTCTTCTGTCTCTCTAAAGATTCCAAACTAGTTTTGGTCAATCATTTCTTATATTTCAGCTATAAAAAAAATAATTTGACAATGAGGATAGATAAATTGGTTTATTCAATAACATAATATTACCAATCTTAAAAACAATGACTTCAAATCTGAGGACCTTCAATACTCAAGACTTTGTCCTCATAATATGCAATAGATCTGAGAATGTACTCTATTAAATCCCACACAGTATCACTTAAACCTATAAAAAGCAACGATTAAGATGATAGAAGATGCTTCATACACAAACTTAAAAAAATTTCTCACATAAAGATATTTTAAATAAAAATATAAATCGGAAAAAAAAAATCCAGCAAAAAGGATGAAGAAAGAGAAAGACATTTCCTTTTGTGTTGTTTTTGTTTTTTTTTTGGTTCTTATGCACTTGCACTTATGTTGGGTTGAATTGTGGTTTTTTTGTTTTGTTTTTTTGCTGTTGTTTTTCATTCTTTTGTTTCTTGGTTTATATTAAACGTGTGTCAGGTTATTATTAATATTTTTTTTTTTTTTCTTGATGTCAGGACCGTTGAAATATTTTTTGCCCTAAACCCAAAAAAAAAATATAGCTATAAATACGCAATTTTTTAGGCAGTTTTTCATACCTTTCAATGGCATGCCCAAACATAAGACTTTGACCCGCTTGGACTTGCTGACAGAAAAGAATTGTTTTGTTTTTCTGTCCTTGCTGGAATTACAAAAAAGTGTGCTTCTGTTCCATTGTAATTGTTCATGTTTTCATGTGTGAAAGTGGGTGGGGTTTTTGGGTGGGTGTGAGGGTTTTTGTGTGGGGTTGTTTTTTGTTTAAACTGATTGGATATGCCAGGGAATGCGGACTGATTTGAAAATTTTTAACCAAATCCATTCGTATGTGATTTTTTGATAGGGACTTTTACTTTGCTTGTGAAATTTTACCTGATTGGTGCTATTATAATGCAATTGGTGTTTTTGAGGAAGAAATAAGTGCTTTGAGGTTTCTTTATACTTTCGTTTTTTTTGTTTGATTGCTCCTTTACCAACGTTATTATTCAGAAGAAAATGAAACGTTCTTTCTAACATTGGCCAGGTATCAATGATAAGCAGTAGAAGGGGAATAATAAAAATATTTGAAAAGTGATGAATTTGCTTATAAAAAATTTGAACGATTCAACAAATCACCAAAGAGAGATGAAAAATTTGGCTTATATATACACATATTGGAAATACATTTATTTCCGTATTGGGTAATGATTGAGTAGGTCTAAAGATAACTATGTAATAATCTGCTTACAGTATATGTTAGCAAATTTTTTTTTGATCGTGCTTCAGCTGTATTGCGGTCGTTGTTTTAGTGTCTTCATGTATGGTGTTGCATTTGTTTGTGGCGTGCCCCTAGTGTGTGTGGTGTGATGTGTTTGTGGTTTTGTTGTTTTTGTTTTTGTATGTGTGTTGTTGGGTTGTATGCCATCACGTATGTGTATTGTGTTGGCAGTGGTTATTTTTTTGTGTTTGTAGTCGATTGTGTGTGTCTGTGTAGTGGGTGGCGTTGTCCTGTCTGTATGTCTGCTATTTACTCTTTTCTTTTTTCTGGGGGTCTCCTTAAGGGGAACATTTCCCCAATAACCTAATTACCCCAGAAAGAAAGAACACAGATTCAGCATTAATTTGTAGAAGGTTATCAAAAATGTCCTCAGGACTGGCTATTGTAACAAGAGTAAATATTGATCATGACTGTGTCTTTTGATCTGCAATCAATTATGTCACCTTGTTTTGAACCTTCCAAGTGTCTTGACATGACTGGGGTTTTTTTGGTGTGGGAATTCCTAAAATTTATTAATATAAACACTATAAACAACTGTTGTATCCTTTATTCATCTCAGACTTTACTAATTGGCGGAAGGTTTCTCGAAAAAGAGAAGAAAGAGGAAGAGGGAACGAAGAAGAAGAGAATTTGGTTGTTGTGGGGGACAATCTCGGTTTTTTTGTCATTTGTTTGGTGTCAGTTTCTGTCCCTGTTCTTCTCTTGGTTGCCTCCGTTGTCTTGATCTCTTTTAATGTCTCTGTTTGACTATTATGTTGAGTATCTTATCTGTCTCTGCCTGTTTGTATTATCGTCTGTGTCGATGTCTGTCACAGTTGTCTATGTCTGTCTATCTGTCTGTCTGTATGTCTGTTGTTGTCTAGTCTGTCTGTCTGTCTGTCTTGTTTCTCTCTCTCTCTTCTTCTCTCTTCTTACTCTCTTCTCTCTCTCTCTCTCCTCCTCCTCACATTTACGTGGTGTTATTGCGAGGTGTGCGTGCGTCAGGTTTGTGTTTGTGTGTTTGTTTTTCTGGTTTTTTGTGTGTGTGTTATGTTGTGATGTGTGTTTTGTGTGTTGTTGTGTGTGTTTGTGTTTGTTGTGTGTGGTTGTTGGCATTTACAGGGGGTGCGTGTGTGCATGTTGTGTTGGTGTTTTGTGTATTATGTGTGTGCATGTTGTTGTTAGTGTGTGTGTTGTGGTGTGTGTGTTGATGTGTTGTGTTGTGTGTGTGTGTTATTTTCTGTGCTGTGTGTTATTTCTGTTGTCTGTCGTCTGTGTTTTGTATGTGGGTATGTGAGGATGCATGTATGTATGTGTGTATTTGTGTGTGTGTGTGTGTTTTGTGGCGAGCTATCTGTGTATATGTTGTGATAGGTGTGTGTGGTATGAATGTATTGAGAGAGAGAGAGAGAGAAAAGGTAAAGAGGAGAGGGGGGTAGAGGAGAGGAGAGAGGGAGAGAGGAGAAATGGGGAGTGAGAGAGAGAGCGAGGGAGAGGTGGAGGGGGATGGGGGAGAGAGAGACGGGAGAGAGTTTGGAGGGGAGAAGGGCGGAGATGTGAGAGGAGAGAGAGAGAGTGGGAGAGGAGGAGAGAGAGACGAGAGCGAGATCGAAGGAATGAAGAAAAGGGAGTAGGGGGAAGCAGAGAATAGAGAGATGAGAGAGTGAGAGACGGAGTGAAGAGAGAGGAGAGGGGAAGGATGAGGCGAGAGAGGAGGAGGGGAGAGGAGGGGGAGGAGGAGGAGAGAGAGTATAGAGGGAAGAGAGAGAAATAGGGAGTGGTGAGGAGGAGAGGGCGAGTGATGAGAGATGAGAAAATAGAGAGAGGGAGACGAGGAATAGATGAGGTGGAGAGATGCAGGTGGGGGATAGAGAGAGGGGAGAGAGAGAGAGGGGCATGAGAGTGAGGAGGGAGAGTGAGACAAAGATGAGAGAGAGAGAGAGGAAGAGAGATGAGAGGATGGGGAGAGGAGAGGAGAGGAGGCGAGTAGAGAGAGGACATGAGAGAGAGAGATTATGACTGAGAGAGAGAGAGGAGGAGAACTGGGAGAGAGTTTGAGAGGGAGAGAGAAGAGTGGAGAGAGATGGAGAGAAGGAGATTGGGAGGAGAGAGATGGTGGGGTGAGAGGTGATGGAGAGATGAGGAGAGAAGAGTGAGAGGGGAGGATGGAGAGAGGAGAGAGAGAGTGCGAGGAGAGAGGAGGAGAGGAGAGTGTGATGGGAGAAGGCATGAGAGCGCGAAGAGGAAGAGGGGAGGAGAGAGGAGAGAGAGGATGAGAGGAGGAGAGAGAGAGTAGGGGAGAGGCGATGATGAGAGAGGAGGAGAGGAGGGGAGAGAGAGGATGAGAGAGGAGAAAGAGTAACAGAAAACGGTGAGTGAGGGAGAGAAGAGAGAGAGAGATGAGAGGAGAGGGAGGTGGAGGGGAGGAGGAGAAGAGAGGAGAGGAGGAGAGGGTGTGTGGAAGGGGGTGTTTAGGTCGTTAGTTGTGTTAGGAGTTGTGTGGGTTGTATGCGGAGTGGGTGTCTCATTTGTTTAAAAATTTTGTAGCTCATATCCAACAGAAATGGTTGGGTGTGGATCTTAGATAGAAGTAGGTTACACTTGGCAGTTCACGCTTGATTGTTTGCGTTTTTGATGGCAATAAGGAGGTGTATTTTCCCCCCCCCATATAGATTAAAGTCTTGGGGTATTGTTAAATGTTTTTCCCCTGAATTTGGTTGTTAGTTCCCACCCCCCCCCCGCTAATTTTGTTGTTAGAGATTGAGTTGATTTGATGGAGAGTGAGAGAGGAGAGTGAAGGGGACGTAGTTTGTTTGGATTTTTTGAGTTCTTTTTTCGATTGAGTGAATTGAGTATAGGAGACGAGGTGAGTTTTTTGAGGAGTTACGTTGAAGATGCGAGTTATTTGAAGAGATTTTTGATTGAGCTTTAGTGTTATATTGCTGGTCATTTTTTATGATGGTGGATGGGAGATTACTTTTTTGTCGGTAAGATGAAGAATTGAAGTTTGTAGAGTATATGTTTTTGTTATATTCTTGTATGCTGTGATGAGAATTTTATGACAGAGATATGTTGAAGTTTTGGTGAGCAATGTTAGATGATTGAGAGAGAGGATGAGTCATTGATTGATGATGACGATAGTTATGATGAATGAGATGAGGGTGATGAGAGGTGAAGTTTGATTGTATTCTTTTTCTGAATCTTAGTAAAAAATTCGTAAGAGATTTCGAGATATGGAATCAGTAATGTTTATTGTAATTTAGGTTCTATTTTCGTATATTTGGTTTTAATTGATGAGATAATAGAATGATAGATATTTATTGTGTGTATTAAAGAGATGTAGTATGTGAGGGAGATTTGTATGGAGATTTTTTAGATGGCGAGTGATGTTTATTCTTTTTTGTTCGAGAGATGTTTGAGAGAGGCTTTAGATGAGAGTCGAGAAGTTTTTTTGATTGTTGAGAGAGTACTTGATTGGGAGAGAGGTGAAGAGGAGCAGAGAAGATGGAAGGCGTGTGAGTGACGGAAGTTATTTTTAGAGAGGATATAGAGAGTGGAGAAGTAGTGATGATTTATTGATTGGAGGGTTTATTGGTTGGTTTAATGAGGGTTTGGTTAGAAGGGTACTGTATGTATATTGTCAGTAGTTGATGTGTGTTTTAAGAGAGATTTTTTTGTTGAGAGGAAGATAAATAGGTAAATATGAGATGACAGATTATTTAAGAACTAAGGAGAATTTTTATTTGATAATGTTTTGTGAGATGAATTACGTGGGGGTTTTTGATTGTAAATTTTATTTGATTTGTAAGAGAGAGTATGTGAGTTATTTGAGAGAGTGTTGTTTTTCTGTTTTTTTCTGTCGTCTTTGGAGGAGGTTTTGTTTGTTTTAGGGCGGGTCGAGAGAGATTTTGGCTTAAGTCTTTTAGGGTATTCAGGAGAGTTTGTATGATCGATTGGGGATTATTTACATTTGGAGGAAGTATGAGTGATGATTTTTTTGAGGTAGATAGAGAGAGGCGAGTATATGAGTAATGAAATTGATTTTAATTATGTAAAGGTTTCTGATGAGCATTGGAGAGATTGGAAGGGTGTTGTTTGTATGAGATATTTGGTGTGTTATTGGAGTGGGGAGATTATTATTTCCGATGAGAGAGTGGAGTTTGATGAGGTGAGTAATGTTAGCTTGTTGAGAGAAGAGAGATGATTGAGATTTTTAGAGAGATGATAGAGTGATGAGAGCATTTAGATGTGATTGATATTGATTGGATTGAGTGAGTGTGGATGGGCTTTGTAAAGAGAGGAGCATTTGAGAGTTAGGAGAGGAGTAGATTTTTTGAGAGGATAATTTGAGTGTTTGATAGAAGAGATGTGTATATGAGTAACTGTAGAGGATTAGGTTAGATATGAGTCGAGATGGTTTTTTTCTAGAGTGTGAGAGTTGTTAGGGAGAGTTTTGAGATGTATTCACAGTTGAGAACGATGAAGAGTTTATTTGTAGGAGCAGTGAGAATTATAAAGAGAGAGAGTTTTGTGTAATTGGTGAGATTTTGATGAGAGTTGGTATTATGAGTTATTTGAGAGAGAGGCTGAGATTTTTTAGGTGATAAAAGACGAGGCATTTATAGAGAGTTTAAACGAATTGATAAGGGATTTATTAAAATGATTGTTGATGAGAGTAGAGAGTTTTTGATGCTTCATAAAATGTTAAGTTTATTTGGATGATGAGATCTAGTGTATAATGGGGTTGAATAATGTTAATTCTCTTCATTGTATTAGATTGTTTGAGAGGGAGAATATATATACAACGTACTGTATTTCTTATATAGGCACTAAGATTAGTTAGTTGTGTGTTGGTTGATTGAAATTAGATGTAGAGAGTTAGAGAGAGGAGGGAATTTTTTGTTTGTTTTCGTAGGATGTTGTGAGACAGAGCATGAGAGGACGAGAGAATTTGTACATGAAAGGATTTTCTTGATTAGTTAGAGAGAGTGGACTACTTTTTTTTATTCTTATTTTTTTTTAGTTCTTTTAGAGATTTCTCTTGAGGTTTAAGAAGAGTTCGGATGAGATAGAGAGATGCTGTGGAGCTTTTATACCTTGATAGAGGAGTGTATGAGTTTGTCAATTTTAGTTGTTTAGAGAAGTATTGTATGTATTGAGAGAGAGGATGTTATTTATTGGTTTTTGAGAGCTAAAAATTGATAGTTAGATTGGGGAGTTGAGTTATCGAGGATCTGTTGCTGAGTTGGTGTAATCTATTTTCAGAAGTCTTATTGTGGTGATGGAGATGTGAGAGCGAGAGAGTGTTTAAAGGAGTTGAGTTTTTTTTGGAGAGAGGAGTGATGATTGCGCGTGAGAGGAGGAAGATGGAGATGCTTAGGGTGCAGAGGTGAGAAGTAGATAGTTGTTTGTTTATTTTTGTGATAACTTAGAAGAGAGAAAGTTTATAGGGTGTATTTTTTAATTTTGAGATGTTAGAGAGATCGTAAATTGGAGAAGTTTGGGTATAATTTTAAAATTGATCATTCAGATATATAGTTGTATTGTACGGGATGAGAGGATTTGTTTGTTTTGAGATATTGAGAAGATTAGTAAGAAGGATAGAGACGAGGATGACATTAGAAGGGAGCATTTCGTTCTTTAGATTGGAGTTGAGTCAGATTCCAGGTATATTTAGTGATTGATTTGGGGAGAGAGTGTAGATTGTTTTGTAAGAGGGAGACGAATAGAGATGGTTGTGTAGGAGAATTGCAGATTAGAGATTGTTGGTGAGGATAGTTTGCGCATTTGAATTTGGATTTGTGTTGATTTTTTTGTATGATTTAAGAGAGATTTTTAGTTGAGAGATGAGAGTCGTATTGCTTAAGATATAACCAGAGTGATGATATGTAAATGAGAATTGATTTGGGGAGGAGGTTCGGAGAATTGGAGGATGAGATAAAATGATCGATTGAGATTTCCTTATTTAGGAGAGGGCCTGAGAATTTTTATATGCTGATTCAGTATGAGGTGTGAGAGTTATTGTTTTGATGATTTTTAATTTTGTAGAAGGGTTGTGTGTGGTAGACGAGATTGTTTTTTGACTGAGGACTGAGGTAGGTTTTTTATGAGAGAGAGAGGAGTTGATGGAGAGTATTTTAGGTTGAAATTGGAGAGAAGTTAAATTGGGTATTGTGATAAGTTAAAATTTTTTACACGTTAATTTTTTACGTTATTTGGTGCTTATGGGTAGGATAGTGTTGATTATGATTGTAGTTTTTTTGGTGGTTTTAGCATTGAGAGGATTTGGTTAAGGCGTAACTTGGATGATGTTTTGATGTTGTTGAGTAGATTAGGTGGATGCATGAGAAGAGAAGATGCTCGAGATATAGGATTCGAGATGTTACAATTTGGTAGATGGCTGTAGATATTTTTTAATAATATTCAGTTTTTGTAGAGGGTGTTGGATATTTGGTGGGGATATTTTCGTGTAGTATTTTTTTGAGTGAAGGAGGTAATATGTGCATTTGCAAGGTGAATAGTATATTGGGGGTTGTAAATAGTTAGGCTGGGTTGTGTTGTGTGAGAGAGATATTGTGTTAATGAAGAGTTCTTTGAGTATGTGTAGAAGTATTTGGTGATGAGTTTTTAGATGTATAGAGGTTTTTTTTCGATAGATGAGTTGAGTTGGTATTGTTGTATTTTTTTTTTTTTTTTTTCTTTGTTTGGTGACGAGTCGTGGTCTAGAGTGAGATTTGTTTTTTAAACATTTAGTATTTATGATATTTGGTAGCAGTGATATGATATGGTGGAGATTGTTTTGTCTTTTTCGAGATTAAGAGTTGAGTTGATCGAGGTGAGAGTTTCGTATGCAGTGTTTGATGAGTTGGTAGTTTTTGGTGTTGATAATTTTAAGAGGTAATTTGGATTATGTTGATTGAGATGGGTAGATTTTTCTGATATATTGTATGATTTGTTTAGTTGAAAGTTGTATGTTATTAGATGTAGATAGATTGTGTTTTTTAATTTTATTTCGGGGTTCTGTAGTTTAGTTTGTTGTATTTTTGAGTTAGGATGTGGTGAGTAGATTTCAGAGAGTGAGATTAGAGTTGAGAGTTATGTTTTTTATGTGTTAGTTTGATTTATAGGAGAGTTTGAGGAGGAAATAGTGTATTCAGATTATGTGTGGTAGATGAAGGTGTTTCGTTTTTTGTGAGAGAGTTTATTGATTTTGAGAGATGATTGTGTTTCCATGTGAGGATTGTGTGAGGATTTTTGAGATGATGATTATTTTTTGGTGAGTAATGAAATATTAAGTGTTTTGTTTGTATAGGTTAGAGGAGAGTTTTTGATTACGAGAGGATAGTTAGAGTTGAGGAGTTGCCCTTGGTTAATTTTGAGATTGGATTGAGATGTAGGAGTTTAGAGAGATCTTGTTTTGATTGAGTTGTAGTTTCATAGAGATGTGAGTTGAGGTGGTAAAGTAGGGTGAGAGTTTCTCCGCGAGAGCGGGAGGAGAGAGAGAATGAGAGTGTGTCTAGACGATGATGTAAAGGAGAGAGGATTTGAATGTTTTCGAGAGAAGAGGTTGGAGAGAGATGAGTAAATTTTGATAGCATGAGAGAGATGAGAGTGTTAGAGAAGAATGATAGTGAGAGAAGAGATTTGATTCGTTTTGGTTTGGAGAGAGAGCGTAAGGGGGAGAGATTCGATGGGTTGATGGTTTGTTTGTGTTGGCAGTAATGAGGGACGGGGTAGAGGTATAGGTGTGGGCTTGAAGTGTGGAGAGAGTTGGGTTTGGAGAAGCGTAGAGAGTAGAGGGTTTTTTGAGAGATTTGAATGGTGGGAGTTATTGATTTAGTTTGTGACTGGTTGTGTTGTGAGAGTGGATGAATTCGGTGTTTAGTTTTCTTGATGAGTTGTAGTCTGTGATGAAGAAGAGATGAATTTGAGAGAGAGATGAGTGGATTAGATGAGGGAGGTAGTATGTATTTGTTGTTTTTGTTAAGGTTAGGGGTGATGAGACGTTGTAATAAGTTTTTTTTGATTTGATGAGATTGATATGAATAGAGACTTGAGATGTGGAGGGAGTGGGTGTAGGAGTTTTTGATGACAGAGATCGTTTAGTTTTTAGAGGTAGATTTCTCTGATATTTCGGTTGTGTAAGTGAGTGAGTAGTAATTGGTTAGGTGAAGAGAGTAGAGAGTGGAATAGGAGAATATTTCGCAAAATGATTTGGGTTGAGTTTTGAGGATGTATTTCGTTTTTTTTTGTTGTGATTTTAAAAATAGTTTTAGTTTTTGTGAGAGTTTCATTTTGTTTTGGATCAGTTTTTTTATTGATTGGATGTATTTGTATTGTAGATTGAGTTTAGGCGCTTGATGATGGAGGAGATTATTTGAGAGAGGAAGATTTGATGTAGTTTTGAGGAGAGAACGCTTATAAATTTTTCGTTGTTTTAGAGAGATGAGTAGAGAGAGGTCATGAAGAGAGAGGATGATGTAGTATGTGTCGATTTGAGTGGTTGGAGAGAGAGAGAGAGATGTATCTGAGAGGAGTTAGAGATTTTCTGTGAGGGTGACGATGATTATGCTTAGCTTATTTATGGATTATAGAGTTTTTGATCGTTATTGATTTAGTTGTAAATTGTATGATTGTATTGAGATTGTTGGGTTTTGGAAATATTTTTAGTCTTTTAAGTGGTTGAATTTGTGGGTGGTGTTCTTGGTTTGATTAGTTAGTTAGGGCGTGTTGTAAGGAATGAATAGTTTGTTATAAATGTCGTGTAGTTCAGTTGAGTTTGTTTAGTTCATATTTCAAGGGATTGATGAGTTTTATTTTGGATGATGTTGTCCCGCTGAGAAGGTTGATTTTTTGATGGAGAGAAGGATCAGATGTCGGAGTGAAGAGATGGAGTAGTAGAGAAATATTACGATGAATGAGGTGAGTGAGGATGATTGTATTATTTTATGTTGTGTTGTGAATTGAAGGAGCATGTAAGTACAAGGATTTGTGGAGATGGTATAGTGAGCTATTGTTTTAGGATGGGTTTTTGTTGAATTCTGTTTAGAAAGATAATTTTTTATGCTAGGTGTAAATGAGAAGAGGTTATTGAATGTAGGAGAATAAGGTTATATTTTTTCAAGAGTAACAATTGATGTCAAGTCGTATGATGAGACTATGGGATTTGAAGATGAGGAGGGAGTTATGGAGTGAGTGAGAGAAGATGGAGAGACGAAGAGAGAGTGAATTTAGATTTTCGTTCTTTGTTGAGACGTTTGAAGTAGATGTGTTGAGATTCTTGTGACTGTAGAGAGATGGGTAGATTTTGTCGGTTGAGAGTTGTGATTTGTAGGATTGTTAGTATGTATTGGAAAGTAGAGTGACGGGATGGAAGGATTAGAGAAGATGGTTTGAGAAGATTGAGAGATAATGAGAGAGAAGATAGTGGTTGGATTGTGCATGTAGAGATTGTTTTTGTTGATTTCCTATTTAATGATATGTTCGTGATTTGCTTGTGACTAGTCTAGATTAGAGAAGATGTGTTTCCGTAAGTATTCGAGATTCTGGATGTTTTGAGAGAACGAAGTTGAGGAGTTCGAACCAAGACGTTCGTAGGATGGTTGCAACAGATCCTTTTTTAGTGTTGTGTTTAAGGGGGATGTAGAGTTTTGTTTTGATGTAGAATATTGTTGTGTGAGGAGAGGTCACAATTTATTATTGGTTATGAGAATCTTTCTGAGATGAGATGAGTTAATTGGTGTAGTGCGAATTGTGACGTGTTAGATTTTTGGGATGTTTTTTCAGGCATGTATTGAAGTAGGGAGATGGTTATTTGATTGATTTTTTCGCGTTTTTGGAGATTGTTTAGTATTTCTTTTCTTTAGTTGTTTTGGATTCGTGAGTTGAGTTTTTATTTGTGTTGATGTTTGTGAGTTGTTTTTTGATGTGGCAGAGACGAGAATTTGAGATGAGTTGCAGAGATAGATAGGATTGGATGTGAGTGTTTCGAAGAAGGAGATTTATCTGTGATGTGTTTTTATGAGAGTCCCGAGAGTGATCGAGAGTGGAGAGAGGGTTCCTGTGTTGATTGAAGCAATTTTGTCAGTTGATGTAGGATTTGGTGGTCTTATGTTTTGATGGAGTTTGATGAGATTGTGTTTTCAATTTTGTTGTATTGTATTGTAGTTGGAGATGAGAGAACAGAGATGTTGGTTTTAAGAGAGATTGGATGAGAAGGTTGAAGACTGTGCTGTTCTAGAGAAGGGTAAGTGGATAGTAATGGAGATGAGATTGAGCAGGGAGAGTGTATGAGAGAAATCTGGGACAAAAATCTAGTGTGGTTAGGTTGGTAGTCAGATAGAAGAAAACAGAAACCATAAAAAAACTATTGTATTGTATGACAAAGACGATAGAAAATGGAACAACAGAGTTAGGAAAAGATCATGATAATAAAGACAAGAAATGTGGTTAATTTATTGATCATGATTCTTTCCACAATTTTACTGTTCTCACTAAGACTATATCTAATCCTATGTGAGAAGGAGATTTCGCGTAGAGGATATCTGGTAAGATTTATTGTCTTATTAATAGATCGTTTAAAATATATAGAGTGTTAATTAGTTAGGGGAATGAATGGTTGAAATATAATCTAGTTTGTTATTATGGATCATGTGAGAATTTGTTTTTGGAGAAGAGTGGACAGGATGAGGAGAAGTGGGAAGTGGTAATTGGTTGTCACAAGTTTTTAAATTTATATATCTCATTTAATTAAAAATGTTGTAAGGCCCCAAGATGATTACGCTGAACTGTTTTTGCTGAATGAGATTATGATTTCTGAGAGCGTAGATTTTGGAATTCATGAGAGAGCCGATAGTTTTTGGATGAGATTTGTGTTTGTTAGAGAATTTCTTTATTCTTCTACCTGCTGTGAATTTTTGAGATGATAGTATGGATTCGAGTGTGTGTTACGACCTTGATGTGACTGAGATGTGACTGATTAAATTGAGTGAGTCGTTACTGGATTAGAGATTTGTAGTAGGTTATTTTATGATGACTTTACATTCACAAAAAAAGGGAAGGAGAAAGAAAGAAGGAAAGATAGACAGGTAGTTGAGTTAGTCAGTCCTATACCTGAAAAATAAACCAAAACAAAAAAGAGGAAGGTTGACAGATAAATGCGACTAGCGAAAGACAACTAATAACCCACCTAAGGGTTCAGCTTTGTGCTGTCTTGCTGCATGTCCCCTTTTCCATTACCTTTGATGTGTCTGTTTGGATGTGGTGGTCTGTTTCTCGTCTACAGTTCCTCCATCAACCCCCAACTCGAAATTGGTCACAAACACAAGGGCGCTAATACTGTTCAGTTTGGAAGGGTGTGTGTGTGTTGGTGTGGGGGGGGGGTGAGAATCGTTTTACCCACTAACATTCAACTAGAAACATAAAGCTCACATGGAGAGTTCGTATACTTATGGGTTGTTACAAAGTGAAAACCGTGCTGATCACCTGTTGTTTATTACATACTGTGATGTGACGGGAGATAGATTCCGCTATAGGGGGGATTCATGCTTAGAGTGACTCGCCTTGCTATTGAGTAGAAGTAGAACTTTAATTTAAATAGTAATGAAGCATGATAAATGCTGTCTCGTTGTCCTTGCTTTGTTGCTTTTGTTGGTCTTTGGATAAACAGTCATGAATTTTGTATGTATGAAAACATTCAAGTCTGTGTCGTTGGGTCTCTGTGCCAACAGTGATAGATTAGGTTTTGATTACCTAATGTGTTTTCTTAGAGCCTGATCTGCCTGTCTGTCTGTCTGTCTGTGGTCTGTTCTGGTGTACTGTTTAGCCTCATTTCTTCGCCCCCCCCTCTATCCCTCTCTCTTCTTCTCTTCTCGTCTCTCTTCTCTCTCTCTCTCTTCTCTCTCTCCTTCTACTCTCTCTCTCTAATCCTCGAGAAATAAAAGAATTTGTCATAATGGGATGCATTTCACTATAAAGCGAGTTCTTTTTATTCTGTAATACTGCAAGTGGTTCATATTTTGAAACCTACCTGAGAGCCATGACGCCATGAAACATCCATTGAGAAAAAGACACATGTTGTGATTCCCTTAGCTGATTTGAGAATTGTTAATTGTTGTACACCATTTAATTTTTTAAGATTTTAACATCATACGTTCTTGGGCATCTGCCATTTTAAATTTTGGTCTTTTTCGTTTGTATCAAACCTAAATATCTTTTTGAGTCCAGCAAAAATGTATGTTATCCAGGCTCTCTGTTCTTTTCCCGGCTCATAAAGATATTTAGGTTTTGATTACTTTCTTTAACAAAAGAAAAGGGCAAAATTTGAATTGGCCTTTCATAGGATTTATTGATATTTGTGTGTGTGTGTGATGTGTATGAATGTGTGTGTTGTGGAATATGCATGTGAGTGTGTGTTTGTGGGTGTGTGTGTGGTATGTGTGTGAGTGTCTGTGTGTGCTTGATATCACCCTACACAAGATCTTTCTGGGTATTTTATGACCCTTATCAATAGCAGAAGTAGATATCAAATTGATGAGTATGGACAGTGGGACTCCCACAGGATGTATTACCGTAACACAGTGGAATTATTAGCATGGACAATGTTATAATACATTACCATTGTCCTTGACCGACCAGGAAGAGGGACGCGTGGTGGGTGGGTCGGTGGATGTTGAGTGGACCCAATCAATTCTGATGACTGAAGCTCTTTGACTTATTGCTCATAAAACAATTTTAGTTTGTCCAAATGTTTCAGTTTTGTATTTCAAGTTTACTAAGAAAGTCAAAACAGTTGTTGTCTTTGCTCTGTGTCGGTCTCTTTCTCTATTCTCTGTCTCTTCATTTGTAGTGTTTAAATTACAGTCAGCTCATAACTTTCCTTGAACAATATTGGATTATTTCTAATCGATAAACACTGTTCAATTGAATTTTATCAGCACGTTTCCTAAGGCTGATCTGCTAGTTAATCAACCATTCAGACCAAGTATTCTAAACAGGGTGCCCTCCCCTTAAAGAAAGTTTATACCTTCCAGACACTTGTCTCTGTCAAGTCTAAATTTCTTCAGTTTAGCAGGTAAAAGAACCCAAGAAACAAGAGAGTTTCCTTTGTCAAAATTTTGTAAAAATAATAAAAACGCTCTGTAGGGAAAAAAATATATTGCAGGACATAAGCAAGAAAAATATAGTGAATGGCACTGTGGAATCTTCTCTGGGGAGAGCAGCTCGTCATGCAGAGAACTATGCTGTGACTTAATGTGTCAAACATACAATAAAAATTGATATATGCAGATGTATGAAAGGGACATTATGCTTGTAATGCTTTTGTTTGTGGTTTTGAATAGAATTCTCATACAAGAAGGTAGAGACAAAGTTAAACTTTTAAAGAAGAATCTTTGGTATCTCAGTTAGTTTGTTGGTATCAAGATTAAATTGCAATATTTTCTGTGTTGTCCATGTTGATGGTCATTAAAGCTCTGCAGTTAATATTTTTTAATCGGCAAATACTACAGAATAGGATTTGTTGCTTCTATTTCTTGTCGCATGAAGCGTTCATGTTCAATATTAAAGACTAAAAAGGTTGGGGCTGAAACAAATGTCTTTACCTAAGACCTAACGCATGGTCACAGGCTACTCTATTATTGTTGTGATACACGAAATAGAACAATTTTTTTTACCCAGGATACCTTTTTTTAAAGGAAGGTAAAATCAGAGTAAGATAGAAGGAGAAAGCAGATGGAGGGAAGGAGAAAAAAAAAAGAGATAGAAGAAGTACAGTGCAGAAAAGATAGATAAATAAAGTGTTGAAACAGACATCACATAGAAAAACAGAAATAGGACACCAAAGAGAGAAAGAACAGACAGGCATATAGAAAGACAAGAAAAATTGAAAGACAAACCTAAAACCACAATCAGGAAGACTAATGCGACCAAATTGACATAAAACAGCGTTTTTCCAAGGCGATCTTTGTTCAAAATTTCGACTGCTTTAAACTACAGAAATATCAGCCAAGAATCAACGGTACAAAACCACACTTAGTCCTTTCCCAAATCATGAAAGCCATGCTTATGTTTAAACAACAACTGTATACAAATATCATACTTTAATCACCCAACAAACCACTTTGACAATGGTTATCCCTTCGTGTGTTTGTAAACAAACCTAGAATAGGAATCTCCAGGTGATTTTGTTAGTGACTGTTAGTGGGTTAACGAACCTCTCCAAATGGACAGTAGTTATCCGCCATTGTGTTCTGTGTCATTTCCGTAGGGGTTAATGGGCGGAAAAGAGAGAGAATCAAGACCCCCCATACATCACAGACTCTTCACGAAATGGAAGGGACAGGCAGCAGCAGTAGCTTTCCTTGGTGGGTTTTTTAGTTTTGTCTTTGCTGGCACTTTACTAGTCATCTTCTTGCTCTTTTCGTCTATCGTTTTTTCTTGTCACTTTGTTTTCTTTCTGCAGTTGTATTCTAGTTTCTAAGTATTTGTTTGATATCTTGGGTGTTCTTTGGTTAAATAAGTTGCCTGCCCTCTTTTTTCCCGTGTCTGTTTTCATCTGTCTCTGGTTTTCCTCTTGCCTCAGTCTGCTTTAGTTTGTCTTTTCATGTTTATTGTTTTTTGACTTCTCTATTCTCTGTTTTCCTGTGTCTCTCTGTCTCTCTATCTGTTACTCTGTCTTCATTCCTGTCTTTCTTCTCTCTATCTCTCTCTCTTCTCTCTCCTTTTCTTTTCACTCTCTCTTTCTCTCTAATTTAACTTTTATGGATATTAAAGCTTTTTTAAGTAAGATATATTATGGTTGTGTAAGATCGTAGGAATGTGTTTTCTCCTGTGGATTTGCTTGCATTCATTTGGTTACCACTGTACTTTACCCATGTATCTCTATCATTATGAGTGCATTGATTAGGTTACTCCCCTTCATGTATGGGCCAACGGCCTTTTATGAAACAAATTCTTTCAGAGTTTAGAGTTCAGAGCTCTCTTCATCTCCTTCTGCCCCCTCTCCCTCTCTATCTCTGTTCTCTGTCTCTCTCTCTTCTCTCTCTCTCTCTCTCTCTCTCTCTCTTCTCTTTCTTCTGTCTCTCTAAAGATTCCAAACTAGTTTTGGTCAATCATTTCTTATATTTCAGCTATAAAAAAAATAATTTGACAATGAGGATAGATAAATTGGTTTATTCAATAACATAATATTACCAATCTTAAAAACAATGACTTCAAATCTGAGGACCTTCAATACTCAAGACTTTGTCCTCATAATATGCAATAGATCTGAGAATGTACTCTATTAAATCCCACACAGTATCACTTAAACCTATAAAAAGCAACGATTAAGATGATAGAAGATGCTTCATACACAAACTTAAAAAAATTTCTCACATAAAGATATTTTAAATAAAAATATAAATCGGAAAAAAAAAATCCAGCAAAAAGGATGAAGAAAGAGAAAGACATTTCCTTTTGTGTTGTTTTTGTTTTTTTTTTGGTTCTTATGCACTTGCACTTATGTTGGGTTGAATTGTGGTTTTTTTGTTTTGTTTTTTTGCTGTTGTTTTTCATTCTTTTGTTTCTTGGTTTATATTAAACGTGTGTCAGGTTATTATTAATATTTTTTTTTTTTTTCTTGATGTCAGGACCGTTGAAATATTTTTTGCCCTAAACCCAAAAAAAAAATATAGCTATAAATACGCAATTTTTTAGGCAGTTTTTCATACCTTTCAATGGCATGCCCAAACATAAGACTTTGACCCGCTTGGACTTGCTGACAGAAAAGAATTGTTTTGTTTTTCTGTCCTTGCTGGAATTACAAAAAAGTGTGCTTCTGTTCCATTGTAATTGTTCATGTTTTCATGTGTGAAAGTGGGTGGGGTTTTTGGGTGGGTGTGAGGGTTTTTGTGTGGGGTTGTTTTTTGTTTAAACTGATTGGATATGCCAGGGAATGCGGACTGATTTGAAAATTTTTAACCAAATCCATTCGTATGTGATTTTTTGATAGGGACTTTTACTTTGCTTGTGAAATTTTACCTGATTGGTGCTATTATAATGCAATTGGTGTTTTTGAGGAAGAAATAAGTGCTTTGAGGTTTCTTTATACTTTCGTTTTTTTTGTTTGATTGCTCCTTTACCAACGTTATTATTCAGAAGAAAATGAAACGTTCTTTCTAACATTGGCCAGGTATCAATGATAAGCAGTAGAAGGGGAATAATAAAAATATTTGAAAAGTGATGAATTTGCTTATAAAAAATTTGAACGATTCAACAAATCACCAAAGAGAGATGAAAAATTTGGCTTATATATACACATATTGGAAATACATTTATTTCCGTATTGGGTAATGATTGAGTAGGTCTAAAGATAACTATGTAATAATCTGCTTACAGTATATGTTAGCAAATTTTTTTTTGATCGTGCTTCAGCTGTATTGCGGTCGTTGTTTTAGTGTCTTCATGTATGGTGTTGCATTTGTTTGTGGCGTGCCCCTAGTGTGTGTGGTGTGATGTGTTTGTGGTTTTGTTGTTTTTGTTTTTGTATGTGTGTTGTTGGGTTGTATGCCATCACGTATGTGTATTGTGTTGGCAGTGGTTATTTTTTTGTGTTTGTAGTCGATTGTGTGTGTCTGTGTAGTGGGTGGCGTTGTCCTGTCTGTATGTCTGCTATTTACTCTTTTCTTTTTTCTGGGGGTCTCCTTAAGGGGAACATTTCCCCAATAACCTAATTACCCCAGAAAGAAAGAACACAGATTCAGCATTAATTTGTAGAAGGTTATCAAAAATGTCCTCAGGACTGGCTATTGTAACAAGAGTAAATATTGATCATGACTGTGTCTTTTGATCTGCAATCAATTATGTCACCTTGTTTTGAACCTTCCAAGTGTCTTGACATGACTGGGGTTTTTTTGGTGTGGGAATTCCTAAAATTTATTAATATAAACACTATAAACAACTGTTGTATCCTTTATTCATCTCAGACTTTACTAATTGGCGGAAGGTTTCTCGAAAAAGAGAAGAAAGAGGAAGAGGGAACGAAGAAGAAGAGAATTTGGTTGTTGTGGGGGACAATCTCGGTTTTTTTGTCATTTGTTTGGTGTCAGTTTCTGTCCCTGTTCTTCTCTTGGTTGCCTCCGTTGTCTTGATCTCTTTTAATGTCTCTGTTTGACTATTATGTTGAGTATCTTATCTGTCTCTGCCTGTTTGTATTATCGTCTGTGTCGATGTCTGTCACAGTTGTCTATGTCTGTCTATCTGTCTGTCTGTATGTCTGTTGTTGTCTAGTCTGTCTGTCTGTCTGTCTTGTTTCTCTCTCTCTCTTCTTCTCTCTTCTTACTCTCTTCTCTCTCTCTCTCTCCTCCTCCTCACATTTACGTGGTGTTATTGCGAGGTGTGCGTGCGTCAGGTTTGTGTTTGTGTGTTTGTTTTTCTGGTTTTTTGTGTGTGTGTTATGTTGTGATGTGTGTTTTGTGTGTTGTTGTGTGTGTTTGTGTTTGTTGTGTGTGGTTGTTGGCATTTACAGGGGGTGCGTGTGTGCATGTTGTGTTGGTGTTTTGTGTATTATGTGTGTGCATGTTGTTGTTAGTGTGTGTGTTGTGGTGTGTGTGTTGATGTGTTGTGTTGTGTGTGTGTGTTATTTTCTGTGCTGTGTGTTATTTCTGTTGTCTGTCGTCTGTGTTTTGTATGTGGGTATGTGAGGATGCATGTATGTATGTGTGTATTTGTGTGTGTGTGTGTGTTTTGTGGCGAGCTATCTGTGTATATGTTGTGATAGGTGTGTGTGGTATGAATGTATTGAGAGAGAGAGAGAGAGAAAAGGTAAAGAGGAGAGGGGGGTAGAGGAGAGGAGAGAGGGAGAGAGGAGAAATGGGGAGTGAGAGAGAGAGCGAGGGAGAGGTGGAGGGGGATGGGGGAGAGAGAGACGGGAGAGAGTTTGGAGGGGAGAAGGGCGGAGATGTGAGAGGAGAGAGAGAGAGTGGGAGAGGAGGAGAGAGAGACGAGAGCGAGATCGAAGGAATGAAGAAAAGGGAGTAGGGGGAAGCAGAGAATAGAGAGATGAGAGAGTGAGAGACGGAGTGAAGAGAGAGGAGAGGGGAAGGATGAGGCGAGAGAGGAGGAGGGGAGAGGAGGGGGAGGAGGAGGAGAGAGAGTATAGAGGGAAGAGAGAGAAATAGGGAGTGGTGAGGAGGAGAGGGCGAGTGATGAGAGATGAGAAAATAGAGAGAGGGAGACGAGGAATAGATGAGGTGGAGAGATGCAGGTGGGGGATAGAGAGAGGGGAGAGAGAGAGAGGGGCATGAGAGTGAGGAGGGAGAGTGAGACAAAGATGAGAGAGAGAGAGAGGAAGAGAGATGAGAGGATGGGGAGAGGAGAGGAGAGGAGGCGAGTAGAGAGAGGACATGAGAGAGAGAGATTATGACTGAGAGAGAGAGAGGAGGAGAACTGGGAGAGAGTTTGAGAGGGAGAGAGAAGAGTGGAGAGAGATGGAGAGAAGGAGATTGGGAGGAGAGAGATGGTGGGGTGAGAGGTGATGGAGAGATGAGGAGAGAAGAGTGAGAGGGGAGGATGGAGAGAGGAGAGAGAGAGTGCGAGGAGAGAGGAGGAGAGGAGAGTGTGATGGGAGAAGGCATGAGAGCGCGAAGAGGAAGAGGGGAGGAGAGAGGAGAGAGAGGATGAGAGGAGGAGAGAGAGAGTAGGGGAGAGGCGATGATGAGAGAGGAGGAGAGGAGGGGAGAGAGAGGATGAGAGAGGAGAAAGAGTAACAGAAAACGGTGAGTGAGGGAGAGAAGAGAGAGAGAGATGAGAGGAGAGGGAGGTGGAGGGGAGGAGGAGAAGAGAGGAGAGGAGGAGAGGGTGTGTGGAAGGGGGTGTTTAGGTCGTTAGTTGTGTTAGGAGTTGTGTGGGTTGTATGCGGAGTGGGTGTCTCATTTGTTTAAAAATTTTGTAGCTCATATCCAACAGAAATGGTTGGGTGTGGATCTTAGATAGAAGTAGGTTACACTTGGCAGTTCACGCTTGATTGTTTGCGTTTTTGATGGCAATAAGGAGGTGTATTTTCCCCCCCCCATATAGATTAAAGTCTTGGGGTATTGTTAAATGTTTTTCCCCTGAATTTGGTTGTTAGTTCCCACCCCCCCCCCGCTAATTTTGTTGTTAGAGATTGAGTTGATTTGATGGAGAGTGAGAGAGGAGAGTGAAGGGGACGTAGTTTGTTTGGATTTTTTGAGTTCTTTTTTCGATTGAGTGAATTGAGTATAGGAGACGAGGTGAGTTTTTTGAGGAGTTACGTTGAAGATGCGAGTTATTTGAAGAGATTTTTGATTGAGCTTTAGTGTTATATTGCTGGTCATTTTTTATGATGGTGGATGGGAGATTACTTTTTTGTCGGTAAGATGAAGAATTGAAGTTTGTAGAGTATATGTTTTTGTTATATTCTTGTATGCTGTGATGAGAATTTTATGACAGAGATATGTTGAAGTTTTGGTGAGCAATGTTAGATGATTGAGAGAGAGGATGAGTCATTGATTGATGATGACGATAGTTATGATGAATGAGATGAGGGTGATGAGAGGTGAAGTTTGATTGTATTCTTTTTCTGAATCTTAGTAAAAAATTCGTAAGAGATTTCGAGATATGGAATCAGTAATGTTTATTGTAATTTAGGTTCTATTTTCGTATATTTGGTTTTAATTGATGAGATAATAGAATGATAGATATTTATTGTGTGTATTAAAGAGATGTAGTATGTGAGGGAGATTTGTATGGAGATTTTTTAGATGGCGAGTGATGTTTATTCTTTTTTGTTCGAGAGATGTTTGAGAGAGGCTTTAGATGAGAGTCGAGAAGTTTTTTTGATTGTTGAGAGAGTACTTGATTGGGAGAGAGGTGAAGAGGAGCAGAGAAGATGGAAGGCGTGTGAGTGACGGAAGTTATTTTTAGAGAGGATATAGAGAGTGGAGAAGTAGTGATGATTTATTGATTGGAGGGTTTATTGGTTGGTTTAATGAGGGTTTGGTTAGAAGGGTACTGTATGTATATTGTCAGTAGTTGATGTGTGTTTTAAGAGAGATTTTTTTGTTGAGAGGAAGATAAATAGGTAAATATGAGATGACAGATTATTTAAGAACTAAGGAGAATTTTTATTTGATAATGTTTTGTGAGATGAATTACGTGGGGGTTTTTGATTGTAAATTTTATTTGATTTGTAAGAGAGAGTATGTGAGTTATTTGAGAGAGTGTTGTTTTTCTGTTTTTTTCTGTCGTCTTTGGAGGAGGTTTTGTTTGTTTTAGGGCGGGTCGAGAGAGATTTTGGCTTAAGTCTTTTAGGGTATTCAGGAGAGTTTGTATGATCGATTGGGGATTATTTACATTTGGAGGAAGTATGAGTGATGATTTTTTTGAGGTAGATAGAGAGAGGCGAGTATATGAGTAATGAAATTGATTTTAATTATGTAAAGGTTTCTGATGAGCATTGGAGAGATTGGAAGGGTGTTGTTTGTATGAGATATTTGGTGTGTTATTGGAGTGGGGAGATTATTATTTCCGATGAGAGAGTGGAGTTTGATGAGGTGAGTAATGTTAGCTTGTTGAGAGAAGAGAGATGATTGAGATTTTTAGAGAGATGATAGAGTGATGAGAGCATTTAGATGTGATTGATATTGATTGGATTGAGTGAGTGTGGATGGGCTTTGTAAAGAGAGGAGCATTTGAGAGTTAGGAGAGGAGTAGATTTTTTGAGAGGATAATTTGAGTGTTTGATAGAAGAGATGTGTATATGAGTAACTGTAGAGGATTAGGTTAGATATGAGTCGAGATGGTTTTTTTCTAGAGTGTGAGAGTTGTTAGGGAGAGTTTTGAGATGTATTCACAGTTGAGAACGATGAAGAGTTTATTTGTAGGAGCAGTGAGAATTATAAAGAGAGAGAGTTTTGTGTAATTGGTGAGATTTTGATGAGAGTTGGTATTATGAGTTATTTGAGAGAGAGGCTGAGATTTTTTAGGTGATAAAAGACGAGGCATTTATAGAGAGTTTAAACGAATTGATAAGGGATTTATTAAAATGATTGTTGATGAGAGTAGAGAGTTTTTGATGCTTCATAAAATGTTAAGTTTATTTGGATGATGAGATCTAGTGTATAATGGGGTTGAATAATGTTAATTCTCTTCATTGTATTAGATTGTTTGAGAGGGAGAATATATATACAACGTACTGTATTTCTTATATAGGCACTAAGATTAGTTAGTTGTGTGTTGGTTGATTGAAATTAGATGTAGAGAGTTAGAGAGAGGAGGGAATTTTTTGTTTGTTTTCGTAGGATGTTGTGAGACAGAGCATGAGAGGACGAGAGAATTTGTACATGAAAGGATTTTCTTGATTAGTTAGAGAGAGTGGACTACTTTTTTTTATTCTTATTTTTTTTTAGTTCTTTTAGAGATTTCTCTTGAGGTTTAAGAAGAGTTCGGATGAGATAGAGAGATGCTGTGGAGCTTTTATACCTTGATAGAGGAGTGTATGAGTTTGTCAATTTTAGTTGTTTAGAGAAGTATTGTATGTATTGAGAGAGAGGATGTTATTTATTGGTTTTTGAGAGCTAAAAATTGATAGTTAGATTGGGGAGTTGAGTTATCGAGGATCTGTTGCTGAGTTGGTGTAATCTATTTTCAGAAGTCTTATTGTGGTGATGGAGATGTGAGAGCGAGAGAGTGTTTAAAGGAGTTGAGTTTTTTTTGGAGAGAGGAGTGATGATTGCGCGTGAGAGGAGGAAGATGGAGATGCTTAGGGTGCAGAGGTGAGAAGTAGATAGTTGTTTGTTTATTTTTGTGATAACTTAGAAGAGAGAAAGTTTATAGGGTGTATTTTTTAATTTTGAGATGTTAGAGAGATCGTAAATTGGAGAAGTTTGGGTATAATTTTAAAATTGATCATTCAGATATATAGTTGTATTGTACGGGATGAGAGGATTTGTTTGTTTTGAGATATTGAGAAGATTAGTAAGAAGGATAGAGACGAGGATGACATTAGAAGGGAGCATTTCGTTCTTTAGATTGGAGTTGAGTCAGATTCCAGGTATATTTAGTGATTGATTTGGGGAGAGAGTGTAGATTGTTTTGTAAGAGGGAGACGAATAGAGATGGTTGTGTAGGAGAATTGCAGATTAGAGATTGTTGGTGAGGATAGTTTGCGCATTTGAATTTGGATTTGTGTTGATTTTTTTGTATGATTTAAGAGAGATTTTTAGTTGAGAGATGAGAGTCGTATTGCTTAAGATATAACCAGAGTGATGATATGTAAATGAGAATTGATTTGGGGAGGAGGTTCGGAGAATTGGAGGATGAGATAAAATGATCGATTGAGATTTCCTTATTTAGGAGAGGGCCTGAGAATTTTTATATGCTGATTCAGTATGAGGTGTGAGAGTTATTGTTTTGATGATTTTTAATTTTGTAGAAGGGTTGTGTGTGGTAGACGAGATTGTTTTTTGACTGAGGACTGAGGTAGGTTTTTTATGAGAGAGAGAGGAGTTGATGGAGAGTATTTTAGGTTGAAATTGGAGAGAAGTTAAATTGGGTATTGTGATAAGTTAAAATTTTTTACACGTTAATTTTTTACGTTATTTGGTGCTTATGGGTAGGATAGTGTTGATTATGATTGTAGTTTTTTTGGTGGTTTTAGCATTGAGAGGATTTGGTTAAGGCGTAACTTGGATGATGTTTTGATGTTGTTGAGTAGATTAGGTGGATGCATGAGAAGAGAAGATGCTCGAGATATAGGATTCGAGATGTTACAATTTGGTAGATGGCTGTAGATATTTTTTAATAATATTCAGTTTTTGTAGAGGGTGTTGGATATTTGGTGGGGATATTTTCGTGTAGTATTTTTTTGAGTGAAGGAGGTAATATGTGCATTTGCAAGGTGAATAGTATATTGGGGGTTGTAAATAGTTAGGCTGGGTTGTGTTGTGTGAGAGAGATATTGTGTTAATGAAGAGTTCTTTGAGTATGTGTAGAAGTATTTGGTGATGAGTTTTTAGATGTATAGAGGTTTTTTTTCGATAGATGAGTTGAGTTGGTATTGTTGTATTTTTTTTTTTTTTTTTTCTTTGTTTGGTGACGAGTCGTGGTCTAGAGTGAGATTTGTTTTTTAAACATTTAGTATTTATGATATTTGGTAGCAGTGATATGATATGGTGGAGATTGTTTTGTCTTTTTCGAGATTAAGAGTTGAGTTGATCGAGGTGAGAGTTTCGTATGCAGTGTTTGATGAGTTGGTAGTTTTTGGTGTTGATAATTTTAAGAGGTAATTTGGATTATGTTGATTGAGATGGGTAGATTTTTCTGATATATTGTATGATTTGTTTAGTTGAAAGTTGTATGTTATTAGATGTAGATAGATTGTGTTTTTTAATTTTATTTCGGGGTTCTGTAGTTTAGTTTGTTGTATTTTTGAGTTAGGATGTGGTGAGTAGATTTCAGAGAGTGAGATTAGAGTTGAGAGTTATGTTTTTTATGTGTTAGTTTGATTTATAGGAGAGTTTGAGGAGGAAATAGTGTATTCAGATTATGTGTGGTAGATGAAGGTGTTTCGTTTTTTGTGAGAGAGTTTATTGATTTTGAGAGATGATTGTGTTTCCATGTGAGGATTGTGTGAGGATTTTTGAGATGATGATTATTTTTTGGTGAGTAATGAAATATTAAGTGTTTTGTTTGTATAGGTTAGAGGAGAGTTTTTGATTACGAGAGGATAGTTAGAGTTGAGGAGTTGCCCTTGGTTAATTTTGAGATTGGATTGAGATGTAGGAGTTTAGAGAGATCTTGTTTTGATTGAGTTGTAGTTTCATAGAGATGTGAGTTGAGGTGGTAAAGTAGGGTGAGAGTTTCTCCGCGAGAGCGGGAGGAGAGAGAGAATGAGAGTGTGTCTAGACGATGATGTAAAGGAGAGAGGATTTGAATGTTTTCGAGAGAAGAGGTTGGAGAGAGATGAGTAAATTTTGATAGCATGAGAGAGATGAGAGTGTTAGAGAAGAATGATAGTGAGAGAAGAGATTTGATTCGTTTTGGTTTGGAGAGAGAGCGTAAGGGGGAGAGATTCGATGGGTTGATGGTTTGTTTGTGTTGGCAGTAATGAGGGACGGGGTAGAGGTATAGGTGTGGGCTTGAAGTGTGGAGAGAGTTGGGTTTGGAGAAGCGTAGAGAGTAGAGGGTTTTTTGAGAGATTTGAATGGTGGGAGTTATTGATTTAGTTTGTGACTGGTTGTGTTGTGAGAGTGGATGAATTCGGTGTTTAGTTTTCTTGATGAGTTGTAGTCTGTGATGAAGAAGAGATGAATTTGAGAGAGAGATGAGTGGATTAGATGAGGGAGGTAGTATGTATTTGTTGTTTTTGTTAAGGTTAGGGGTGATGAGACGTTGTAATAAGTTTTTTTTGATTTGATGAGATTGATATGAATAGAGACTTGAGATGTGGAGGGAGTGGGTGTAGGAGTTTTTGATGACAGAGATCGTTTAGTTTTTAGAGGTAGATTTCTCTGATATTTCGGTTGTGTAAGTGAGTGAGTAGTAATTGGTTAGGTGAAGAGAGTAGAGAGTGGAATAGGAGAATATTTCGCAAAATGATTTGGGTTGAGTTTTGAGGATGTATTTCGTTTTTTTTTGTTGTGATTTTAAAAATAGTTTTAGTTTTTGTGAGAGTTTCATTTTGTTTTGGATCAGTTTTTTTATTGATTGGATGTATTTGTATTGTAGATTGAGTTTAGGCGCTTGATGATGGAGGAGATTATTTGAGAGAGGAAGATTTGATGTAGTTTTGAGGAGAGAACGCTTATAAATTTTTCGTTGTTTTAGAGAGATGAGTAGAGAGAGGTCATGAAGAGAGAGGATGATGTAGTATGTGTCGATTTGAGTGGTTGGAGAGAGAGAGAGAGATGTATCTGAGAGGAGTTAGAGATTTTCTGTGAGGGTGACGATGATTATGCTTAGCTTATTTATGGATTATAGAGTTTTTGATCGTTATTGATTTAGTTGTAAATTGTATGATTGTATTGAGATTGTTGGGTTTTGGAAATATTTTTAGTCTTTTAAGTGGTTGAATTTGTGGGTGGTGTTCTTGGTTTGATTAGTTAGTTAGGGCGTGTTGTAAGGAATGAATAGTTTGTTATAAATGTCGTGTAGTTCAGTTGAGTTTGTTTAGTTCATATTTCAAGGGATTGATGAGTTTTATTTTGGATGATGTTGTCCCGCTGAGAAGGTTGATTTTTTGATGGAGAGAAGGATCAGATGTCGGAGTGAAGAGATGGAGTAGTAGAGAAATATTACGATGAATGAGGTGAGTGAGGATGATTGTATTATTTTATGTTGTGTTGTGAATTGAAGGAGCATGTAAGTACAAGGATTTGTGGAGATGGTATAGTGAGCTATTGTTTTAGGATGGGTTTTTGTTGAATTCTGTTTAGAAAGATAATTTTTTATGCTAGGTGTAAATGAGAAGAGGTTATTGAATGTAGGAGAATAAGGTTATATTTTTTCAAGAGTAACAATTGATGTCAAGTCGTATGATGAGACTATGGGATTTGAAGATGAGGAGGGAGTTATGGAGTGAGTGAGAGAAGATGGAGAGACGAAGAGAGAGTGAATTTAGATTTTCGTTCTTTGTTGAGACGTTTGAAGTAGATGTGTTGAGATTCTTGTGACTGTAGAGAGATGGGTAGATTTTGTCGGTTGAGAGTTGTGATTTGTAGGATTGTTAGTATGTATTGGAAAGTAGAGTGACGGGATGGAAGGATTAGAGAAGATGGTTTGAGAAGATTGAGAGATAATGAGAGAGAAGATAGTGGTTGGATTGTGCATGTAGAGATTGTTTTTGTTGATTTCCTATTTAATGATATGTTCGTGATTTGCTTGTGACTAGTCTAGATTAGAGAAGATGTGTTTCCGTAAGTATTCGAGATTCTGGATGTTTTGAGAGAACGAAGTTGAGGAGTTCGAACCAAGACGTTCGTAGGATGGTTGCAACAGATCCTTTTTTAGTGTTGTGTTTAAGGGGGATGTAGAGTTTTGTTTTGATGTAGAATATTGTTGTGTGAGGAGAGGTCACAATTTATTATTGGTTATGAGAATCTTTCTGAGATGAGATGAGTTAATTGGTGTAGTGCGAATTGTGACGTGTTAGATTTTTGGGATGTTTTTTCAGGCATGTATTGAAGTAGGGAGATGGTTATTTGATTGATTTTTTCGCGTTTTTGGAGATTGTTTAGTATTTCTTTTCTTTAGTTGTTTTGGATTCGTGAGTTGAGTTTTTATTTGTGTTGATGTTTGTGAGTTGTTTTTTGATGTGGCAGAGACGAGAATTTGAGATGAGTTGCAGAGATAGATAGGATTGGATGTGAGTGTTTCGAAGAAGGAGATTTATCTGTGATGTGTTTTTATGAGAGTCCCGAGAGTGATCGAGAGTGGAGAGAGGGTTCCTGTGTTGATTGAAGCAATTTTGTCAGTTGATGTAGGATTTGGTGGTCTTATGTTTTGATGGAGTTTGATGAGATTGTGTTTTCAATTTTGTTGTATTGTATTGTAGTTGGAGATGAGAGAACAGAGATGTTGGTTTTAAGAGAGATTGGATGAGAAGGTTGAAGACTGTGCTGTTCTAGAGAAGGGTAAGTGGATAGTAATGGAGATGAGATTGAGCAGGGAGAGTGTATGAGAGAAATCTGGGACAAAAATCTAGTGTGGTTAGGTTGGTAGTCAGATAGAAGAAAACAGAAACCATAAAAAAACTATTGTATTGTATGACAAAGACGATAGAAAATGGAACAACAGAGTTAGGAAAAGATCATGATAATAAAGACAAGAAATGTGGTTAATTTATTGATCATGATTCTTTCCACAATTTTACTGTTCTCACTAAGACTATATCTAATCCTATGTGAGAAGGAGATTTCGCGTAGAGGATATCTGGTAAGATTTATTGTCTTATTAATAGATCGTTTAAAATATATAGAGTGTTAATTAGTTAGGGGAATGAATGGTTGAAATATAATCTAGTTTGTTATTATGGATCATGTGAGAATTTGTTTTTGGAGAAGAGTGGACAGGATGAGGAGAAGTGGGAAGTGGTAATTGGTTGTCACAAGTTTTTAAATTTATATATCTCATTTAATTAAAAATGTTGTAAGGCCCCAAGATGATTACGCTGAACTGTTTTTGCTGAATGAGATTATGATTTCTGAGAGCGTAGATTTTGGAATTCATGAGAGAGCCGATAGTTTTTGGATGAGATTTGTGTTTGTTAGAGAATTTCTTTATTCTTCTACCTGCTGTGAATTTTTGAGATGATAGTATGGATTCGAGTGTGTGTTACGACCTTGATGTGACTGAGATGTGACTGATTAAATTGAGTGAGTCGTTACTGGATTAGAGATTTGTAGTAGGTTATTTTATGATGACTTTACATTCACAAAAAAAGGGAAGGAGAAAGAAAGAAGGAAAGATAGACAGGTAGTTGAGTTAGTCAGTCCTATACCTGAAAAATAAACCAAAACAAAAAAGAGGAAGGTTGACAGATAAATGCGACTAGCGAAAGACAACTAATAACCCACCTAAGGGTTCAGCTTTGTGCTGTCTTGCTGCATGTCCCCTTTTCCATTACCTTTGATGTGTCTGTTTGGATGTGGTGGTCTGTTTCTCGTCTACAGTTCCTCCATCAACCCCCAACTCGAAATTGGTCACAAACACAAGGGCGCTAATACTGTTCAGTTTGGAAGGGTGTGTGTGTGTTGGTGTGGGGGGGGGGTGAGAATCGTTTTACCCACTAACATTCAACTAGAAACATAAAGCTCACATGGAGAGTTCGTATACTTATGGGTTGTTACAAAGTGAAAACCGTGCTGATCACCTGTTGTTTATTACATACTGTGATGTGACGGGAGATAGATTCCGCTATAGGGGGGATTCATGCTTAGAGTGACTCGCCTTGCTATTGAGTAGAAGTAGAACTTTAATTTAAATAGTAATGAAGCATGATAAATGCTGTCTCGTTGTCCTTGCTTTGTTGCTTTTGTTGGTCTTTGGATAAACAGTCATGAATTTTGTATGTATGAAAACATTCAAGTCTGTGTCGTTGGGTCTCTGTGCCAACAGTGATAGATTAGGTTTTGATTACCTAATGTGTTTTCTTAGAGCCTGATCTGCCTGTCTGTCTGTCTGTCTGTGGTCTGTTCTGGTGTACTGTTTAGCCTCATTTCTTCGCCCCCCCCTCTATCCCTCTCTCTTCTTCTCTTCTCGTCTCTCTTCTCTCTCTCTCTCTTCTCTCTCTCCTTCTACTCTCTCTCTCTAATCCTCGAGAAATAAAAGAA
>CM054158.1:33229652-33252458 GCA_028751875.1 Rapana venosa | reverse complement strand
CCATTTTTTATTGTATTGTTTTGGCGAATTGAAGAAGATGTCTGAAGCACCCATTTATAAAAGAGACTAAAAAACAGAAAAAAATTAAAAGATGGTGCTCCATATCTGGATGCAATGAGGCACCATGGGGAAAAAAAGTTTAATTACTTATGTGAGATGTTGTTTACATAATAATGATTTAAAGATTTTAATGTTATTAATTCGGTGAATATTACATGTTTGGTGTTTTATGAGATGTTATTTTGTATTCCTCAATCCTGTGTGTTTTTTTTTATTCCTCAAACCTTTGAGTGTGTTTGTGTGTGTGTGTGTG
This sequence comes from Rapana venosa, assembly GCA_028751875.1. Taxonomy (NCBI): domain Eukaryota; kingdom Metazoa; phylum Mollusca; class Gastropoda; order Neogastropoda; family Muricidae; genus Rapana; species Rapana venosa. Next base: position 33,252,145 of record CM054158.1, on the reverse strand, counting down.
TGTGTTGTGTGTCAAGTAAAAATTTTATTTCAGATGTACATTGATATGCATGCATTTGTTTTTTTTTCATCAAAAGATTTTTTAATTTGTGTGTTTGTGTGGCTGTGTGTGTGTGTGATGTGTGAGCCCATTTCAAAATGTTTCATTTTTTGGATTTTTTTTTTAATAAATTTTTGTTTGGTTTTTTAATTGACGAGAGGAGGACGGTTGGTGCTGAATGCTTACTTGCTCATTGCTGAAACAAATGAAGTTGGATTATTTTGGAATGCTAGGATTTGATCTCCGTTTCTGTCTCTGTCTGTCTGTTCTTTTCTGACTTTTTTTTCTCTCTACTTCGCTCCCTTCTCTGTGTCTCCCCTCTCTCCCCTCTTTCCCCTCCCTTTTCCCTCCCTCCCTCTCCCCCTACCCTCTCTCTCTCTCTCTTCTTTCCAGCTTGCTCTCTTGCCTCGCGGCCTTGCCTTCCCGTGCTTTAAAAAAAAAAAGCAACGACACAGCTAGCAAGTATAAAAATCTCAGCTCGCAACAAGGGTTTACAAATGTTATTCAATTGTTGCCTTTAAAACTAAGCTGGACAAGTAGAAGAAAGAGTTACAAGGGCTTATTCTGTATAACGAAAAAAGAGCAGCTCGCAAAAATGGGAATTATATATATATAATTATAATATAATATATATATTATATATATATATATATATAATATAATTATAACACTATAGCAGTTCACATTGTTTATTCTTTGGTACCTGTACTGTGGAAAGTTCGCCACCAACACACGCACACACGCTCCAGCACACACGCACACACGCACACACGCACACAGTACGCACATGCACACACAAGAATGCACACACATACACACACACACGCAGCAATGCACAAACATGCACTTGCCACACACATGCACTGCACACACATACACACACACTTCCTACACACCCCCCCCCACACCCCCCCCCACCCCCCACCCCCCCCCCCCCCACCCACCCCCACACAAACACGGCACACACACACTCGCGCACACACGCGCGCGCACACAACACACAGACACACCACACACACACACACACACACACACACACACTACAAACACACACACACACACACACCACAACACACAAACACACACAAACACACAACACACACCCCCACACTCGCACACACACAACTCCTTCAACACAAACACACCACACACACATACATGACCTCCCACACCCTCAACACACAATACACGCCATACACGCCCACGCACGCGCCCCAACCACCGAGACATCTGTCGGCTAGACAATTTCCTTCGGGACTTAAAAGTCACTGCCCTCTACAATTCCCACAACTTTTCGGATATTTAGACTGTGAACAAGGTTCCCGTTAGTGCAAATACACGCAGAAAATCTTGCGCACAACCCAACAAACCTTGTTCCGCCTTTCGTTCGCAAGGGCAGACCTCGTGGTGCCCTTGGGAAGAATTTTCAACATTTACAAAACCCCATGCGCACTCGTGTCGTATTAAGACATAGTCCCCATAGTCGGAGTACGTCTAGCTTAAATGGCGGATCAACAGTCGCATTTGCAAAATCTCATCATTGGTGAATCTTTAAGCTCTATCCGAGGAACGAAAAAAAAAGTAACATGCCTGATCAAGTCTTATAGATTACACGATGTATCCACACGTTTTTGTATGTTTGTTCGTCGTGTAGACGAAGATGACCTCCAAAACGCAGAGGAGAGGCAGTGCTGTTTTGGAAATGGCCAGAAATTTGATTTTAGTGGAAAATGCCTTGCCCCAGTACATCCCCACTCTCTCGGCCAAGTGGGCATAAGGACAGTCAGCGTTGGAGATGTCCTCCAAAGGCCAACCAGCCCCCAGGGCGCCGCACACTATGGACTGTGCGAGTCAGCCTCCTAGTGAGAGTATAGACGATCACTAAAAGACTAAAGCTGTGAAGTGGAATTCCATGGCGTGGGAAGCCAAGGTTCATACAGCCTCTCACTTTGATGTTGCCCCCTCGTCAAGGTTTAATCAAGAACTGTGATAAGAAAAAACAACGAAACAAATGAATGTAAGGCAGGTTGTTTTAATAACTTTTCAAGCCTGCGCGAGTTACACAAAGGGGTGAAAAACAACAAGGCATCTATGTAGAGAGCAGCAACAATCTGTGAGCTGATCCGATAACGTGTAGAATTGGATGAATGATTCTTGTTTAAAAAATCTTATATTGGTGAACTTGGGAGCTATATCCAGGAACGAAGACAACCTACTTTGTATGATGTTTACTTCTGTGTGTTGTTTACAATTACTGTTGCCTGTTAGAGTCTTTATCGAATCCAGTTTATGTATTCATTTGTTTATTTGTGTGTATGTTCTGATTCATTGGCATTGTATCGTGACTATCTACTCTTTTAAAATAGTTTTTCTCAGTTGTTTTTGACATTGGTGTACGTTAATTTGTCTTCTATTGTACATTAGATTGCTGTGTGCCTGCTTGCTTTGCTTTGTTGTTTGTTGTATGTAATCTGCATTTTTTATCTTTTTTACATAATTCAGAATCGGATTTCATATTTTTTTACCAAACGTGTCAACTTTTACACCAGCTTGAAGAAAAAAACAATGTAGGTTATGAAAAAAAATACTCCTGTACTCAGACGGGCCCATTTCAAAGTTAATAAAACTGCAAGGAATCATTGATGGCATTCTCATCATCAAACTGTAAAAAGAGAATCAGACATGGCCAATATTGCATATGCCAACGGTGACACTGTCTGTGTAGATGTCCGCGAGAATTACAAGAGCAACAAGTGCATCAGGCAAAAAACTTCCAATCGTCCTGGATTCAGCAAACGTGTGAAGTTTATGGATCAGTGGAGGAGAAAGAAGACATAGTCACATTCTGCCAAGTCTCTGAAGGGTGTCTGGACACTGTCCATATGTTGGTATCACCAGAACGAATCAGGGAGAGAGACAACATCTAAACAGGTCAAGTACCAATGCAAGAAGCCCTGCAAGCAACCTTATGTTGTCCTGGTCAAAATAGTTACCCGGAGCCAAAAAACAGAGTAGGCCATTGCATGCTGGTGGAAACAGATAGCAAATGTTTTTGTAAAAACTGCACGCTTACTTGTGTTAGGTTTAGAAATCATCAACACAGTCTGAATGCAGCTACCTTAATGGTGGGAAAAACAGTTCCATACAGAAAATCTTACCATTGGTGAATCTTGGAGCTGTGGTCAAGGAGCTAACAGAACCAGTTTGATGATTGTTTACATATCTGTGAGTCTGTTCAGCCCCTTTGCTTTGTGTAGGTTCTTATCTGTCTCTTTCTTAAATGTTTTTCCCACTTGTGTTGATTGAAATTATGGAAATATTTGTCTTGTTTGTATGTTTGCGTGTGTGCCTGCTTACTTTGCTTTGTTGCTTTGTGTGTGTATGCTCTCAGCGTATTAATAATATTTCAAGAAATCAGATTTCTTGTTTTTGCTACTGCAGTGTAAACTTTTACACAAGCTTGCAGAAAACAGTGTAGCTTTATAAAAAAAATACTCCGTACTCAGACAAACCCACTTAAGTTAATAAAACTGTAAGGAATCAATGATGGCACTTCTCATCAAACTGTTAAAAAGAAGAATTAGACATGGACAAACATTGCATACTGCCCAACAGTGACACTATCTGTGTCAGATGTCCGTGAAGAATTACAAGAGCAACAAGTGCATCAAGCAAAAAAATCCAATCGTCCTAGATTCAGCAAACGTTGTGAAGTTTATGGCACCAGTGGGGAAAGAAGACATCAGTCACTTTCTGCAAGTCTCTTAAGAGAGGGCTGGACACTGTCCATATGTTGGTATCACCAGAACGAAAATCGGGGAGAGATACAACATCAACAGGATCAAGTTACCAATGCAAGAATTCTGCAAGCAGCCTTCTGTCACCCCCTGTCCAAATAGTTACCCGGAGCAAAACAGAGTAGGCCATTGCATGCTGGTGGAAACAGATAGCAGATTTCTTTGTAAAAAACCGCACGCTTACTGGTTGTTAGGTTTAGAAAACATCAACATAGTCTGAATGCAGCTACCTTCTCACCTTATCTCATCTGCTCCCATAACCCCCTCCGGAGTCGTAGGGGCACTGCATTGATGAACGTTCACCAGCTGGCTCCACTTGCGGCGGTTGTGTGCAAGTACTGGGTTGTGGAAAAGCTCTTCCCTGTCCATTCAGTGATGTCTGCCCATTTCTTCCTCTATCTGCCTCGCCTTCTCTTCCCCTGCACTGTTCCCTGCAGTATGGTTTTGGACAGTTCCATACAGAAAATCTTACGATTGGTGAATCTTGGAGCTGTGGTCAAGGAGCTAACAGAACCAGTTTGATGATTGTTTACATATCTGTGAGTCTGTTCAGCCCCTTTGCCTTGTGTAGTTTCTTATCTCTGTCTTAAATGTTTTTCTCACTTGTGTTAATTGACATTATGCAAATATTTGTCTTGTTTGTGTATTTGCCTGTGTGCCTGTTTAATTTGCTTTTTTGTGCGTGTATGCTCTCAGCGTATTAGTAATAATTCAAGAAATCAGATTTCTTGTTTTTGCTACTGCACTGAAAACTTTACCAATTTCGCAGAAAACAGCGTAACGTTTATTAAAAAAACTCCTCCGTACTCAGACAGACCCTCTTAAGTTAATAAAACTGCAAGGAATCAATGATGGCACTTCTCATCAAACTGTAAAAAAGAAGAATCAGACATGGCCAAATATTGCATACTGCCCAACAGTGACACTGTCTGTGTCAGATGTTCGCGAGGAATTACAAGAGCAACAAGTGCATCAGGCAAAAAACTCCAATCGTCCTGGATTCAGCAAACGTTGTGAAGTTTATGGCATCAGTGGGGAAAGAAGACATCAGTCACTTCCTGCAAGTCTCTGAAGGGTGGTCTGGACACTGTCCATATGTTGGTATCACCAGAACGAAAATCAGGGAGAGATACAACATCAACAGGATCAAGTTACCAATGCAAGAAGCCTGCAAGCAACCTTCTGTTGTCCCTGTCCAAATAGTTACCCCGGAGCAAAAACAGAGTAGGCCATTGCATGCTGGTGGAAACAGATAGGAAATGTTTTTGTAAAAACTGCACGCTTACTGGTGTTAGCTTTAGAATCATCAACACAGTCTGAATGCAGCTCCCTTAATGGTGGGCAAAAAAACAGTTCCATACAGAAAATCTTACCATTGGTGAATCTTGGAGCTGTGGTCAAGGAGCTAACAGAAACATTTGATGATTGTTTTACATATTTTGGGAGTCTGTTCACCCCCTTTGCTTGTTGTAGGTTCTTATCTGTCTCTTTCTTAAATGTTTTTCCCACTTGGTGTGATTGAAAATTTATGGAAATATTTGTCTTGTTTGTATGTTTGCGTGTGGGGCCTGCTTACTTTGCTTTTTTTGCTGCTTTGTGTGTGTATGCTTCTCAGGTATTAAAAATATTTCAAAGAAATCAGATTTCTTGTTTTTGCTACTGCAGTGTAAACGTTTACAAAAGCTTGCAGAAAACAGTTACTTTATAAAAAAAATACTCCTTTACTCAGACAAACCCACTTAAGTTAATAAAACTGCAAGGAATCAATGATGGCACTTCACATCAAACTATAAACAAGAAGAATCAGACATGGCCAAACATTGCATACTGCCCAACAGTGACACTGTCTATGTCAGATATTGGTAAGAAATTACAAGAGCAACAAGTGCACCAAGCAAAAAAACTCCAATCGTCCTGGGTTCAGCAAACGTTGTGAAGTTTATGGCATCAGTGGGGAAAGAAGACATCAGTCACTTTCTGCAAGTCTCTGAAGAGTGGACTGGACACTGTCCATATGTTGGTATCATCAGGACGAAAACGGGGAGAGACACAACACAACAATCAAACTTACCAAATCAAGAATTCTGCAAGTACCTTCTGTTGTCCCCCTGTCTAAATAGTTCCCGGAGCAAAAACAAGTAGGCCAATTGCATGCTGGGGGAAACCCAAAATAGCAAATGTTTTTGAAAAAAAACAGCACGCTTACTGGTGTCAGGTTTAGAAATCATCAACACAGTCTGAATGCAGCTACCTCAATGGGGGGAAAAAAAACAGTTCCATACAGAAAAATCTTACCTTTGGGTTTGAATCTTGGAGCTGTGGCCCAAGGAGCTAACAGAACCAGTTTGATGATTGTTTACCATAACTGTGAGTCTTTTTCAGCCCCTTTGCTCTCTATAGGTTCGTATCTCTCTGTGTTTTTAGATGTTTTTCCCACTTGTGTTAATTGACATTATGCAAAATTTGTCTTGTTTGTGTATTTGCCTGTGGGGCCTGTCAATTTGCTTTTTTGTGCGTGTATGCTCTCAGCGTATTAATATAATTCAAGAAATTAGATTTCTTGTTTTTGCTACTGCGATGTAAACTTTTACAAAAGCTTGCAGAAAACAGTGTAGCTTTATGAAAAAATACCCCGTACTCAGTCAGATCCCGTTAAGTTAATAAAAATGCAAAGGAAATCAATGATGGCACTTCTCATCAAACTGTTAAAAAAGAAGAATCAGACATGGCCAAACTTTGGGATACTGCCCAACAGCGACACTATCTGTGTCAGATGTTCTTTGAGGAATTACAAGGCAAAAAGTGCATCAGGCAAAAAAATGCAATCATCCTGGATTCAGAAAACGTTGTGAAGTTTATGGCATCGGTGGGGAAAGAAGACATCAGTCACTTTCTAACAAGTCTCTGAAGAGTAGTCGGGGACATTGTCCATATGTTGGTATCACCAGACGAAAATCAGGGAGAACACAACATCAACGGGATCGTTACCAATGCATAAGTCTGCAAGTAGCCTTGTTTTGTTCCCCTGTCCAAATAGTTACCACGGAGCAAAAACAGAGTAGGCCATTGCATGCTGGTGGGAACAGATAGCAATCAATTTTTAAGCATACCCTTATTGGTGTTGTGTTTAGAAATTGTGAACTAACTCTGAATGCTGATACCTTAATATGGAAAAAAAGGTTTCAAATGCAAAATTGACCATGTTAATTTGGGAGTTCTAGTAAAGGGGAGCTAACAGAACCAGTTTGTTGATTGTTTACTTAATTATTTATGAGTCTGTTCAGTACCTTTGCCCTGTGTAGGGTCTTATCTGTCTCTTTCTGAAATATTTTCCCCTTGTGTTAATTGAAATTATGCAAAAAATTTGTCATGTTTGTGCATTTGCGTGTGGGGCCTGCTTTTTTTGCTTTGTTTGCTGTTGTTGTTGTTGTTGTTGTGTGTGTGTGTGTGTGTGTGTGTGTGTGTGTGTGTGTGTGCTCTCAGCGTATTAATCTAATTTAAGAAATCTATTTCTTGTTTTGCTACTGCAATGTAAAACTTTTACACAGGCCTGCAGAAAACAGTATAGCGTTTATGAAAAAGTACTCCGTACTCAGACAGACCACCTTAAGTTAATACAACTGCAAGGAATCAATGATGGCACTTCTCATCAAATGTGAAAAAGAAGAATCAGACATGGGGCCCAAAAAATGCATACTGCCAAACAGCGACACTATCTGTGTCAGATGTCCGTGAGAAATTACAAGACAACAAGTGCATCAGGCAAAAAACTCCAATCGTCCTGGATTTAGCAAACGTTGTGAAGTTATGGCATCGGTGGGGGAAAAAAGACATCAGTCACTTTCTGGGAAGTCTCGAAAGAGTGGGGTAGACACTGTCCATATGTTGGTATCGCCAGAAGATAGTCAGGGAGAGATACAACATCAACAGGATCAAGTTACAGACCCAAGAAGCCTGCAAGGCAGCCTTCTGTCACCCCCTGTCCAAATTGTTACCCCCCGGGAAAAAAATCAGAGTAAGGCATTGCATGCTGGTGGAAACAGATAGCAAATTTCTTTGTGGAAGGAGATAGCAAATGTCTTTGTAAAAACCGCACGCTTACTGGTGTTAGTTTTAAAAATCATGAACAAAGTTTAAATGCAGCTACCTTAATGGTGGGCAAAAACCAGTTCCATACAGAAAATCTTACGATTGAAAAATCTTGAAACTCTGGTCAAGGAGCTAACAGAAACAGTTTGCTGATTGTTTACATAATTATCTGTGAGTCTGTTCAGCCCCTTTTCCCTGTGTAGGGTCTTACTCTCTGTGTCTTAAATGTTTTTCTCACTTGCGTTGATTGAATTTATGCAAATTTTTTGTCTTGTTTGTGTATTTGCCTGTGTGCCTGTTTACTTTGCCTTCTTTGTGTGTGTATGCTCTCAGCGTATCAATAATAATTCAAAGAAATCAGTTTCTTGTTTTTTGCTACTGCAGTTGAAACTTTTACACAAGCTTTCAGAAAAACAGTGTAACGTTTATGAACAAATGCTCCTTACTCAGACAAGACCCCCTTAAGTTTTAATACAATGCAAGGAATCAATGATGGCACTTCTCATCATACTGTAAAACAGAAGAATCAGACATGGGCCCAAAAATTGCATACTGCCCAACAGCGACACTATCTGTGTCAGATGTCCGTGAGGAATATAAGAGCAACAAATGCATCAGGCAAAACCCAAACGTCCTGGATTCAGCAAACGTTGTGAAGTTTAAAGGCATCAGTGGGGAAATAAGACACAGTCACTTTCTGCAAGTCCTTTAAGAGTGGGCGTGACACTGTCCATATGTCGGTTTTCACCAGGACGAAATCAGGGAGAGATACAACATCAACAGGAATCAAGTTACCAATGGCAAGAAGCCTGCAAACAGCCTTCTGTCGCCCCTGTCCAAATTGTTACCCCGGAGCAAAAACAGAGTAGGCCTTGCAGCTGGTGGAAACAATAGCAGATGTTTCTTTGTAAAAACCGCACCCCTTACTGGTGTCAGGTTTAGGGAAAACATCAACACAGTCTGAATGCAGCTACCTTAATGGTGGGCAAAAAAACAGTTCCATACAGAAAATCTTACCATTGATGAATCTTGGAGCTGTGGTCAAGGAGCTAACAGAAACAGTTTGATGATTGTTGACATAACTATTTGTGAGTCTGTTCAGCCCCTTTGCTCTCTATAGGTTCTTATTTGGTCTCTTTTTGAAATGTTTTTTTCCCACTTGTGTTTTTGCAAATATGCAAATATTTGTCTTGTTTGTGTGTTTGTCTGTGTGCCTCTTTCTTTGCTGTTGTTATTTTTTGTGTGTGTATGTCTCAGCGTATTAATCATAATTTAAGAAATCAGATTTCTTGTTTTTGCTACTGGGATCGTAAACTTTTACAAGGCCCGCAGAAAACAGTATAACGTTTATGAAAAGTACTCGTACTCAGACAGGGCCTATTAAGTTAAAAAAACTGCAAGGAATCAATGATGGCCCCTTCTCATCAAAACTGTAAAAAAGAAGAATCAGACATGGTCAAACATTGCATACTGCCCAACAGTGACACTATCTGTTTCAGATGTCGGGAGGAATTACAAGAGCAACAAGTGCATGAAGCAAAAATTCGAATCGTCCTGGATTCAGCAAACGTTGTGAAGTTTAATGGCATCAGTGGGGAAAGAAGACATCAGTCACTTCTACAAGTCTCTGAAGAGAGGGCTGGGCACTGTCCATATGTTGGTAACACTAGAACGAAAGTCAGGGAGAGATACAAATCAACAGGATCAAGTTACCCCACCAAGAATTCTGCAAGCAGCCTTCTGTTGCCCCCTGTCCAAATAGTTAACCCCGGAGCAAAAACAGAGTAGGCCATTGCATGCTGGTGGAAACAGATAGGAAATGTCTTTGTAAAAACTGCACGCTTACCTGTGTTAGGTTTAGAAATCATCAACACAGTCTGAATGCAGCTACCTTCTCATCTCAATCTCATCTCATCTGCTCCCATAAACCCCTCCGGAGTCGTAGGGGCACTGCCATTGACGAAAGTTGCACAGCTGGCTCCACTTGCGCGGTTTGTGTGCAATACCTGGGTTGTGGAGAAGCTCTTCCCTGTTGTCTGCCATCTTCTCTGTCTGCCTCACCTCTCTTTCCCTGCTATGTTCTGCAGTCTGGTTTTGGACAGTTCATACAGAAAATCTTACGATTGATGATTATTGGAGCTGTGTCTCAAGGAGCTAACAAAAAAGAGTTTTGTTGATTTTTTACATAACTATTTGTGAGTCTTCAGCCCTTTGCCACTGTGTAGGTTCTTATCTCTCTGTGCTTAAATGTTTTTCTCACTGAGTTAATTGACATTATGCAAATATTGTTAGATTGTGTATTGCTATGTGCCTGTTTAATTTGCTGTTTTGTGGTGTATATCTCTCAGCGTATTTAATAATAAATTCAAGAAATCAGATTTCTTGTTTTTGCTGGCAGTCTAATTTTTACACATTTCGCAGCAAAACAGTGTAACGTATATAAAATAAAAAAAATTACTCCGTACACGACCAAGACCCCTTAAGTAATAAAACTGCAAGGAAATCAATGATGGATTCTCATCAAATGTAAGAAAGAATAATCAGACAAGTCAAGTCTGTCAAGTCAACAAACACTTTATAATCCCATGAAGGGCAATTTACAATTACTGGACAGGCAGATTGATTACACATAAATATATCAAGGAAACAAAAGCTATACTTCATATTGGTTTTCAAATAAAATGTCACAAACGCAACCACACACACCAACACACACGCGCGCATGCGCACACACACGCCAAACACCCGCACGCAAGCACACACATCAATTCGTGACAACACCATTTTTAAACCATACTTGAAGACATAAAAAAACTTATTTTTACGCACGCATATACGCAGCACGTACACACGCAACGTCGTGTGAGTGCCGATTAGCACACGCACACCTTGCACCATACACCAATATATGTATTCAATGTTTTAAGACAATTGACTAGAAGACAGATTATTTCACACACCCAGCACCCACCCACCACACACACTAATTATGTATTGACTACAACTCAGTTAAAACAATGATGCAAGTAATTCGGAAATGTAAAAAATAGGAAGTCAACATCATTGTGAATTCGAAAATTAGAAGCTTACTGGCACAAAAAGAATTTCCTTTTCTGTTAGTTTTGAGATGGGGACACTGAGGAAAACGGGTTCCGAAGGATCATTTGAACTTCTGGAAACAAAGCATGGGAGGGTCAGCCAAAATGGTGTGGCTTTCGTACAAGCGGGTGATTTGCAGAACGACATGAGATTCTTATGTTTCTTTTTCAAATTAGTTTTGGCAGATTCTTACATTCTTGCAGGCCCATTCTAGTTTTTAACACTAAGGTTATAGTACAAACAATGAAGCAAAACTTAGAACACTCTCTATGTAAGACTTGTTAAACAAGGAAAGAATCTTTTTGTTACAAAAAATTGAGTTCAGTTTCCTCAGAAAATACCAGGACGTTGTTGTCTTTTGTCAATAGCGTCAATTTTAACGTCCCAGTTTAACTTGTGGGTCAAAAAACAGTTCCCCGATATTATAGTTCAAAACTTTTTCAATCTTCTTGATTATGGATAATAATATCCTTGGTGTATGCTGATTTTGAAGTCGATGGCAGTGTTTTAGTTTAGAAACATTTAGTCCAGATGGCCTCGTAAACCAGTGTACGAACCGGTGGGGCTGCTGGGACGTGGTCTAAGACTGATCGGATAAGTGAGATAAACAGGAGCATATCGTCTGCGAAACTTTACCGAAAGGAATTTCCATAGTTTGGTTCTGGCCAATCATCTGTGTATCGAATGTACGGAAGTGGTGAGAGGACGCAACCCTGCGGAGAAACAGGGCAGGTAAAATCTAACCGAAGAAGATATTTTGTTGGCCAAAACACGCTGTGGTCTGTTTGGTTTTAAAAATTCAATCAGCCAACGAACAGTTGATTGTTCGTCAAATTTTGAAATTATTTGTTAACAGAAAACGTGAGGCTAGCATTGTATTGAAAGTTGAACTAAGTCAGCGAACAATATTCTGGGCATTGAGTGTCAGGTGTTTCCAAGTGGCTATACAAATTGTTCAAATGAATAGTTTGGCATCTTCGACAACCCCTTCGAGACCTGTATGCAAATGCAGTGGGTCAAGTTCTTTTCTGTGCAGAAAAAGATTGAGAGATTATTACTGATCTTTTCTGTGTTTTCATCACAAGAGATGTGAGAAGGCCACATGCTAAATCGTTAGGCCGGAGAAGGATTGGTTTCTTTGGCAGAGATATTACATGGAAGTTTTCCAAATAACTGGAATCTGCAAGTATCCAGTAGGCTGGAACAGGTGTTTGAAGGACACTGGCAAGCTCAGTTGCGCAGAAATTTCAGGTTCGTCCCCATATACATTGGGTCCGGGAGATTTGTTAATGTATATTGCCTTTTAAGTGCTTACAGTATAATTTCTTCATCAACATGGACGCTATTTCAGTACTAAGGATTGCTTCAGATCATTTATTTCTTGAGAAAATCATGCTTTTCAAATGCGAGTGAAAAATGCGTTTTAGATGGTCTGTAAGTTGTTATCACTACTCCTGCAAATGATCTTTTGACTATGTTGGACACTACAATATTTACTGCAGACATATTGATACCCTGCCATGCCAGCACGAAAATTGTTCCCTGCAAAACTTGTTTCTATCTTCTTTTTATATATACGTCTGGCCCGTGCAACAGCACTTTGATTCTTTATTTTCTTCCTTTCTTTTGTTGTTCTGTGCCTGTGTAAAATACTACTTTCTTTTGTTTAAAAACGTTTTCAGATCCTTTGTAACCAAGGGCTTGTTATTGGGGTAAATGGTTATCTCCTTAGTTGGAAAATGACAAAACTAAACTCAAAATGAAAATAAGGAACAAATAACATCCAGTGAGCTCATTCGAAATCTGAACACACTTATAAAACATTATCCCAGTCAGTGCAATCCAAAGCAGTTGCAGATAGCAAATACTATCGCAGTTCTTTTTTGTGGGTCCAGACTATGGGCTGAAGGCGCTGAAACCATAACTGGTTCATGGGTGCAAGAGAACGCCCAGTGGTGGTAGACGATACAGGGGAGGCAAAGGCAACGATCTATAGGCGCCTGGCTACAGTCCATAGCAAAGTTAAGGTTTGTTTCTTGTGTAGGGCAGGCACATATGTTATAGTTTCTTCAGTAGTTGTATGGAACAGTTATTTTTGAAATCACCAGGAAAACTTAGGGGATCAGGGGATATAGAATCGAGCACATGGGAGGGAATTAATTTATGTTCTGTTGCTCTAGCCACTTTGCTTGGGGTGGATGTAAACTAAAGTAAAAATAGTTGCTGGAATTCCGTGGTAAGTAAAAATGCCGAAGAGGAAATGAGAGCGTTCTATGTCTTCCAGGATAGCGTTGTTCTAATTTTAAAACATCACACACCAACGCTCATTATGTAGAAGCACAAACTCCCGCCTTGTGCCTTCCCCGTTTACCTGTGGGTTTGTCAAGCGAATGGGTTGACCATAGCCGTCTATTGAGAGGTTGCAGTTCGGTACGGCGAGGACTCAGCAGTTTTTGGATAAAGCAAGAATTTCCGGTTATTGTTATATGATTGTAGGTGTTGACGTTAGCTTGAAGCTCGTCGGTTTTGAAGCGTAGGGACTGGACTTTGGACAGGACCACAGGTTGGTAGGGAGTTTCGATTCTTCAAAGGTTTGGAGTCTTTGTCTAACACCACTTTCCTTCTTGCTTGTTTTTTAATCTTCCTTCCAAGTTTTGTCGTTGTTATTTGCTGATGGTAGATATCACATGGAAAGTCGTTATAGTATTGGCCTTTGCTACCCACTGGCTGATTCCCCTCAGGCTAGGAAAGAAATTCTCGAGTGTACGACGACAGCCTGGCTGTTGTCGTTCGGCGCGCCTCGACACAATCAAATGACGGCTATGAAAAGCGGACTAAAGAGTGAAAACTTAAAAGATAAAAAAATATGCTAAAAGATCCCTTAAATTTAAAACGCAAGGAATAAGGATGGAAATTCTTCACTGAAAAAGAAGATTCTAAGGGAAACATCACCAACTACCAACGTCAGATGATAAGGAATAAAAGCAAAAAACCTCACCCCTTTCCAATCCCGTTGCAACTTGTGAAGTTTAGGGCACCCAGTGGGAGAACTCATCCGTTTTGAAGTTCGAGAGTTGGAAACACGGACAACATAATTTGGTAAAGCGACAGAGAGATTCCCGGCAAGTTACAAATGAAAGTACTGTGTCCCTTCCAAATATTAGAAGAAGCCAAAAGCGAGTGGCCTTGATGTGTGGAATAGCCAATGCTTGTAAAGCACGTTATGGTGAGTTTTGGAATATTCAAACAGTCAAAATTGAAGTCTTTGGTCAAACCCTACAAAACCCTTCCTTGTATTCTATTGTCAAACTACAAAAAAGTGTTATGTTGTTAATAATTTGCTGATTTTAAGTTTCCGGGAAAAGGTCTTATCTTCCTCTGCTCCAGCTTGGCTTTTCCCCTTTGGTAAGAAAAAATATTTTCTGGGTTCCCCGGCGACCGCCTTGGTGTTTTCGTTGTGTGATCGCCCAATCAAGCGTAAAAAACCAACAAAATTCGAGAAAACAAATTTCCCTTGTTTTTTACTGCACCGAACTTTCCCAAACCAAAAAACCCCGCGTCCCGTTTTTTTTAAAAAATTAACCCCAAAAAAAGAAAAAAAAAATAACGCGGTCAATGAGGATTCCCAACTGAAAAAGAAATCACATGGCCAAACATTGCATACTGCCAACAGTGACACTATCTGTGTCAGATTTTTGTGAGGAATTACAAGGCAAAGTGCATAAGCAAAAAATTTATTCCCCCTGGATTCAGCAAACGTTGTGAAGTTTATGGCATCAGTGGGAAAGAAGACATCAGTCCTTTCTGCAAGTCTATAAAGAGGGGGTTTGACTTGTCCATATGTGTAATCACCAGAACGAAAATCGGAAGGAACACCCAACAGGATCAAGTTCCCAAGCAAAGAATTCTCAAGACCTTTGTGTTGTCCCCTGTCCAAATAGTTACCCCGGAGCAAAAACAGAGTAGGCCCTTTTTATGCTGGTGGAAACAGATAGCAAATGTCTTTGAAAAAACCCAGGCACGCTTACGGGTGTTAGGTTTAGAAATCATCAACAAGTCTGAATGCAGCTCCCTCAAGGGTGGGCAAAAAACAGTTCCATACAGAAAATCTACATATGAATCTGGACCCGTGGTCAAGGAGCTAAACAGAAACAGTTTTGTGATTGTTACAAAACTTGGAGTCTGTTCAGCCCTTTCCTGTTAATTTTTAATCTGTCTCTTTCTGAAATTTTTTTTCCCAACTTGTGTTATTGAAATTGGAAATATTTGTCTTGTTTGTTGTTTGCGTGTGAGCCTGTTAATTTTGTTTTGTTGTTTTTTTGGTGTATGCTCTCAGCGTATTAATCATAATTCAAGAAATCAGATTTTCTGTTTTTGCTACTGCAGTGAAAACCTTTACACAAGCAGAAAACAGTAACTTTTATAAAAAAAAACCTCCTACCCCGACAGACCCCCTTAATTTAAAAAAAACAGCAAGGAATCAATGAGGCACTTCTCATCAAACTGTAAAAAAGAAGAATCAACATGGCCAAACATTGCATATGCCCAACAGTGACACTACTTGTCAGATTGGTAAGAAATTTACAAGAGAACAAGTGCATCAAGCAAAAAACTTCAATCGTCCTGGATTCACCAAACTTTGTGAAGTTTATGGCATCAGTGGGGAAAGAAGACATCAGTCACTTTCTGCCAAGTCTCTGAAGGGTGGCTGGACACTGCCCATATGTTGGGTATCACCAGAACGAAAATCGGGGAGAACACAACATCAACAGGATCAAGTTACCAAATGCAAGAATTCTGCAAGCAACCTTCTGTTGCCCCCTGTCCAAATAGTTACCCCGGAGAAAAACAGAGTAGGCCATTGATGCTGGTGGAAACAGATAGCAAATTCTTTGTAAAAACGCACGCTTACGGGTGTTGGGTTTTTAAATCATCAACAAGTTTAAATGCAGCTCCCTTTAATGGTGGGCCAAAAACAGTTCCATACAGAAAACCTTACCAATTGGTGAATTTTGGGAACTGGTTAGGAGCTAACAGAAACAGTTTGGTTGATTGTTTACAAATTATTTGTGAGTCTTTCAGTCTTTCCTTTCATCACTCTTTTCCCGTTCTTATCTTTCTTTCTCTTGAATGTTTTTCCACTTGTGTTCATTAAATATGCAAAATTTGTCTTGTTTGTGTTTTGTGTGTTCCTGCTTTTTTTTGGGTGTTGTTTTTTTTGTGTTAGTGGTCGGTCCAAGCTTTAATCAAATTTCAAGAAATAAGATTTTCGTTTTTCCCACGGATTTAAACTTTTACACAACCCTTCAGAAAACAGTGACTTTATGAACAATACTCCGTACTCAGATAGACCCTTAAGTTAATAAAACTGAAAGGGAAATCAATGATGGCACTTCTCATCAAACTGAAAAAAAAAAATCAACATGCCAAACATGCATACTGCCCAACAGGACACTATCTGTGTCGATGCCCCTGGAATTACAAGAGAAAAACAATTTGCATCAAGCAAAAAACTCCAATCGTCCTGGTTTTCAGAAACTTTGAAGTTTATGGCATCAGTGGGGAAAGAAGACATCAGTCACTTTTTTCCCCAAGTCTCTGAAGAGTGCTGGACATTGTCCATATGTTTGGTATCACCAGAACGATACTCAGGGAGAGATAAACATCAACAGAATAAGTTACCAAGCAATAAGCCTTTGTTCCCCTTGCCCAAATAGTTCCCCCCGGAGAAAAACAGAGTAGGCCATTGATGCTGGGGAACCAGAATAGCAATTCCTTTGTAAAAAGCACCGCTTCTGGTGTTAGGTTTAAAATCATCAACACAGTGAATGCAGCTACCTCAATGTGGGAAAAAACAGTTCATACAGAAAATTTTACCTTTGGGTGAATCTTAAAGCTGTGGTCAAGGAGCTAACAGAAACAGTTTGTTGATTGTTTACATATCGTGAGTCTGTTTAGCCCTTTGCCTTGTAGGTTCTTTATTTTTTGTCTCTTCTTTTTTGAAATGTTTTCCCACTTGTGTTGATTGAAATTTAAATGCAAATATTTGTCTTGTTTTGTGTTTCCCTGTGTGCCTGCTTCTTTCTTGTTGTTATTTTGTGGTTGTCTCTCAGCGTATTAACCAATTCAAGAAATCAGATTTCTTGTTTTTGCTCCAAATGTAAACTTTTACCAATTTCGCAGAAAACAGCGAAACCCGTTTTTTAAAAAAAAAACCCTCCGTACTCAGACAGACCCCTTAGTTAATAAACTGCAAGGAATCAATGATGGCACCACTTTCCCATCAAACTGTAAAAAGGAATCGGACATGGTCAAACATTGCATACTGCCCAACAGTGACCAATCTTGGTCAGATGTTGTGAGGAATTACAAGAGCATTAAGTCCATGAAGCAAAAAACTCCTATCATCCCTGGATCAGCAAAACGTTGTGAAGTTTATGCACAGTGGGGAAAGAAACATCAGCACTTTCGTGCAAGTCTCTAAGAGTGGTGGCCCTGTCCATATTTTGGTATCCACCGGGAACGAAAATCGGGAGAGATACAACATCAACAGGAAACAAGTTACCAATGCAAGAATTCTGCAAGAGCTTTGTTGCCCCTGTCCAAATAGTTACCCCGGAGCAAAAACAGAGTAGGCCATTGATGCTGGTGGAAACAGATAGCAAATGTCTTTGAAAAAACCCGCACGCTTACTGGTGTTGTTTAGAATTCATCAACACAGTTTGAATGCAGCTACCTAAGGGTGGAAAAAAAACAGTTCCATACAGAAATCTTAACCATTGGTGAATTTTGGGAGCTGTGGTCAAGGAGCAAACAGAAACAGTTTGTGATTGTTACATAACTATTTGTGAGTCTGTTAGCCCCTTTGCCCTTTAGGTTCTTATCGTCTCTTTTTTAAAATGTTTTTCCCACTTGTGTTATTGAATTAGCAAATATTTGCTTGTTTGTGTTTCCCTGTGTCCTGCTTTTTTTTGCTTTTTTTTATTTTGGGTGTGTGTTGTCGCGCGTTTGACCATAATTTCAAGAAATCAGATTTCTTTTTTGCAAAACTGCGTGTAAATTTTACACAGCCGCAGAAAACAGTTACCGTTTATGAAAAAATCTCCTACTCAGACAGACCCCTTAAGTTAATAAAACTCCCGGGAATCAATGATGCACTTCTAATCAAACTGTAAAAAAGAAGAATCAACATGGCAAACATTGCATACTGCCAACAGGACACTATCTGGTCAGATTTTGGTGAGGAATTACAAGAGCAAAACGTGCATAAGCAAAAAACTGTAATGTCCTGGATTCAGAAACGTGTGAAGTTTAATGGCATCAGTGGGGAAAGAAGACATCAGTCACTTTCTGCAAGTTTCGAAAGATGGGCTGACATTGTCCATATGGGTACCCGCCAGAACGAAAATCGGGAGAGTACAACATCAAGGATCAAGTTACCAACCCAAGAAGCCTGCAAGACCCTCTTCCCCCCTGTCCAAATTGTACCCCCGGAAGAAAACAAGGGGTTGTTACAGACTTAATTCGTGGGAAAGTTTTGGAGAATCTGAACACTTTTTTGACATCTCTAAAGAAAAAAAAGTTCTTTTGAGAAAATTTTTTGTTTTTGCTGTAACCTTTGCAAAGGTATCTTGGTGGGTGAGTGCAAACTGTAAAGTGTAGTCTCAAGAAACCAAGGAAATTAAAATTTAAATTCTGTTAAAAGAAATGAAGTTTCTTTAGTGTATGGGCCATACCCCTTTTTGCACAGCATTATTGTCTTTTTTGGGGTTTCTTGTATGGCATTGTCTTACTCAATCCGTTGATTTTAAATTGTGTGGTGGTGTATTGTTTTATATTGAGATGTGCTGTGCTGTATTGTATTATATTATGTTATATTGAATAATACAGTAGCATTTATTTTACAAGTTCCAATTACGGTAAATTTTCCTGCATGATGACAATATCCAGCCATTTTGTGTGTTTCTAGGGAGAGTGCTAGTTACCAGTTCAGCCGTACTCGTGACAGGAAACTGTGTGTGGACGTATTTGTTTTCCTAGCGCTGAATCTTGTTAAACAAACAAATCGAAGCGCTTGCATTCAAATCAGTTACACACATACAATCTTCCAGAACATACTTATTAGAATTAACATACCATATTTCTTTCTTTCTTTCTTTCTTTCTTCTTTTATATCGAGTGCTTTTTTACATCCAGTCCCCGTGTGTATGAGGTTTTGTAAATTTTGTCATCTGTTTCCACCGGCACACAATAGCCTACTCTTTCGAAAAGTGAAAACAGGATTTAACGTGTGCGCAAGAGATGTTCTGCGTGCGTTCGAACACGGGGCCTCGGTTTATAGTCTCATGCATTTTTACATCCAGTCCCCGTGTGTATGAGGTTTTGTAAATTTGTCATCTGTTTCCACCGGCACACAATGGCCTACTCTTTCGAGAAGTGAAAACAGGATTAAACGTGTGCGCAAGATGTTCTGCGTGCGTTCGAACACGGGGCCTCGGGTTTATAGTCTCATCCCTTAAGGAAAAGATATACCAGGAATTGTCCGCGGCATATAACTCGATAGGGGGGTTCTTTTGCAGCCAGAGTCACAATGCTACCTACTATGCAGAGTTTCCGCAGTTGGGTGGGGATAGAGAAGGCCAAGGGAAAAGTCTGAGGAGATGAAGGATATTGCACTTCTCCCTGAGCTGAAAAGCGCAAAAACAAGTTAGCGGTTGGGCGTGCAAAAGGCTGGAAAATAGGGCTGGAGCGGGGGGGAGGTGGGTCGGGTGGAGTGTGGGGTTGGGGGGTTTTGGGGGTGGGGTGGGAGTCGGGGCTGGGGCTTAGCACGCAAAAGGGGAAAAAGAGGCGGGCTGAGGAGAGAAGAGATAATGGAGTGTAGCCTCTTCCTTCCTGTCGAAGATCTTCCCCTACTGTCGTTCTATTACGGTGCCTTTGAAACTGACCAGGTCTCTTGGAGAGTACTGGGCTAAAAGCAGACTCTACCCCCACCCCCCCCCCTTTTTCCACCCCGAAGGAAAAAAAAACCTCGACAGAACAGAAGAAAGGATAGGTAATAAAGGTAAAGGTGTCCTATAACCTATAAAGTCATATGGGGAGCGAGGCGTCAGAGACTTCAGCTTCTCCAGAAGAAAGCATAGATTGGACAGAACAAAAATTGGCCGTGAATGGTAACAACTTAAGTCTTATCTGGAGCAAACTATTGGTTCTGATATGAGAGCTGGGTGGCTGTCACTTTAGGTGCATTAATTTGTAGAGCTCATGAACAATACAGTGGAAATGAACGGCCAAATAATGCTCAAAATATATCTGAGGTAAATAATTTGTTTGGTTTTCTTCAAATTACTTTCAAAGAGAAAAACAAATATCCATGGTTGATAATAAATACACAGATGCACATAAAAACACACACAGACAAACACAGACACACACACACACACACGTGCGCGCGCGCGCACGCCGGGTCGCACGCACACACACCCCATAACCTCTCTCTCCCTCACAATATAGACACGCACAACGCACACGCACGTACTCACTCACCTTTTCTCTCTCTCTCACTCACGCACAACACACGCGCACGCACACGCACGAACGCACTCACACCCCTCACTCCCCTCTCTCCTCTTCACACAAAACACACAAAAAACACACCACACACAAAAACAAAACACACACACACACACGCACACAAAACACACACAAACACCAACACACACACTCACACACACACAACCTCACTCATCTCTCTCTTTTCACCACACACACACACAAAACACACACACTCATACACACTAAACAGTCACGTGCAGTTTATGCCTCCCTCTGACTCTGCAATTACAACCATGTCCTGATGGTACAATAATCACGGAGGAGAAGTTACCCAGCCTCAGAACCCATTCCCACTTGCCCGTAAAAGACATAGCCTACCTCATGAATCACAGACTGCCCTATCTCGGCATGACCAATGGTCACTATAGGTACCCCTCCCCCCCTCTTCCTGGAAGCAAGATCTTCCAGAATCAGCCTCTTTTTAAAAAAAATTTAATTGTCCACGTTCGTGTCATGATACCTCTCTCTTTTAGTAGCGAATGATGATTCTAGTCGAGGACTACTACTACTACTACCTCTACGGCTACTACTGCTACGGATACTACTACTATTACTATTACTACTACTACTACTACTACTACTACTACTACTACTACTACTACTACTAAATACTACGGCTACTACTACTTTCTACTATACTACGGGTTACTACTGCTACATACTACTACTACTAATAATAATGAAATTTTAATACCTATATCTTCACATACACAATCTGAAGCGCTGCATCACTATCTCTTACACCATCACCAATAATAAAATTAAAGGAATTTTTATTGCGATATCTTAAGAAAAAAAGGGCATTAAATAAAGCCAAACAGAAAAGAATAGAAGACCAAATTCAAATCCCCTTGGGGGAAACATAAAAAAAGGAAGTAAACAAGAAAAAGGCCCCCAATTAAAATTAATAGCAATAAAAAACAAAAGCACTACAAACAACACACAACACAACTAACAACAACAACCAACACACACCCCACACACACACACACACACACAAAACACACACAAACACACATACACACGCACACACAGGTAAAACGCTTTGGCAGGGTAATGGGATATGGGCTGTTAAAGGCAGGGCAGTGATGAGATGAAAGGGGAGGCCAAAAAAGAGTAAGCTTTGAAATGAATATGTCTTGAGGCTAGATTTAAATGTGTCATAAGTAGGCTTGTGTCGAAGAAAGAGAGGAAGGTTGTTCCAGATCAATGGACCAGAAATAGAGAAAGAGCGACGACCAACGGTGGATTGATTGAATCTAGGGAACGGGAAGGAGTGTACAGGTGAAGACATTCAGAGGTAGGAGGGTGCTGTTTGGTGGAGACATTTGTAACAGAGAGTATTGATCTTATAGTTTACTCTCTGTGGCACAGGCAACCAGTGGTGAGATCACAAGAGAGGAGTAATGTGCTCAGATTTTTTCTTTCTGAGGACTAGTCGAGCTGCAGAGTTTGTATATGTTGAAGGGAGTAGATAGATGTTGCTGGCAGACCAGCTAAAAGTGAATTGCAATAGTCCAGACGTGAGAGAATGAGAGACGCAAGAAGTTTGGATGTTGCATCAGTGGACAGGTACTTACGAATTGTACTAATTTGCCGTAATTGATAGCAGCACTACTGGCAGGTCTGAGTGATGAATTTTTGCATAGACAGTGTGTTGTTGATAACAACTCCTAGATACTTCACAGCAGTGGATAAAGGGACTGATGTATTGCAGAGTTCGATTGAAGTTGTTGTAATGGAAGAGAGTTTGTGTTTGGCCCCTACAAGCATGGCTTCGGTTTTATCTGCATTTAACTGTAATGTGTTCTGTATCATCCAGTTTTGGATATCTTGAAAGCAGTAGGCTATATTTGT
>CM054158.1:33189652-33224652 GCA_028751875.1 Rapana venosa | reverse complement strand
CTATGCATTATTTGCATACTTCTTTGCATTCTTCTTCTTCTTTGCATTCTTCTTCTTCTTCATTGCATTCTTCTTCTTTTTCTTCTTTGCATTCTTCTTCTTTGCATTCTTCTTCTTTCCATTCTTCTTAAGTATTCCTGCACAAAAGACAGGAGAATGGACCCGGAAGGAAGAAAACAGACAAGAAACAAGCGACAACAATAAAACGGGACAAGAGAGAAACAAAGAGTGAAATAGAAAAGAGGAAATCCCCACCACAGATTTTTCAAAAAGTTGGGGATGCTTTTTATACTGACAGCTCCCACCCGTCACACCACTATACCCTCGGGGTGGGTAGTTGGGGGTGTGGGTTGGGGCTGGGCTATGTTCTTCATTCTTGGTATTTTCTCTACATACCTCTTTCACCTTTTTATCAGTATAAAATTCATTGTTTTGTGTCTTTTGTTTTTTCCCCTCTGCTTTCCATTTCCTTCTATTTCTGCTTTATTATGTGAATCATATTCTTGTTTCAATTTCGTTTCTTTGTGGATTTGCATATAAGTGTCTTTCTTCGGTCCCCCCCTCCCCCCCTCCCCCCCTCCCCCCAACCCCCGTCCACCCTCCCCCCCCCCCCACCACCCAAAAGGGTTTATACATGTAGCCTACACTTTACGTGTGTTCACATTTGTTTCCAGATTTGCCTACACGTAACTATATCTATATAACTATATGGGGACGGGATAGCTCAGTGGTCGGAGCACTCGCTTTCCCCCAAGCCAAGTTAAGCAGCGTCGAGCGTGGTTACCAGTTGGATGGGTGACCGTTTGCGCGCCTTGGCTTCAGTACAGTTCCCCCAGTTCACCCAGCTGTAAATGGGTACCTGCCCTCTTTAGGGTCAGGGAAGGTAAAGCAGCGAGGGAGAGGAGATGGGCGCCACTGCCCTCAATATGCTGGCCCTAGAGAAGTGAGGTCTCTGACGCCTCGTTCCCCTACGATCTTATAGGTTATGGGACTCCTTTACCTTTTTAACTATATCCACGGGTCTGCCTTTATTTCAATCTTTTGTTTGGCTGTCTTTTTATCTGTTGCTCAGAGCAATCCTCTAAGGATATCCAAGACTGATCAGTTTTGAGTAGGAGAGTGAGGGTAAATCATTCTCCAATTTCACCTCTTCGACATCTGTCTCCGCATAGGGGGTTTAATTTCCTATAATTGCATTTGGTTTTTAATGCAGTGAAATCCATGAGGATAGACAAAAAGTATTTGTTAGGAAGTATGTGGCTTCTTGTTCTTGGGTTTTTTTGTTATTCTTTTCTTGTATCTTGTTCTTGTTCTAGTCCTTTTCGTTGTTTTTGTTCTTTCTGTTCTTGTTGTTGTTGGTGGTGGTTGTGTTGTTGTAAGTGTTGTTATTGTTGTTGTTGTTGTTCTTTTTCTTGTTGTTGTACTTCTTCTTTCTTGTTCTTGTTATTGTTCTTGTTCTTCTTGTTCTTGTTCTTCTTGTTCTTCTTGTTCTTGTTCTTCTTGTTCTTCTTCTTGTTGTTGTTGTTCTTCTTCTTCTTGTTCTTGTTCTTGTTGTTGTTGTTGTTCTTCTTCTTCTTCTTCTTCTTCTTTTTCATCAAATTATTCTTCTTCAAATTCTTCTTGTCCTCCTCCTCCTCCTCCTCCTCCTCCTCCTCCTCCTTCTCCTCCTCGTCCTCCTCCTCCTCCTCCTTCTCCTCCTCGTCCTCCTCCTCCTCCTCCTCCTTCTCCTCCTCCTCCACCTCCTCGTCCTCCTCCTCGTACTCCTCCTCGTCCTCCTCCTCCTCTCCTCCTCCTCCTCCTCCTCATTTTTCTTCTTCTTCTTTCTCCTCCTCCTCTTCCTCTTCTTCTTTTTCTTTTTCTTAGATGCTGATTTTCTGCCATTCATTGATCTATATGTTGTATTGTATGGGCTTTTAGGACCTTTTTTATACTCCCTATGAAGTTTTGTTGATCATATCCATCCCAAATAACCCGACCAACAATAAAACAAAATCTGCAACTACAAATCCAATCCTTATAGTCTTCATTTCTCAAGGGTTCTCTCAACACATGTCTCAAAAACAACCAAAAAACCCCCTTAGCATTTGCTCAGGCCAGTCACAGCTGCATTCAGTGTTCTTCAGATTTTTGTCCGTTCAACATTGCAACATTGATCATAAAAGTGCCTCCAAACCAAAATCACTTGCTTTCAATCTAAACTGCTGATGTTTAACCTATATTTTATTCTATTTATTTTATCTTTTTAATTTTATTATTTTATATCGAGCATAATGGAATAAGCACTTATGTGCTTTTGTGTGAATGCGGTTTTGTAAATTGTCATATGTTCCCACCGGCAAACAATGGCCTACTCTTACGAAAAGCGGAACAGGATTTTAACGTGTGCGCAAGATGTTCTGCGAGCGTTCGCGCACGTGGCCTCGGTTTATAGTCTCATCCGAAGGACTTTTGAAGAGAGTGGAGTCTGCACTTGAACTGGAATCCAACTCGGGTTGTCAGATTGCGAGCGCAATGTTCTAACCACTAGGCTACCCTGTCTTACTCTTTAGGTGTGGCAAACCTACTTTTAGATGCAACATAGTCAACTTATACTGAAAGAGGGTGATGGACAGAAAGAGGAGAAGTATGTTATTGAACGAGTTATGAGGTGGGATGCGATAGTCTATTTATGGAAAAAGCCCAAGCTGATTAGTTTTGCTAGGAACAGCATCGTAAAAGTGTGTCTGAGTCTGCAGAATCTTTGTGAAAGGAGTGCACACACCGCTAATGGTTGCCGTGGGGTTTTTTTTTAAAAGCAGGTCAGGGAAGTTTGGAAAATCTGACTTACTTTAATGCTGATAATGATTAAAAGAAGTGAACAGATACACAGCTAACTTGCAAGCTAACTTAGTAACTAGCTTACTAACTGACTAACTAACTAGCTAGCTAACTAAGTAGTGAACTAATTGATTTATTTATTATCTAGCTAACTGGCTAACTAACTGATTGACTAACTCGCAACGCTGTTAACTAACTTGCTTATTTAATAGTAACTCATAAGTAGCTAACCAGCTGGATAGCTAGCTAACTAACTAGCTAACTAACTAACTAGCAAACTAGCTAACTAGCTAAATAACTAGCTAACTAACTAACTAGCTAATTAACTAGCTAGCTAACTAACTAGCTAACTAACTAGCTAGCTATCTAACTAACTAGCTAACTAACTAAATAACTAACTAGCTAACTAGCTACCTAAGTAACTAACTAGCCAACTAAAAGTTAGCTAGTAAACTAGTTAGCTAACCAGATAACTAGCTAGCAAACTAATTATCTAATTAATCAACTGGATAAATAACAAGCTAATTAACTAAGTAGCTTACCTAACGGTAGACTGTATTATATATGAGACGGCCATGTTTGGTGTAATGTATAACAATTGTTGTTTATTGGCTAAGAAGTCCACGGTTAGCCTTTTAATAATGATGTACCTTCGCTTTATCACACTTTTCACGCTTGTATGATGCACGTAATCGGAGACATTGAATGACAAACAACCATATTTCTGATATCCGTTTTTCAAGCTGAAGAACACAACGCACAGGTCAGTTTCTAAAGCTTTCCCAAGTAAAAGGATATCTCTTTAAGAGATGATATCCATACAAGATTTGATGTCATCAAACCGAGTGAAACATTCTTCAACCTTTTTACAACATATCATATTATAGATTATTTTCGATGCTTTGGAAGAGCTCCAAGAACTGTCAGTAAGAAATATGATTCATGCATTCCCTGTAAAACAACATTTATTTATGCTGTTTACCGTTTTGACCTTCCACTGAGGTTGCAGCAAGATTGAAAACTTGTTTGTTTTTGGATAGTAGGAAAGAGAATCATTCTTTACCGCAAAAATTTGGGTCTGATTGACGAATGTTGTCCGAAATTTCATTGTGAACAAATCCCTTCAATTCACTTATTGCATTATAAATGATTTTTCTGGCTCTAAAAGGTGGCTCAGGGCAAACGTTGAATGCTTTTTGAAGATTTGAAACTTGTACAAGAGAATACGTAGCAAGAGGAATGGAGTAGACGGTGAGATTATGATCGAAGAGAAAGGCAGTCAGGTCGCCATCAGTCTCTATCTCTTTCTGATCAAGCTGGTCTCTCGTTGTTTGTGTTTGCAGCGTTGGTGGTTTGGAATGTTGGTGTCTGTATCTCATGCAAGGAACATAAACAACAGACCGTTCTTTTGGGCTAACTTGCCGATTTCTTCGTCTTCGTTATCGTCTTCTTGTTCTTGTTGTTAATGTTCCTGGTTCTTTTTTGTTGTTGTTGTTGTTGTTGTTGTTGCTGTTGTTTGTTGTTGTTGTTTTCTTCTTCTTCTTCTTCTTCTTCTTCTTCTTCTTCTCATCATCATCATCATCATCATCATCATCATCTTGTTGTTGTTGTTTTTCATCATCATCATCATCATCATCATCATCATCATCATCATCATCATCATCATCATCATCATCATCATCATTCATCATTTTTGTTGTTGTTGTTTTTTGTTCTTTGTTTCTTGTTCTTGTTCTTGTACTTGTTCTTCTTCTTTCTTCTTTTCTTGTTCTTTTCTTTTCTTCTTCTTCTTCTTCTTCTTCTTCTTCTTCTTCTTCTTCTTCCCCTCTTTTGTTACAGCTGCGATTGTTTGCAGTAATCTCTTTTTAACCTTACAATTAAAGTGTCCGGTTTGTACCAGCAATTATTTCTTTGAATCTCCCGTAGGAACACCAGGGGCCTGTCATTATAAACAACATTCCTACCTTCTGGCAATTCGGTGCTAGGTATTCCCTCTTTTCTATCTTTCTCTTTGTTTCTGTCTGTTTTGTTCCTGCCACCTCCTCTTTGTTTATGTTCTGCTTTCTTAGCCATTTTTCTTCTTTTTTTCCCAGAAAGACTTAACAGATAACAACTCTCTCCCATGACAAAGTCCGATGCACTGGGCCTGAGTCGTCAGGCACTTAACGGCAACGCAGGGTATTTTCGCTCAGATGAAAGACAACAATAGTTGCTGGCTGAGTGTTTGACGAAGAAGAAGAAGAATGCGAAGATGAAGAAGAAGAAGAAATGGAAGAAGAAGAATAAGAACAAGAACAAGAACAAGAAGAACAAGAAGAACAAGAAGAACAAGAAGAACAAGAAGTAGAAAGTAGAATGAGAGGACGGAGAAGAAGGAGAAGACGGAGAAGAAGGAGGAGAAGAAGGAGAAGACGGAGAAGAAGGAGGAGAAGAAGAAGAAGAAGGAGAAGAAGAAAAAGAAGAAGAAGAAGAAGAAGAAGAAAAGAAGAAGAAGAAGAAGAAGAAGAAGAAGAAGAAGAAGAAGAAGAAGAAGAAGAAAAGAAAAAGAAGAAGAAAGAAGAAGAAGAAGAACAACAAGAACAAGAAGAAGAAGAACAAGAACAAGAACAAGAACAGAAGAAGAAGAAGAAAAAGAATGCAAAGAAGAAGAAGAAGAAGAAGAAGAATACAAAGAAGAAGAGGACGAAGAATGCAAAGAAGAAGAAGGAGAAGAATGCAAAGAAGAAGAATGCAAAGAAGAAGAAGAATGCGAGGAAGAAGAAGCACAAGAATGAAAGAAGAAGAATGCAAAGAAGAAGTAGAAGATGAAGAAGAAGAAGAATGCAAAGAAGAAGAATGCAAAGAAGAAGAAGAATGCAAAGAAGAAGAAGAAGAACAAGAAGAACAAGAACAAGATCAAGATCAAGAACAAGAACAAGAACAAGAAAAAAGAAAAATGTCATTAAACTGATCATGGTGATGAGCCTTTCCAAAGTTAGTGCATGGCAAAGAGCACCAGAAGGTTTTAAGATCCGCAAATACAATGTTATATATGAGGATTCGTGCAGTTTTAATCTCGATATCCAGCCAATGACGGCTTGAAAGCCCTGATAATTATAGCCTGTCTGGTCGCT
Organism: Rapana venosa; assembly: GCA_028751875.1. Taxonomy (NCBI): domain Eukaryota; kingdom Metazoa; phylum Mollusca; class Gastropoda; order Neogastropoda; family Muricidae; genus Rapana; species Rapana venosa. The sequence continues at coordinate 33,218,722 of CM054158.1, read as the reverse complement.
TTGATTATAACAAGTTGATACAGTAGGGTTGGGCGAAAAATTATCTCGTACGTCGCAGATCTGTTTTGTTTCTCTCATCGGAGAGATACAAAGATACAAAAGATACAAAGGTAGATACAAAGATACCTTTACAACAGTGAAGTCGTGTCTTTTGTTTTCGTTCGTCTACACTCATGCCTGCCCCTCAATTTCATTATTAAACGTCTCAAGCTAAAATTGTGCCATTTCTGTTTGATGGTTTTTTTGGAGGGTACATTTCAAAAGTTCTTGATGTTTACTTTATCTGGAACAATAATAGTACCCAAGTCCGTTGTAACTTTGTCGTAAGACGAGGAGAAAAACAGATAGATAGATAGATAGATAGATAGATAGATAGAGAGAGAGAGAGAGAGAGAGAGAGAGAGAGAGAGAGAGAGAGAGAGAGAGAGAGAGAGAGAGAGAGTGACAGAGATAGAGATAGAGAAACAGAGAAAAACAAGACGACAGACATTCAGAATACAGAGACAGACAGACTCCACAGACAGACAGACACAGACATCCAGACAGACGGACACGGACATCCTGCACAGACAGACAGACAGAACAGACAGACACAGACATCTGACAGACACAGACATCGGACAGACAGACAGACAGACAGACAGACAGACATCCGGACAGACAGACAGACAGAGACACAACATCCGAAGACAGACAGACAGACACAGACATCCGGACAGACAGACAGACACAGACATCAGACAGACACGACAACCAGACATCGACAGACAGACAGACAACTGGACAGACACCAGACAGACGACACCAGACATCCTGACAGACAGACAGACAGACACAGACATCCTGACAGAGAGACAGACACAGACATCCGGACAGACAGACAGACACAGACATCCTGACAGACAGACAGACAGACACAGACATCCGGACAGACAGACAGAAAAACACAGACAGATAGACAGACATATGTGTTATGGAGCGGAGAAAGAGGTGGCTGTAATGTTCCTCTCAGGAAAAGGACCAAGCCGATTACTTTTGGCATAAGTTGCAACATAAAGTAGGTCTTACTCTGCAGAATCCTCCTCAAATGTTATGTATTTGCGTGTCACCAATAGGTGTTACAACTGTGAATTAGATCCACAAAGGTTTTCTTATTCTTCATCATCATCCTCATCATCACCATGATTGTCGTACCGTCGTTGTCATCGTCATCTTCATCGTTGTCATCATCATCGTCGTCGTCGTCGTCGTACCATCATCGTCATTGTCATTATCATCATCGTTGTCATCATCATCATCATCATCATCGTCGTCGTCGTTGTCATCGTCGTCGTCGTCGTCGTCGTCGTCATCATCATCATCATCATCATCATCATCATCATCATCATCATCATCATCATCATCATCATCATGATGTTGTTGTTGTTGTTGCTGTTTGTAGCGTGTATTTGACAGCTGTTTTTACCTCCCCTGTTTTAGCGCCTCTAGCATATAATATGATTTTATCACATGTTTATAAACTGTTCCTTCGTGAATTCATTGCAAGACTTGATTCAACCCGAATGATCAGCAAGCATATTGTTCCTCCTTCTTGTATTTGTTTCTTAAAACTTATTACTTCGATTTTATTGATGTATATTATCTTATTGCGAGAATAATAGAATAAATACTCATGTTTGTTTACGTGCAGTCCCCGTGTGTATGCAGTTTTGTAAATCTTGTCATCCGTTCCCACTGGCACACATTGGCCTGCTCTTCCAAAAAGCAGAACAGATTTTAACGTGTGCGCAAGATGTTCTGCGTGCGTTCGCACTCGAGACTTCGGTTTATAGTCTCATCCAAAGAATTATCATCCATTTTTGTCAATCAATATATATATTTTGCTTGCCTTCATACTAGTTTTATAATTAAAAGATTAGTCCTTATAGTGTCAAAGTCGCCACCTAAGCTTTTATATATGACAATTTGTGAAGTTTATTTTACCTGGACCATAACCAGAATTGAAGTTAGAGAAAAACTTAGTCAATGGACAAGGAGGTACATGAACAGACAGAAATGTGAGGTGTTGAGTCGAGGACGGGATGGATGGATGGTTGTGATGGTCGCGATGCTTTACTTGGGGGAAAACCAAGCTGATTAGTATTTTCCTACAGACATGGCCTAATAAAATCATGGCTTACTTTGCTGATTTCTTTTGAAGTCTTATGTGCACTGGTAATAACTGTCACGGTTCTTTTAAAGTGATGTAGCGTAAGTTTGAAAACTTGCGAATGTATGTGAGAAAGACATATTTCCTAAGGATAATGATGGCTAAGTGGGGGTTCTCACCTTTTTGTTAATTATCCTGTATCTGTCTTTATATGTCTGACTGGCTTTATATGTACTTTTTACCTCTATGTTTCGCTCTCTCCATTTGCTCACGTGTGTTCTGTATTTCATACCCATATAATATGCATTTGTCTGCGTCTACGTATTGTTTTTTTTTAACATACATTATGCTGTCATCATTTTCTGGCCATACTTTTTTCAATCTACATTTTTGCATTTTTTTCCTAGCTTCTTTATGTTAACTCTGTGCGTCTCTGTTTGTGCTTTCACATGTATATCTTCATCGATTTATGTCTATTATGATATATGTATGAGTGTATGTTGTGAGTTATGAATGAACAGTTCAAGTAGAAAAGCATTCGTACATTACAACTCATATGGCAGAAGAATTCTGTTGATTACGCCTTCAGCACCCGGTCTTTATCACAGTTCTTGATTAAACCATCGACGCTGGGGGCAACAGCAAGGTGAGAGGCTGTATGACCAGTGGCTTTCCCACTCATGGAATTCCACTTCACAGCTTAGTCTTTAGTGATCGACTATGACTCTGACTAGGAGGCTTGACTTGCACAGTCCTCAAGTGCTGCATCCCTGGGGGCTGGTTGGTCTTTGGAGAACATCTCCAACGCTGACTGTCCGTATGCCCTCTTGTTCGAGAGAGTGGGGGTGTGCTGTGGACAAGGTACCTCCACTATAATCAAATTTCTACCCAGTTTCCGAAACAGCAGCTGCCTTCTCTGCTGTCTTGGAGGCAATCGTCGAATATGACGGATAAAAATGTATTAACATGCAGAATGTGAATCATTTTGCCAACAGGGTGGCTAGCAGTTGTAATCACAAAATCTGTCAAAGTATTTTGGCAAGTTGAAGAATACCGTGCTTTGAAGCATACTGTTAGACACCACACACACACACACACACACACACACACACACACACACACACACACACACACACACACACACACACACACACACACACACACACACACACCACACCACACACACACACACACACACACACGCATGAAAATACAAACACACACACACACACACACACACACACGCTCTCTCTTGGGGACTGGATGTAAAAAAGCACATGGGTGCTTATTCATTATCCTCGAAATAAAAGAATTTGTCATTGTCATTGTCATTGTCTCTCTCAAATACACACACACACACACACACTCTCTCTCTCACACATACACAAAGCACGCACGCACGCAGACAGATAAACACACATTGAATTATGCAAATCCCTTTAATCATAATTATGTCAACTGTGATTTTTTTGCAATAATCTGCAACGACCGTTAGTGCAACATTAGCCATGGGCAAGCTAATTAATATCATAATTACTAGCCAAAACAAAATCATATGAAATTATTCATTTTGATAACTTCTCTCTCGTCACTTTCGGGTCGTCATTATGTTTTTTAAAAGAATTATTCTCAAATATATATATATATATATATATATATATATATATATATATATATATATATATGTGTGTGTGTGGTTGTGTGTATATATATTTACTTATTATATATATCTATATATTGCTAATTTATCTGTGACTCTTCATTTTTCTGTCTTTGTCTTTTTGTCTGTCTGCCTGCCTGTCTATGTGTGCATTTGTGTGTGTGTGTGTGTGTGTGTGTGTGTGTGTGCGCGCGCGCGTGCGTGTGAGGGTGTGTTTGTGTGTGCCTGTGTGTATACAACACAATATTACATAAAACAGTACAATACAACACAACAAAACACAATGCAACACAACAATACAATACACTACAGCACAATACAACACACCACAACACACTACACTACACTACACCACATCACACCACACTACACTATACTACACCACACCGCACTACATCACACCATTCTACACCACACCACACTACACCACACCGCACCACACCACACTACACCACACCACACCACACCACACTACACTACACTACACCACATCACACTACACCGCACTACACTACACTACACTACACCATATCACACCACACCGCACCACATCACACCACACTACATCACACAACACAACACCACACTACACCACATCACACCACACCACACTACACCGCACCACATCACACCACTACTCAACATACACACACTACACCACACACACCATCTACACAACACACACACCACACCACACACACTAACTACACCACAACCTCACACCACACCCAACACACACACCAACACCACACACACCACACACACACTACACTCTACTACACTACACATCACACACTACACACAACACAACACAACACAACGCATCACAATACAGTTCGTACGAAGAAAACATAAAGACAAAACTACCAGAACATCCCCATACACATTAACTTCTACTTAGCAGTCACGAGAACAAAGATAAGGAAAGAAGTCAGTACTAAAGATCATCTCATCTCATCTCATCTCATCTGCTCCCATAACGCCGTAGCAGCGCTGCATGCAGTCACTGCCAGAACGTCGCACCAGCTGGCTCCATTTGCGGCGGTTGTGGGCAAGTGCCTGGGTTGCGGAGAAGCTCTTCCCTGTCCATTCATGCAGTGATGTCGTCTGCCCATTTCTTCTTCTTCGGCCTGCCTCGCCTTCTCTTCCCTTGCACTGTTCCTTGCAGTACGGTCTTGGAGAGCCCATCTGATCTCGTCACATGTCCATAAATATGTGACTTTAAAGGCAATAAACCATTTCTTATTCTGATTCTGATTCCCATGCCATCTGAGCTTCCTTTTCTTGACTGTGGTCAGCAGGTCTTCGTACTGTTTTTACTTGTTGGGTGATGGTTTGTCGGACTTCTTCGTTGGTAATGGGGTCCGTGTATGAAATTCCATACACGGTACTAAAGATACAACATTAATAATGAGGGGAGGACTGACTGTCTCGGGGGACTTGGCTACCCATAGCATCGCGTCGACAATTCCTGAGCCTTTGCTTGGTGCTACACTATTATTGTACTGCCGCGTGAATAATGGATTGTCAGCACCATGGCATGGTGACTTTCCTGACACATATTTTCATTATGTAGATGTGTGTGCGTGCGTGCGTGCGTGCGTGTGTGTGCGTGTGTGCGTGCGTGTGTGTGTGTGTGTGCGTGTGTGTATGTGTGCGTGCGTGCGTGCATGTGTGTGCAAGTGGAACTCTGTGTGTGTTTGTGTGTTATTACCATCACAAGTTTGCCTGTGAGACTGACTGCAGTTGTGCAGTGTAAGACTGAAGTCGGCACAGAAGCAATCCCTTTTGCAACATTCATCTCTTTGGAGGCTCGAACCCGGGCCGTTTGATCGCAAGCGCAACACACTCTAACCACCAGGCTACTCAGTTCCAATTGTGAAACACAGCCTCACCATTCCTTCCCAACAATCATCACAAATGAAGTCATTTTGTAGCGTGCTTTTTTTCCTGTTTTGTTTCTGAAGTTAGTTTCTTTTATTTGTTGTTGCTGCAATAATAACTATGTATTCATTTTTCCAGCTGTCAAAAACACACCTTGGGCATTCAAGCACTAGCATCTTTTATCACGATGTACGTTTTTGCACTGCATAGACCTGACTTCCAATGGTTTCCACTGATGATGAGACGTATTTTGAGTCAAAGATATAAAAAAAAATGTTCAGAAACTTCATAAGAACTGGGTTTAAAATAAACTATGCTTGAAAGGTTTCTTAACCTTGCCTATGCGCTGTCTTTTTTCACTATATATCGCCTTTCACTGCCTTCTCATACTGCCCCCCTTCACCACCACCCTTATGTTTCCCATCCTCTCTGCACTGTCTCTCTCTGTCTCTGTCTCTCTCTATGTCTCGTGTATCTGTTTGTCTCTCTGTTTCTCTCTCTGTTTTCTCTCTGTCTCTGACTCTGTCTTTCTGTCTCGTGTGTGTGTGTCTCTCTCTCTTGCTTTCTTTCTCTGCATTTTAAGTCCTCTCTAAGATTCCATCTTTCTGCCTTTGTTAATGTCTGTCTCCTTGTCTGTCTGTCTGCCTGTCTGTTTGCCTGTCTGTTTGCCTGTCTGTCTCCTGTCTGCCCGTTGCCTGTCTGTCTGACTTTTTGTCTGTCTGACTGACTCCCTGTCTGCCTCTCTATCTGCCTCCTTGTCTGTCTGCTTGTCTGTCTGTCTGTCTGCCTTTCTGTCTGACTGCTTGTCTATACATCTGCTTGTCTGTCTGTCTCCCTGTCTGTCTGCCTGCCTTTCTGCTACGTGTCTGCCCGTCAGTCTGCCTGTCTGTCTCCCTGTATGTCTGCCTATCTGTCTGCCTGTCTGTTTGACTCCCTATCGGTCTATTTGTCTGCCTGTCTTTCTGACTCAACGTCCATCTGTCCGACGCTTTCTATTAATGTTTTCTTTTCCTCAGATGGTAGCAAACTGTGCCCTCAGTCTGTCTGTCAGTCTTTCTGTCAGTCTGTCTGTCCGTCTATCTGCCTGCTGTACCTCCCCTCGCCCACTCTCTCTCTTTCTCTCACTTCCCATCTGTGGTATTCTGGATAAACCAATCAATCATAATACCAAAACTAAAATCGCCAGGCTCTCTCTCTCTCTTTCTGAATAATTTATCAATCGAAACTAGTTCGTTCTAAAATTATTAACCATCTTTTTAACGCGTGCATGATGCATTTCAGACTTGACTGGTTTTGATTGCCTCTCTGCAAAATCAATCAGTTGTGATTAACGCTGTTGACTTGATTTCTTTGTGGTTTTTAAGGGAGAGGGGAGTCTGTTTGCCTAATCGTTTAAACAATATTGAGAACAGAAATTGTCAGTAACAGCTGGCATCATCCTGTTATAGAGTTATCCATTTTCCGTTTGTTACATTAGCTCAGTGGTCAGAGCACTCGCTTTCCCTCCAACCAAGTTAAGCAGCGTCGAGCGTGGTTACCACTTGGATGGGTGACCATTTGCGCGACTTGGCTTCAGTACAGTCCCCCTCCAGTTCACCCAGCCGTAAATGGGTACCTGCCCTCTTTAGGGTCATGGAAGTTAAAGCAGCGAGGGAGAGGAGATGGGCGCCGCCCTCAATATGCTGGCCCCTTGAGAAGTTGAGGTCCCTGACGCCTCACTCCCCTACGACCTTATAGGTTATGGGGCACTTTTACTTTGTTACATTTTATGAAAAGTAGGAGGAGGGAGGAATCGCCAGAGTCTTTGGATTTTAAACAAATTTCACCCCCCTGTGTGGATCCTAGGTGGGGGGGGGGGGACATACCAGTAGAAATAGCATCCACAGCTTCTGGAAATGTTGTGCTTGGAATCCCCTCTTTTCTATCCCTTTTTTTGTCTCTTACTTGTTCCTTTCCTACCTTTCACCCCGTTCTTGTCTATGTTTTTCATTTCCCCGCCTTAAATTTCAAATAGACTTAAAAGATAACAATTCTCGCCCATGCCGAAGTCGGATGCGCTGGGCCTGGCTTGTCAGGCGCTTAACGGCAGGTCAATGTGTTTTCACTCATATGACAAGCAACAATGGTTGTTGCCTGAGTGTTTGACGACGAAGAAGAACCAAACTCCCAACGGTCTATTCAAAAATTAACAATGACACAAATTCTTCGATTATGTATACAAAGTTAACAATTACTCTTATATTGTAACACTAGATATGTATATACTCAATAATACATCCAAGCAACTACCTCCCTTCCAACATTGCCTGTGTTTCTGATGCATTATTTTCGTTTGTAGATGTGAATATAACATTCATTTTTCTTAATGTTCATAATCAGTGATATCACTATTGAAGATGGGTAATAAATCTACGTATCAAAAATGTGTTTAAATCCTGTAGCATAATGTTAAGCACAAATCACAAGCACGCATACATGCTAATACCGTCTTTTTTGTTTTTGCAATTTTTTTGCAATTTTTTTTCTTCATTTTGATTTGTAGCCTTCTTACGAACCTTCCTCTCTTCCTCCCGCTCTCTCTCTCTCTCTCTCTCTCTCTCTCTCTCTCTCTCTCTCTCTCTCTCTCTCTCTCTCTCTCTCTCTCTCTCTCTCTCTCTCTCTCTCTCTCTCTCTCTTGTACTCCCACTGAATAACAATGTACATCGATATAGTGAATCTGTTCATGATAAATTCTGTTCATTTTGCAAAAATCAGATCGAAAATGAAAAACATTTTGTGTTATTTTGTGCTACGTATGAAGATTTAAGGGTCAAATTTCTAAAAGAGTCAAAAGAACTTCCTCTGAACATGTTGCTTAGAGCCACTGATCCTATCCACAGATATAATTTATCTAAACATGTGTTTCATGCAAGCAATAGGCGGAAGAAAATACTTTAAGTCTATAAGGTAACCAATCCTATGATGTACGTCTGGTAAACCATTTAAACATGTTCACCCTTGTTTATATCGCTATTATCAAGAATTTGTGGCATAACATGATTATGTTTTTCTGCATCTCCCCTTTTTATACTAATGTCTCTGACTCTGATGATTTCAGTAAATGTGAAATGTAAACTGTGAGTTGACAACTGTCCTTAAAATATGAACTGTAGTAGGTATGAGATGTACCATTATGATTCTCAATTAACCAATGATTGTAGAATATAGATAGGTGCTGTTATATAAGATATTTTCTTATTTTCTTTTCTATATTGTATTGTGGCCTAAGGCCATTGTGCAATTAAATCATTTCAGAGTTCAGAGTTCTCTCTCTCATAAAGAGAGGTATGATGTGTATAGATCGTTTAAAAGTATTTTTGTAAAAGAGAAGTATTTAAACTTTATAGATGTCTACTGTTTTCGTGTAGCAATTACACAAGCAAGAGTTAATGTTTTACCTCTTAACAATAATGTGTATAGATATAGTGATAATATCCGAGATAAATTGTGTCCATTTTGTAAAACGAACTTTGAAAATGAAGCCCACTTTCTATTGGAATGTTACATGTACTCAAACTTAAGAGAAAAGTTTTTAAGCAAATGTATCAATGTACCATTGACAGATATGTTCAAAGTAAGAAATGATGAGTACAAACATAGTTTGTCTAACTACATTTTTCATTCTATTAACAAAAGGAAAATAATGTTGGCGCAAATATTTTATTGGAAAACTGCTACGATTTGATATACTCAATATGGATGATTTTTCTTAGACAGCATCTTCTTTCTATGATTGGGTTATGATTGATTTAAGGTTTATAATCAAGAAATGTATTCAGTCATGACCTGTTACTGACATAATCTTTTTGCATTATTTGGCTATGTATATGTTGGTGTTTTTCTTCTCTAATCAGTCATAAATCATTATTTGTTTGTGCATTTGCTTTGCCAATGATATGAATGAACCCATTGTTCTATCCCAAGCCCAACAAATGTATTGTGGTCCAAGGCCAATGTACATTAAATCATTTCAGTGTTCAGTGTTCAGTGTTCTCTCTTCCCCCCCCCTCTCTCTCTCTCTCTCTCTCTCTCTCTCTCCTCTCTCATTCACTCAGTCCACACACACACACACACACACACACACACACACACACACACACACACACACACACACACACACACACACACACACACACACACACACACACACACACACACACACAATATATATATATATATATATATATATATATATATATATATATATATATATATATATATATATATATATATATATATATATATATATATGTATATGTTTATACATACATTATATATGCATACATACATACATACATGCATACGTACGTACGTGCGTACGTACATACATACATACACACACATATAAAATCTTCTTCCCTTAAGTCGTGCTGTCATTTGATATGATAAAACAAGATTTCTATCTTTAGATGCCAGTAGAGCTCAGAGAAATGGTTAGCAGAGACAGACAGACAGACAGACAGACAGACAGACAGAAAGAGAGACAGAAAGACAGACAGACATAAACAGAGAGAGATAGAGATAAATAGACAGAGAGACAGAGAAAGAGATTCTGTCAAACAGCTACAAGATCGAGAAATGTACCAGACGTGATTCGATATAGTTGCCCCAAAACCGTGTGCCAACTTTTTCTTTTTACCTCGAGTATACACAATTTTTCAACCTCCAAAGTGATTAGTGTCAAGGGGAGATCACAAGAGGTCATGAGAGCAGACGTCCACATTAATGTTGGCAGGGTTTACTTGGATCCACGCCAAGTTAGCTTTACCGGTGCCAGTAGTAAACACTTCTGAAGAAAGTAAGATGCTGTTGGGCGTTTCCCAGCTTAAACCTTGGGAGTGATTTTGAATTTGCACTGTCTCAGGGACGGGATAGCTCAGTGGTAAGATCACTCACTTTCCCCAAGCTGAGGTTAAGCAGCGTCGAGCGTGGTTACCAAAGTGGATGGCTGACCGTTTGCGCGCCTTGGCTTCAGTACAGTTCCCCCAGTTCACCCAGCTGTAAATGGGTACCTGCCCTCTTTAGGGTCAGGGAAGGTAAAGCAGCGAGGGAGAGGAGATGGGCGCGCGCCGCCTTCATCATGTTGGCCCCTAGAGAAGTTGAGGTCTCTGATGCCTCGCTCCCCTACGACCACATAGCTTATGGGACACCTTTACCTTTTTACCTTTTTACTCTGTCTCATTTATCAAACGCAGAAATCATTGTGAAAGAGAAAACATAACTATGACAAGATTTATTTCAAATTTATCACTAAGTAATGAATGACATATCAAACTGTCAATACATTTCGAACATCTCATGAATAGGGTATCTGTACAGATAACTATGCATGAGTGCTAGCGCGCACGCAAACGCACACACACACACACTTCACTCGCACATTATTGCGCAAATTGATGATAACGTGTTTCTTCTTTGAAACTTTGCGAGAAAGTGACAGAAATTGCATAAGATTAGACTGGACTTGTTGGAAGAGGAGAGAGAGAGAGAGAGAGAGAGAGAGAGAGAGAGAGAGAGAGAGAGAGAGAGAGAGAGAGAGAGAGAGAGAGAGAGAGGGAGAGGGGGGAGGGAGAGAGAGGACCCGCACTTATTGAAATCATGTGGCTTTTCCAGTTCTATGAGATTCTTCTTCCTCTTCTTCTTCTTCTGCGTCGTGTCGTCGTCGAATGCTCAGTCAGCAACTACTTTTGTCTGTCATAGGAGCGAAAATGAGCTGTGCTGCCGTTAAGTGCCTGACAAGTCAGGCCCAGCATATCCGACTTTGGCATGGGAGAGAAAATCTTTTAAGCATTTCTGGGGGGAAAAAAAGGTAGTAGAATGGACCACGATGGCAGGATAAAGACAAGAAGGAGGTGACAAGAGAAAAGCAACCAAGGGAGAAACAAAGAGCGGGATAGAAAAGAGGGGATTGCAAGCACAGAATTTCCTGAAGGCGGGGATGCTATTTATACTGACAGGACCCCGGCATCCCCACGTGGAAGAGATTGTTCATACAGTCATACGTACTTTGCTGACATGAAATCATTATGGAAAAGAAGGGGAAACTGAAGCCGTCCTGTTTAAGGCGCCAACATTTGATGCTTAGGCAGTTCCATTTTCCACATCCATTGTTTTCATACCACTTTACTTTTTAAAAAATTTATTCAAAGAGCTTTACAATGTAATTAATGATGAGTGCGTGCTGACAGTTATCAGTTCACTTTTTCTTGTACTACACAGATCAGCTTCATAGCTTCCATTTTAAAGTTATTATTGGATTATCCTTTGATTAACGTGGAATCGGATGATAATTGAAGCAGGAGTTAGTTCCCGTGACAGATACTCAAAATACGGGGTGTGGTTTTTTTTTTACCTTGTAAAACTGATTCGTGCTGTTAAAAAGGCTATTTTTTTCGTTGTTCATCTTCCAAAAATCTTTGTTGTTGCTATTTTATAATTATAATGATAATCAACTTGCCCAATGGGGGTAACTCAATAGTTTTTAATGACATTTCGTTTCAAGGTTGTCTTCTTATAGATTTTTAAAAATGATCTTTTTCATTAATTTTACCATTTTTAGAAGAAAAATGACAGACGCTATAACCAAGTGATTAACACTGGTCGATTTTAATCCTATAGGTCCATAAAACCATAGGTTCTTCTTCGTCAAACGCTCAGACTACAACTATTGTGTCTCTCATATAAGCGAAAATACGTTGTGCTGCCATTAAGCTCCTGACAAGTCAGGCCCAGCACATCCGACTTTGGCATGGAAGAGAATTGTTATTTTGTATGCCTTTCTGGGGGAAACAAAGACAGGCAGGAGAATGAACCAGGATGGAAGAAAATATACGAGAAGGAGGTAACAAGAAGAAAAAAAAGGAATATAAATGAGAGGGATAGAAAAGAGGAAATTGCAAGCACAGAATTTCCTGAAGGCGGGGATGCTATTTATACTGACAGGACCCCGGCATCCCCACGTGGAAGAGATTGCTCATACAGTCATACGTACTTTGCTGACATAAAATCATCATGGAAAAGAAGGGGAAACTGAAGCCGTCCTGTTTAAGGCGCCAATGCTTGATGCTTAGGCAGTTTCATCTTCCACATCTGTTGTTTTCATACCACTGTGCCTGCTTTGGGTTAGTTTTGTTATTAAAAGAGCTTTACAATGTAATTAATGATGCGTGCGTGATGACAGTTCATCAGTTTCACTTTTTCTTTTACTACACAGCACAGGTCAGCACCCTGCCTGACACATTTCAGGTAGCTTCAGTTTTAAAGTTATTATTGGATTATCCTTGATTAACATGGAATCGGATAATTATTGAAGCAGGAGTTATTTTCCTGTGACAGATACTCAAAATACGGGTTGTGGTTTTTATCTTGTAAAATAGATTGGTGTTAATGAAGGCTATTGTTTTGTTGTTGCTCTTCCCATTAAAAACACTTTGTTGTTTCTATTTTATAATTGTCATTGTAATAAACTTGCCAAACAAGGGTAACTCAATAGGTTTTAACAACATTTCTTTTCAAGGTTTTCTTCTTATAAATTTCTTTTTTCTGATATTTTTTCGTTAATGTAACCATTTTTAGAAGAACAAAAGCCAGACACTATAGCCAAGTGATTAAAACTGGTCGATTTTAATCCTATGGGTCCATAAAACCATAGGTTCTTCTTCGTCAAACGCTCAGACTGCAACTATTGTATCTGTCATGTAAGCGAAAATAGGTTGCACTGCTATTAAGCTCCTGACAAGTCAGGCCTAGTACATCCAACTTCTGCATGGAAGAGAATTGTTATCTTTTATGTCTATCTGAAAAAATCGCAGAATAATGCACCAAGAAGTCAGAAAAAAAACGAGGAGGTGACAGAAGAGAAAAAAAGCAGTAACAAAGAGAGGGATAGAAAAGAGGAAGTTTCTAGCACAGAATTTCCAGACGGCGGGGATGCTATGTATACTAACAGGTTCCCGGCATCCCCACGTGGATTGGAAAAGGGGAACTATAACCATCTTGTTGAAGGCGTCAATGCTTGATGCTTAGGCAGTTCCATCTTCTACATCTGTTGTTTTCATACGACTTTGTCTGCTTTTGGTTATTTTTGTTATTAAAAGAGCTTTACAATGTAATTAATGATGCGTGCGTGCTGACATTTCATCAGTTCACTTTTTCTTTTACTACACAGCACAGGTCAGCACCCTGCCTGACACATTTCAGGTAGCTTCAATTTTAAAGTTATTATTGGATTATCCTTGATTAACGTGGAATCGGATGATAATTGAAGCAGGAGTTATTTCCCGTGACAGATACTCAAAATACGGGGTGTGGTTGTTTTTTTACCTTGTAAAACTGATTCGTGCTGTTAAAAAGGCTATTTTTTTCGTTGTTCATCTTCCAAAAATCTTTGTTGTTGCTATTTTATAATTATAATGATAATCAACTTGCCCAATGGGGGTAACTCAATAGTTTTTAATGACATTTCGTTTCAAGGTTGTCTTCTTATAGATTTTTAAAAATGATCTTTTTCATTAATTTTACCATTTTTAGAAGAAAAATCACAGACGCTATAACCAAGTGATTAACACTGGTTCATTTTAATCCTATAGGTCCATAAAACCATAGGTTCTTCTTCGTCAAACGCTCAGACTGCAACTATTGTGTCTGTCATATAAGCAAAAATACGTTGCGCTGCCATTAAGCTCCTGACAAGTCAGGCCCAGCACATCCGACTTTGGCATGGAAGAGAATTGTTCTTTTGTATGCCTTTCTGGGGGAAACAAAGACAGGCAGGAGAATGAACCAGGATGGAAGAAAATATACGAGAAGGAGGTAACAAGAAGAAAAAAAGGAATAAAAATGAGAGGGATAGAAAAGAGGAAATTGCAAGCACAGAATTTCCAGAAGACGGGGTTGCTATTTAAACTGAACGGTCACCAGCATCCCCACGTGGAAGACATTGTTCATACAGTCATACGTACTTTGCTGACATGAAATCATTATGGAAAAAAAGGGGAAACTGAAGCCGTCCTGTTGAAGGCGCCAACAGTTGATGCTTAGGCAGTTCCATCTTCCACATCCATTGTTTTCATATCACTTTGTCTGATTTCCTTTCTTTTCTGTATTAAAATAGCTTTACAATGTAATTAATGATGCGTGCGTGATGACAGTTAATCAGTTTCACTTTTTCTTTTACTACACAGCACAGGTCAGCACCCTGCCTGACATATTTCAGATAGTTTTAAAGTTATTATTGGATTATCTTTGATTAACGTGGAATCGGATAATAATTGAAGCAGGAGTTATTTGCCGTGACAGATACTCAAAATATTGGGTGTGGGTGCTTTAATTTTCTCCTTGTAAAATCGGTTTATGCTGTTGAAGGCTATTTTGTTGTTGTTGTTGCTCTTCCAAACATCGTTGTTGTTGCTATTTTATAATTATCATGATAATCACCTTGCCAAATAAGGGTGACTCTATTCATCTATGACATTTTTTTTCACGGTTTTCTTCTAATATATTTCCTTTATCTCATTTTCCCCCCGTTAATGTCACCAGTTTCAGAAGAACAGCAGACGGGTGCTATAGCCAGTAATTAAGACCAGTCGATGTTAATCCCATGGGTCCATAAAGTCATTGTCGAACACTCAGACACCAACTATTGTTATCTGTCATATGAGCGAAAATGCGTTGCGCTGCCGTTAAGCGCCTGACAAGTCAGGCCCAGCGCATCCGACTTCAGCATGGGAGAGAATATCTTTTAAGTATTTCTGAGAAAAAACAAGGCAGGAGAATGGACTAAGATGGCAGAAAACAGACGAGAAGGAGGGTGACAGGAAGAAAAGGAACGGGGCAGGAACAAAGATATGGATAGAAAAGAGGAACTTTCTTGTCAAGATTTCCAGAAGGTGGGGATGCTATTTATACTAACAGGCCCCCGGCATCCCTACAGGGAAAAGTCATGGGTTCGAATGTCGACAGCGTCTGGTGAATAGAGGGGAGGGGGGAATTTTTTTTCATTTTTTACGATCTCCCAGGTCAACTCTAAGTGCATACCTGCCAGTGCCTTAACCCATCGGTGGTCTAGAGGTAACGCGCCTGTCTAGAAAGCGAAAAGTCCGGGTCGGAAGTGTGCGGTGGTTCGTATCCCGTTTGGACCCGAAACTTTTTCCCCATCCATTAGATCATGAGTGGTTGTCTGGGCGCTAGTCTTTCGGATGAGACGATAAACCGAGGTCCCGTGTATTGCACACAATTATTTAGCGCACGTAAAAGAACCCACGGCAACAAGAGAGTTGTCCCTGGCAAAGTTATGTAGAAAAAAGCCACTCTGATAGGGAAACAAATACTGTTGCAGACAGGAAAAAAGAAATAAAAAGGGTGGCGCTGCTCTTGTGGCGACGTGCTCTCCCCGGGATGAGCAGCCCCAATTTCAAGCAGAGAAATCTGCGTGACTTAAAGTGGTATAAATAAATAAATAAATAAATAAACAACCCCCTCCTTGTATATTCACATACAGAAGATGGAGTCTGAGCGTTACAGCTCCCAAATAAATCATGCCAGCGCTCGTAGGTTACGGAAACACGAACATACTCGTCATACATTCCCGCAGTCGGAATATGGCTACTTAATGGTGCGCAAAGACGGTTGCAAAATCCCACCATTTGTGGTGAACTTCGAAGCTCTAGCCAGTGAACGAACATAAAAAGAAGTATGAAAGCAGTATCGCTCTTTCTCTCTCTCTCTCTCTCTCTTCTCTCTCTCTCTCTCTCTCTCTCTCTCTCTCTCTCTCTCTCTCTCTCTCTCTCTCTCTCTTCTCTCTCCCTCTCTCCCTCTCTCTCTCTCACACACATGTTCCGCTTTTCGTAAGAGTAGGCCATTGTGTGCCGGTGGGAACATATGACAGAATTTACAAAACCGCATACACACGGGGACTGGATGTAAAAAAAGCACAAAAGTGCTTATCCCATTATCCTCGATGTAAACAAATGAAATAAATAAAAAAATAAACACACATACACACAGCACAACACACACACACACACACACACACACACACACACACACACACACACACACACACAAACGCACACACGTACGCACACACACACACACACACACACAGAACACAACACACACACAGACCTGAGCGCGCCTGTTTTGCATGCATACATGCACCTATGATCGGAAAAGCACATGCACGAATACATGCATAAGTATCTGTCATAATACACACACGTTTACTTGTGCGCACAAGTACAATGTAAAATGTTGGCATGCAGAGAGTTTTACATGCAGAAATCGAAGAGAGACAGGCAAAGATTCCTGGAATTTATTTATTTATTTATTTATTTATTTATTTATTCTTTTTTTATTTCATTTTTTTAATTCAAAGATAATGGACTAAGTATTCATTTGTTTCTTTTACATCCAGTCCCCGCGTACATCCAGCTTTGTCAGTTTTGCCGTCGGTTCTCACCGGTACACAATGACCTACTCTTCAAAAAAGCAGAACAGGTGATGCGTGCGTGCGTTCGCAGTGAGAGAGAGATAGATACACAGACAAACAGACAGAGACAGACAGAGAGACAGACATACAGAGACAGTCAGACAGACACACACACACGCGCGCACACACATACACGCGCGCGAGCGCACACACACACACACACTCACACACACACACACACACACTGGGTGACACAGAGTAATAGAGCGACAGACAAATAGAGACATAACAAGGAGACATAAAATAATTAATAATGACGTGGAGAAAGAAAGTGCCGAAAGACAAATAAGAGGGCATTTTTTTTCAACGTGAAAATAAAATATTCTGTTTGATGTGACCATTATCAAATGAAAATCAATCTATTTTTTTTTCTTCAGAAAAGGCCAAAGTGTCTTTTCCATATTTTTGTTGGTGGTGGTGTTTGTTTGAAAAACTGCAAAGGGCAGAATACCAAACCAAGCCAGCTTTTATCAGCAAAACGTCAACAGTTTTTGTTAAAACCTTAATTTTCAAATCATTTCACAAAAAGAGCAATTAACGTATTGTTTCAGACAAACAAAAAAATAGAGAAGAGGTGAAATCAAGGGAAACATTACTCTTGAGAAGAGAAGGTGCTGACCTCAATTTATCGCCCTTCATTCACAGACTCTCTCTCTCTCTCTCTCCTCTCTCTCCTCTCTCTCTCTCTCTCTCTCTCTCTCTCTCTCTCTCTCTCTCTCTCTCTCTCTCTCTCTCTGTCGTCTGTCTGCTGTCAGTTTTGATTGGTCACAAATTGTCTGTCAGATGGACCAGTCACCGGCTTCATTAATCAAGCGCATGCTTGATGAGCAGAATCAGCAGCAGCAGCAGCAGCAATAAAATCAGCAGCAGCAGCAGCAACAACAACAGCAACAACAGCAGCACGTGACTTCAAAAATACTGAAAATGTGAGCAGTAGTATTACAGAAAAGCAGTAAAACACATGCCAGATTTTGACGTCTGTTTGAGGAGTTGTTTGCGATTTCGCTTATACAATTATCTTCATTTTGAAATATTGACCCATGGCTTGCGACAAAAGTCTAAAAATCAAATTACGTATCGAAATCTGATGTCAAAAGTATAGTCAACGTTTACAGGACCAAATCATAAAATATTACAGACAAATGAGATCAGTTGTTTGCGATTTCACTTATACAGTTATGTTCATGTTGAAATATTGACCCATGGCTTGCGACGAAATTTTCAAAATGGTTAAAGTTTTGTTTAGGTGTGAAAAAGTTCATAGACAAAAATGTCTACAATTCAAATTACGTATCAAAATCTGATGTAAAAGTATAGTCAACGTTTACAGGACCAAACTATGAAATATTATAAACAAATGAGATCATTAAAATATGTTCATAACAGACACAGAACAACTATAGCAATAATAATTTTTTTGATAACCTCACTTGCAGGATCTCTTCCTATTAAGAAATCTGGTACCCATTTTGTGGTCCAGTTTTCGATATTTTGAATGTCGTCTTAGAAACGCATGTACTTGTTCACTGCTTACAGCTTATGTCAATGCTATGGTCAGTATGGTCCAGTCTTTAAGCGATCTGTCCCTAGACAAACGAGCCGCTGCGTTGTTATTAAACCACTAGTAACTTCAGCTGCTCTCTGTTCTGCTCTAATGTGTACTCAATGGGTCAGATTGATAACCTTTCCTCTGTGCATTATCTTCTGTCCATTTTGATATCAGTCACAGTATCTTTATTTAAAAACCTGACTTAATTGTCCATAACTGAATAGAGAGGCTAAAGAAAGGACTGTCCATTCATTGGTGTCAACAAAACTAAAATTAATCAGCCAGCCAACAGACCAACCAGCCAGTTGACTGACCATTTGATCAAAAGCCCGATAAGACAGCTAAGCAACCAATAGACTAGAATCCAAGACAAAGACAAGACAACAAACCAGTCAATCAGCCAGCAGCGAGGAAAAGGAGATGGGCGCCTCCCTCAATATGCTGGCCATAGAGGAGTTGAGGTCTTTTATGTCTCGCTTCCCTACGACCACACAGGCTATGGGACACCTTTACCCTTTTAGTTTCTTGATGGTGACAATGTTATGCATGCTCTCAGATGCTTGCTATGCGCCCCTGCAGCTGAATCCTTTTCTTTTTGAACCAACCACTGAGCAAACTGAGTCATGGGCAAAATGAATGATGGGATAAGAGAGAGAGTGGTGATGGTGGTGGTTAAGAGTTCACCATACCAACAGAAAGACCTGATGAGACAAGTTTAGTGGAGCGGTTCAATTCTTTCTTTGATGTGACCCTTTTCGAATGAAATTCTTTTAAGTATAAAAAACACACCTGAGAACAAACTGATTCTCTATCCCTTGGAAACAAGATGCGAAAAAAACCAGCTACATGAATAATGTTCTTAAAACACTATTACGGTTTATTTTTATTTTTTTAAATTAAAATCATTTAATGTTTTTTTAAAAACTTCAACATTTGAAACAGAGGAAATATCACTCAGGAGCAAGAGAAGGTGCTGACCTCAATTTATCGCCCTTCATCCACACATTCTCTCTTTTCCCATGTCGTCTGTCTGCTGTCAGTTTTGACTGGTCACAAATTGTCTGTCAGATGGACCAGTCTCCGGCTTCATTCATCCGTGCTTGCCTGATGAACAGCAGCAGCAGCAGCCAACAGCAACAGCAACAGTGCAGCAGTACGTGACACCATCAATGCTAAAAATATGTGCGTGTGATTGAATAAACAAAGTGAGGGAAAATCCTGTTAAGAGTTTGTTTCCCGTTTAACTGATTAATTTTTGACCGTGATTTCATTGACACAATGCCATGTGTTTGAAAGCTTGATTTTGGATTGACAAAGCAATCACTCTCTCTCGGTGATCTTTCATTGCTGGGTTGAGCAGTCAAAAGAAGAGACCTTTTCACATTTCTGGTGAACATCAAAAAGTAATATCAATTCTTTGGTTCCCATCCTAGCATAGTCTTCTTCCTTTTCGTCGAATGCTAAAACAGCAGCTAGTGTTGTCTCGTTCTGCATAATTATACAGAGTCATTTTTGAAAAGAAAAAACATAAAATAGAAAAAAAATGATTAGAAGTCAGTATAATGGCTGATGCACAACCATAGAACATGCCATTGTGGATTTGTGTGACTTCTCAAGTGCCAGTACTTCACAAGGAACTTCCACTATTCCATAGGCCACAGGCTGAATGATGCCCCACACTACTGGAAACTGTGTGCACTGCTGACTTGTGCCCTTAATAGTCTTATCATTAACCTAAACTTCCACTAGGAAGGTGAGTTTAATTAGGATTATTTTGAATCAATTGCAGTGAAGAGAAATTAGACGAGAGATGCAACAGCAGAGCACGCGCCAAGCCAGTCAGTATTTAGGGTATGTGTTCACTAGGCTTACAATAGGGAGGGTGTGTTCATCAGGATTATAATTATCAAATCATTGCAACAACAATCAGCAATCCATCCCAACTAAAGGAAATTATGATTAACAAACAACCAAACGCAGAAAAAAACCTATGAGTTATGAAATACCTCATTATGCAAGCAAGTAGACAAAAAAGGAAAACAGACGTTGGATAACTAGTCAGCCAACCAAATATTTAAATGAAAATACATCAGCAGCCAAACAATGTTAGGAACTGTTCAAAATGTACTACACATAATGTTCACTGCATGAACTTAACCACCCTTTACAAGTTTGACCAACACTATAATATTATGTGCTTCTAATTAACTTATACTCATATGACCCTGGTCCGTCCTTCTGCAGCAGCAAAGTTAAACCAGTTAGCAGAAGCCTGCAATGCCATGCCCCCTTTGGGCAAATTGCTCCCGCTTCCACCAAGCACAGACAACGTTTACAGGTCCTGATTCACTGACAGATAAGGTAATAGCCTCGGCTCCCATCCTTAATGAGTGCTATCAAAACCATGCTACATGAACAGTGAACACACACACACACACACACACACACACACCACACACACACACACACACACACACACACACACACCACACACACACACACACACACACACACACATACACACACTCATACACACACTATCATCATAAGAAGGGGAAAAATTGGGGATGGTGCGATTCTGGTTTTCTCCCTTTTTTGTCTCTGAAGGTGGTAATGGGCACTGCACCAATTTTGTTTTAGGTGATGTCTCTTTGGGGTAGTTTGAGTGTGGCAGAGCCCATCCCTCTTTAGGTGCAGGGTGCATCCTGGCTTTGTTGTGTTTCCAAATTTCAGCGAATGTGACATGAGTAACGGGTGTTTTGTTTTTTGCTGTCTTATCTTCTGTACACCCCGTCCTGCTGTTCCCACACTGCTCATTTCAGCCTCCTTGCCGCAGCCATTCCCAGATTCGTTATGTCTCATTCTCAGGGTCAAAAGTCCACAGGGAATCCATCGATACAAGGCTGCCATGGCACCACCAGCCAGAGGGGCCCCGCACTGCTGCTGGGTCATTTTGGTAGTGTTCAGTGGTGCTGTTCTGAGTTAACATACTAAGCCCCCTACTAACGACAGTAATAAATCAGTCGTGGAGCCAGACTGAGTGAGTTACCCACCTGAGGTGGCAACCACCACAACATCCCTCCAACGATTGTCCCCTACAAAACCTTCAACCCCAAAGGCTTTGACACAAACCCCAAAGGCTTTGACACAAACTTACCACAGGCACAGAAGTATATGGGCAACCCAAATCAGAGGTCACCATGAGACCAGAGCGACTGCGGTCACCAGATCAGAGGCTTTTTTTTATATTTCATGGTGATCAATGATAATGAGGCTGATGTAATGATATTACTGTGGAAGTGCATATGATCTTAGACTTCTCGACAGGGTTGTATTCTATGCTAACTATCATAATATATTCCTGCATAAACGAGGCCTGAGAGGTACCGACACCTGCAGTGTTGGTCAGGTAATTTGAGCAACACTCTCAAATGTGCATCCGCAAAGTGGATGAAGCTCGACTTTGTAATCCCAGTCTTCCCACTGATTCCAAAGCACTCTCACTCCGGGAAGGAGCTGACTGGAATCCGAAAAATCCCTATGACTCTTATGGGATTCGAACCTGCAAACTTCCAGTCTGAAATCCAAGGCGCTAACCACTGCACCATGGCAGCTGGTAGTAACAGGATTGTTGATATACATTACAAAAAAATCTTCTGCATGAATATATATATATATATATATATATACACATATATATATATATATAAAAGTGTCCCATAACCTATGTGTTCATAGGGGAGTGAAGCATCAGAGACCTCAACTTCTCAAGGGGCCAGCATATTGAGGGCGGTGCCCATGTCCTCTCCCTCGCTGCTTAGCCTACCCAAACTCTAAAGAAGCAGGTACCCATTTACAGATGGGTGAACTGGGGGACTATACTGAAGCCAAGGCACACAAATAGTCACCCATCCAAGAGGTAACCAGTGCTCAATACTGTTTAACCTTAGCTGGGGAAAGCAAGTGCTCTGACCACTGAGCTCTCCCATAACCATTCAAAATGTACTGCACTAAATAATAATAATAATACATGAAATTTATATAGCGCCATATCTTGAAAAAAACCCAAATCATAGCGCTTTCGTTCATCTTACTCATTCACATGCAGCCAGTTACAATCAATAGTTTTTACAAATTCAAATGTATACATTCACACGCACACACCCACACACATAAGGTTATACACTTCGGCAGGGTGGTGGGGGGTTGTCTGTTGAGGGCATGGACACAAATGAGATGGAACAAGAGAGGAGAATCTTAGGTTTGAAATAAATGAGTCTTGAGGCCGGATTTAAAAGCTTCATAAGAAGGCTTTTGGCGGAGGGAGAGAGGGAGGTCATTCCAGATCAATGGACCAGAAACAGAGAAAGAGCGACGGCCAACGGTGGATTGGTTGAATCTAGGTGTTCTTAAGCACAAGGTATCTGCAGCAGAGCGGAGGGAACGAGAAGGAGTGTACAGATGAAGACATTCACAGAGGTAGGAAGGTGCAGTTTTGTGGAAGCATTTGTAACAGAGGGTACTGATCTTATAGTTTACTCTCTGTGGCACAGGCAGCCAGTGGAGAGATAGCAAGAGAGTAGTAATGTGCTCAGATTTTTTCTTTCTGAGGACTAGTCGAGCTGCAGAGTTTTGTATACGTTGAAGGGAGTGGATAGATGAAGCTGGGAGACCGGCCAGAAGAGAATTGCAATAATCCAGTCGTGAGAGAATAAGGGACGTGACTAGTTTGGATGTTGCATCAGTGGACAGGTACTTTCGAACTGCACTGATGCGCCGTAATTGATAGTAGCACGACTGACAAGTTTGGGTGATGAACTTTTGCATGGAGAGTGTGTTGTCGATAATGACCCCTAGATATTTCACAGCAGTGGCTAGAGGGACAGATGTATTGCCGAATTCTATTGAAGCTGTTGTGATAGAAGAGAGTTTGTGTTTGGTCCCTACAAGCATGGCTTCGGTTTTATCTGCATTTAACTGTAGCTTGTTCTGTATCATCCAATTTTGGATATCTTGAAGGCAGTAGGACATATTAATCAAGAGAGAAGGCAGATTTTCAGGAGTATCACTGCTAAGAATCTGAGAGTCATCTGCATAAAAGTGATGGTTGATCTGATGACGATTTATTATATGTGAAAGAGGAGCAGTGTAGAGAGTGAAAGGAACAGGGCCGAGAACTGATCCCTGTGGGACTCCACATTCCAGTTTTGTAGGTGTTGATTGAATTTTGTTTACTGCAACTGTGTGGAATCGGCCTGTAAGGTATGAACTAAACCAGGTGAGGGCTGTGCCTTTAATACCGAACGTTTTTTGGAGACGGGAGAGAAGAATTGAGTGGTCTATAGTGTCAAAGGCTGCAGATAGGTCGATAAGAGTGAGAAGGGAGATTTTTCCTGAGTCAGACGCGTGTAGAAGCGTGTTTAAGGTGTGGACAAGGGTGGTTTCGGTGCTGTGGTTGACGCGATAGGCAGACTGAAAAGTGGGAAGGAGACTATTTGAGTGAAGATGGTTGTTCAGTTGTTTCAGAACAACTTTTTCAAGGACTGTAGAGATGAACGGTAGGTTGGATACAGGTCTATAATTCTTCAAAGTGTTAGTATCGAGGTCGTGCTTTTTTAGTAGACGTGTAACTATTGCAATTTTGAGAGCAGTTGGAACAATTCCTGAAAGAAGTAATGAGTTAACCATTTGTGTGATGGTGGGTATAAGCTGTGGAAGGCACTGAGTAAAAAGAGAAGCAGGTATAGGATCAAGATCACATGATTTTATTGTCATTTCTTTCAGAATCGTCTTGAATGTTCACAGCACAAACTTAACCATCGGCTCACAAATTTGAACAATGATTTAGCAGTATGTCCTTTTGGGTAACTTACACTCAGATGACCCTGTTCTGTCAGTCTTCTGTGGCAGAAAAGTTAAACTAGTTAGGAGAAGCTTGCAATGCCTTCCCCCCTTTGGGCTAATTGCTCCCACTTCCACCAAGCACAGACAACGTATACAGATCCTGATTCACTGACAGATAAGGCTCTATCTATCTATCTATCTATCTATCTATCTATCCATCTATCCATCTGTCTATCTGTTTATTTATCTATCTATATTTTTTTTCTTTCTCTATATATCTATCTCTCTAACTATATATCTATGAGAATTACACACACACACACATACACATGTACACACGTACACACACGTACACACGTATACACACATACACACACGCGCACACATGCACAAAGCCATGCACTTTCCAGTTACTACCCACAAGCTTGATATAAAACTAGACAATCTCTGATAAGCATATTAGCCATTTTGTCATTATTTGATATGCTAAAGTCAATCTTGCTGGCGGGGACTGACAACAGTTCCTTCCCCCTGCTGGCTAATGACTTGCTGTTTTGAACAAAGGCAGGCAGACACAGACAGGTCCTGATTCACTGACAGATAAGGTAACAACAGCCTTGCCCCCTCCAGCCCTTGAATTAATGAGAGGAAGGCTTGGAAATGAACACTACATGAAAGGTTGGTGAGAGTGAGTGCCAGTCAGTGAGTGAGAGAAAGTGAAAGAAGGAGGGTTTCTAAAGTATGAAGAGAAATGAAGAGAGATAGCTTTTTTTATTGCTGTCATAGTGCGTTTTTTGTAGGTTTTTTTTTGGTTTTTAGGTTTTGTTAAAGTCTTAATTTGGGGAAAAAGCTGGATTAAAAAAATGTGAATTTTTTATTTGAAACCCTTGAAAAAAATAAAAAATTTTTAAAAATTTAAGTCATTTTTATTCATTCATATATTCATTTCTCCTTTTTCTTCTGCGTCTGACTGTCTTTTTTATGTTGTCTCTTTCCCCAAATTTCTCTCCCTCTTTCTGTCTGTCAGTATGTTCTTGCTGCTTCAGTTTTCCCCTCTCTCTCCCCTTTCCCCCTCTCTCCCCCTTCCCTCCTTTTCCCCTCCGCCCTTTACACACACACACACGCGCAACGCACACGCACACCCTCTGCTACCCTCATCTCACATACAAACACACACACACAAACACTGACCACTGCAGCCATAAATAATATGCATTCCTCCTCTTTCCCCATCCACCCCACCCTTCAAAGAAAAAAAACCCACTCACGTATCATTTGATCAACATCTACGCTCAAAGCCATACTTTGTCCATATTGTTTGTGGAGGTGCAGTGAATCCTGCTGGATTATCCTTGATATAAAAGAATAAAAAATAAATAAAAAAAGAATAAATAAATAAACACACACACACACTTTCAAGACTGTCCCTTAAAAAGCCTATTCATTCTCCTCCTCTACAACCATACAAATGATCCTTCATAGTTCAGCAAACAGGCTTGGCAGCTTTGGCCATTAGGCCACGATCAATCACATTGTTCTCTCATTGTCTGTAAGTGAGACACTCCCTTAAAGCAGTTAGACACACTGTCCATACTTTTGTTTTTCTTCACACTTTTCTCCGTAAATTGTTGTTCATTCTCAGAATTTTAAAAAAGCTAGAACTAAAAGGGAAATTGTTGCACAACTATTATCAGAGAAAACCCAGTGTTTTCTTTGATTTGATTTCGTTTTTTTCTTAGAATTAAGGAAAAGGTGTGGAATAAGAGTGTCTGTACCGCGTACTTAAGATAATACTTAGAGATGTGTGATATTTATGGCATTTATACAGAGGAGAATAAAAGGAAACAACCATATAAACTGGTGAGTACTTTTGAGAAAAAAACTGAAAGTACAAATGAGTAAACTTGAAGTGGTTTAAAATGACAGTTTGCTTCTTTGTCTTTTGAGAAAGATAAGAGTGGAGGAAGCTGGTTGCCAATTCTTCAGTGATGTCCCAAAGGTCGACCAGACTACGGAACAAGTGAAAGGTATAGGTGAGGAAGGGGGTGGTCAAACTGATCGCGTTTCTAGGCACACACAGTGTCGTTCTATTGGTTAATCATGTGGTCTGGGATCACACAAAGACAAGCTCAGTCTGTCATGTTTTACTGACAAAACAGGCAACAGTGTAATGTCTTTGACTAGCAGACGGTCAGTCCTTATTTAATGACAAATAAGGCAATAGCGTTGTTTCTTGACCTTTCGCCAGGGTGTTGGTAAAAGAAAAAACCCAACAACAAACAAAATGAATGAACCCAGCAGTGAGAGAGAGAGAGAGAGTGAGAGAGAGAGAGGGAGGGGTAAAAGCAAAGAAAGATAAAAAGAAAAATAATGGCAGAAAAAGAAAATCTAGACAACTAAACCACACAACCAATCACAACCCAAAACAATACAACAAAGCCCAATACCAAACAAAAAACCGAATGAAAGAAACGAACAGCTTAGAAATGCACAAATTTTCAAGGCAAAGCGAATAAATGAATAGATGTAATATTATATTACAGAAACAAACAAACTACCAAAATAGTTTTAAGAACCTGTTGCAAAAATAAAACAAAACATTAACCCCAAACCAGACCAAACCAAACCAAAGCAAAAAAAGAAATATGGGCAGCTTAAACAAACTTGAAAAAACTGAAGAAACTTCCAGAATTTCATAGTAATATATAAAAACAAAAACCCCGAACAACTTGAAATAAGAAAAGAAAAACCAGCAAAGCTAAACTGCCTGAGTAAGAAAAACAGTAAAGACAGGAAAAGATAAAAAAAAAACCCCACAACAACAGAAAAACTAGCAGCCCTAAAAAAACAACCAAGAACAAAAAATTCTTGAACAGTACCAAAAAGGAGAACTTCCCCCAAGAGCTCCAATATAGCTCAGGAAAGGAGAACCACAAAGAAAGCAGAAAGAAATTGTCTGGAAAAGTGCTTATGCATTACTACACAAAAACAGAAAGAAAGAGGTAATTCTGTTTTGACGAAAAACTTCAAAAGGTATCTTCTGCAGAACGCTGTCTACTTGGCTGGTTTTTAAGTTTTTTAAAATATATTTTGCATGTGTGTGTCTGCACTGATGATAACTCCAGGTGAAAATATCTCCTTGAACGCGAATCGAACCCGGGTCGTGAGATTGCGAGGGAAGTTGCAAGGGGAGTTGAGAGAGAGAGAGATTGCAAGGGAAGTTGCAAGGGGAGTTGAAGAGGAGAGAGAGAGGGAGAGAGAGAGAGAGAGAGAGAGAGAGAGGAGAGAGAGAGAGAGAGAGAGATCAGTAAAAACAAGAAAGAGAAAAATAGGAACAGAAAATGTATCTACATAAATAAACTGCACAACCAAGCCCAATACGAAAAAAGACAAACAAGACAAAACAATCCAACAGGAAAGATAAATATGCGCAATAGTCCAAGGCACAGCCAATAAACGAATAAATATATAATAAACAAACAAACAAACTAGCAAACAAACAAACAAAACAAACAAAAAAGTTTAAGAACCTGTTGCAAAAATAAAACAAAACATCACCAGCAACCATACCAAACTAAAAACAGTATTGGCAGTTTAAACAAACTTGAAAAACTGAACAAACTTCTAGTATTATTATATATATATATATATATATATATATATATATATATATATATATATAGATATAGATATATATAGATATATATGTATGTATATGTATATATACATATATATATTTTTTTAAATATTTTACATGAACAACTTAAAATCCACTTGCAAAAAAAATGTCTGTAACAAGAAAAAAAACCCAGCAAAGCTAAACTGCCTGAGTAAGAAAAACAGTATAAAAAAAAGGAAAAGAAGATTAAAAAAAACACCAATAACAACAGAAAAACTAGCAGCCTTAAAAATACAACCAAGAACAAATAATTCTTGAACAGTACCAAAAAAGAGAACTTCCCCCAAGAGCTCCAATATAGCTCAGGAAAGGAGAACCACAAAGAAAGCAGAAAGAAATTGTCTGGAAAAGTGCTTATGCATTACTACACAAAAACAGAAAGAAAGAGGTAATTCTGTTTTGACGAAAAACTTCAAAAGGTATCTTCTGCAGAACGCTGTCTACTTGGCTGGTTTTCAAGTTTTTTAAAATATATTTTGCATGTGTGTGTGTGTGTGTGTGTGTGTGTGTGCGTGCGTGCGCGCGCGTCTGTGTGCTTGCGAGCGTGTGTGTGTTTGTATGGTTTTTTGCTTTTTTAAAATGTATTTTATTCTTTTATATTGAGAATAATAGAATAAGCACCTATGTACTTTTTTACATCCAGTCCCCGTGTGTATGCGGTTTTGTAAATTCTGTCATCTGTTCCCACCGGCACACAGTGGCCTACTCTTGCGACAAGCCGAACAGGATTTTAACGTGTGAGCAATATGTTCTGGGCAAGATGTTCTGCGTGCGTTCG
>CM054158.1:33177152-33184652 GCA_028751875.1 Rapana venosa | reverse complement strand
AGTGTGGGTGGGTGGGGCTGGGGTAGTGTGTGTGCGTGGGTGGGGCTGGGCGTTAGGTAGTGTGTGTGCGTGGGTGGGGCTGGGGTAGTGTGTGTGGGTGGGTGGGGCTGGGGGTAGTGTGTGTGGGTGGGTGGGGCTGGGGGTAGTGTGTGTGGGTGGGTGGGGCTGGGGGTAGTGTGTGTGGGTGGGTGGGGGCTGGGCGTGGGGTAGTGTTGTGGGTGGTGGGGCTGGGGGTAGTGTGTGTGGGTGGGTGGGGGCTGGGGGTAGTGTGTGTGGGTGGGTGGGGCTGGGGGTAGTGTGTGTGGGTGGGTGGGGCTGGGGGTAGTGTGTGTGGGTGGGTGGGGGCTGGGCGTGGGTAGTGTGTTGTGATGAATGTGTGGGGCTGGGGGTGGGGTAGTGTGTGTGTGTTGATGGGTGGGGCTGGGGTGTGGGTAGTGTGTGTGTGATGATGGGTGGGGCTGGGGGTAGGGTAGTGTGTGTGGATGGGTGGGGCTTGGGTGGGGGTAGTGTGTGTGGGTGGGTGGGGCTGGAGGTGGGGGTAGTGTGTGTGGGTGGGTGGGGCTGGGGGTGAGGTAGTGTGGGTGGGTGGGGCTGGGGTAGTGTGTGTGCGTGGGTGGGGCTGGCGTTAGGTAGTGTGTGTGTGCGTGGGTGGGGCTGGGGGTAGTGTGTGTGGGTGGGTGGGGCTGGGGGTAGTGTGTGTGGGTGGGTGGGGCTGGGGGTAGTGTGTGTGGGTGGGTGGGGCTGGGGGTAGTGTGTGTGGGTGGGTGGGGCTGGGCGTGGGGTTGTGTGTGTGGTGGGTGGGTGGCTGGGTGTGTGTGTGAGGTGGGCTGGGTGGGGTAGTGTGTGTGGGTGGGTGGGGCTGGGGGTAGTGTGTGTGGTGGGTGGGGCTGGGCGTGGGGTAGTGTGTGTGGGTGGGTGGGGTTTGGGTGGGGTAGTGTGTGTGGGTGGGTGGGGCTGGGCGTGGGGTAGTGTGTGTGAGTGGGTGGCTGGGCGTGGGGTGTGTGTGTGGGTGGGTGGGGTGGGGTGGGGTAGTGTGTGTGGATGGGTGGGGGATGGGGATTTGGTAGGGGTGGGGGGGATGTGTAGTGTGTGTGTAGTGTGGTGTGTGTGTGATATGTGTGTGTGTTGTGTGTGTGTGTGTGGAGGGAGGGCTAGTGTTTTTTTATAAATTTTTTGAATTCTTTTGTATTTTTTTTCTTTTGTATCGAGGATTATGGAATAAGCACTCATGTGCTTTATTTTACATCCAATCCCCGTCTGTGTGTGTGTGTGTGTGTGTGTGTTTGGTACTTTGTTTACCTCAATAGCTGACGATGTGATTTGGTATGGGCTATAAACAGCTTATATGATTTGGGTCTTTAGCTCCAATGATTGATATTCAAATAAAATGCACACGAGAATAATGTTTACAACTTTTTATACATAACTTAGTTCCTCTAATCTTTCCATAGAATGCCATTAAGGAGTCAACTCAGCGCACCACCCGCACCCCACCCCCAAATTTTACATAAACATCAACATAATTATGCAGTCAGGTGGTAATAGAGCTATTGCACTGACCCCAAACCAAGACCCAGTTTACCAAGTTCAACATTCGTGATTCTGAGGCATGCCCCTGTGGCATTTCTCCCATGACAGTGGAACACTTCCTCCAGACCTGTCTGTCCAACACACCAAAACCCGAGGGCCAATATCTGGCCTACTGACCTGCCGATGAGGGACAAATCTTCGGACCCCTGGAGGGCCTTCAGCCCACTGCAGCGTTTGTCAGGGCCTCAGGCGTTACTGTCTGAACGTTTGAGGAAGAAGCAGAAGACCCAGTTGGTCCCATTGATTGGTTGGTTACAGCGATACGATTTTAGGCTGATGAATTATAAAACCAACTTTTCTTTTGTCTTCAATCTCCCACCTCATAACATTGACACAGTACCTGTGACTTTGTCTCTGATATATCACTAAGCAGCTTTATTGTAAGCCAATCGGAAATGCTTACACCAATAAACTCAATAGTACGTGTCAAACAGCCTAACTTTTTCTTCCAATCCCTTGAGAAGCATTCTATAATAGGAACACATATTATTTTCGTGCCTTCAGTAATAAGGCATGAAGTTAATTTCCTGACATGAATGGTGACATGTTCCCTCAAGACAAGCAGATCAACCTTATCAGTCTTTTCCACGCGGGCTGTCACCCGTCTCATAGCGTGCCAGCCATTACATATGTGTAATCCACCCTCATCAAATTGCCATTGATTAATACTGTCCATAAAATTGTATGCAACCACTCACTTATAGGAAATTAGGAAATTAACTCTCATGTCCTATTGCTTAGGATTCTCCTCCTCCTCCTCCTCCTCCCCTTCTTCTTCTTCTTCTTCTTCTTCTTCTTTCTTCTTCTTCTTCTTCTTCTTCTTCTTCTTTTTTTTCGTTTTCTTCTTCTTTTTCCCTTCTTCTTCTTCTTCTTCTTCTTCTTCTTCTTCTTTTTTCTTCTTTTTCTTCTTTTTCTTGTTCCTTTCTTTCTTCTTTCTTCTTCTTTTCTTCTTCTTCTTCTTCTTCTTTTTCGTTTTCTTGTTCCTCTTCTTTCTTTTTCTTTTCTTCTTCTTTTTTCTTCTTCTTCTTCTTTTTTCTTCTTCTTCTTCTTCTTCTCCTCCTCCTCCTCCTCCTCCTCCTCCTTCTTCTTCTTCTTCTTCGTTTGTTGTTGTTTTTTCTTCTTTCTTCTCTTCTTCTTCTTCTTCTTCTTTTTTTCTTCTTTTCTTCTTCTTCTTCTCCTCCTCCTCCTTCTTCTTCTTTTTTCTCCTCCTCCTCCTTTCTTCTTCTTTCTTCTTCTTCTTCTTCTTCTTCTTCTTTCTTCTTCTTCTTCTTCTTCTTCTTCGTTTTCTTTCTTCTTCTTCTTCTTCTCTTCTTCTTCTTCTTCTTCTTCTTCTTCTTCTTCTTCATCTTCTTAAAAATGCTCAGAACACTCAGACAGCAGCTATTTTTTCGTCTATCATCATATGAACAAAAATGCGTTGCGCTGCCGCTAAGCGCCTGACAAGTCAGGCCCAGCAAGACTGACATCAGCGTCTGATTGCGTGGGCACATCCAACCGCTGGCAGTATTATGTATTAAACCACTTCACACCCTCTCATACAGACTGATAATGGTGATAACAACAACTGTAAGGCAAACGTGGGCAAATAATTATAACACACGATCAGTATTAACCACGTGGCTGCGTCTGACAGTACCATTACTGGTGGACAATGACAAGAGCGTGCAGCGGTCATTGAAAGGGGTCACACACACACACGCGCGCGCGCGCACACACGCCCACACTCATGCACACACATACTCACACACACGCACGCACGCACACGCACACATACACACGCACGCACACACACATCCACACGCAGCACACATACACGCACTCACATACACATACACACGCACTCTCACTCACACATCCACACACACACACACCACACAACACACACACACACACACCACTCACACACACAATAACTCACAAACACACACAAACACTCACACACATACACACACACACACGCGCGCGCGCACACACACGCACACACACACGCACACACACACACACAGAGAAGAATGGCCCCAGTTCTATCTTCCCTGTCCACTCTCTTTGCCTGGCTTGTCTGACTAGCTAGCTTTTGTCTGTCTGTCTGTCTCTCTGTCTATATGACTCTATGTCTTGATTGCCTGTCTTTCTGTCTCTCTGTCAGTATCTTTGTCTGTCTCTGCCTGTTGCTTTTCTGTCTGTTCATTTGTATTCATTGGCCTGTCTGTGCCTGTCTTTCTGTGGTTTTTTATTGGCCCGTCTGTGTATGTCTGTGTTTTTTTATTGACCTGTCTGTGTCTGTCTGTCTGTCTTTTTGATTGGCCTGTCTGTGTCTGTCTGTCTGTGTATGTGTTCGTGTCTGTATTTATGTCTGTATGCCTGGCTGTCTCTCTTCTGTGCCTGTTGCCTGTCTGTCTTATTTATTGATGTTTCTGTCTGTATGTGCCTATGTCTTTAACTGCTTCTGTCTGTCTGTCTGTTTGTTTGTTTGTCTCTCTCTGTCTCTCTTCGTCTCTCAGTCTCTCACCCCTTCTTCTCTCCCTCCCTCTCTCTCTCCCCTTGCTCTCCCTCTTCCTCTCTCTCTTTCCCCCCTTCTCTCTCTCCCCCTTCTCTCTCTCCACTCTCTTTCTCTCCCAGGAAACAAAACTGAGGTCACCTTGAGACAGAGAGAGCAGCCAGGAATGAGACCAAGTCAAGTCAAGTCAAGCCAAGTCAAACACACTTTAACCATTCCATGAAAGGCAAGAGCAACGGTGACTGTTCCATTACTGGGCATGACTTTGGTCCCTTTTTTGGCATTGGACGCAAGGCCAGCAGTGTTGCCCCCCTTCATTGACTCTGTAGAGAACTTATCTCCCTTGCTAGTGACATCATTGGTCATGAGTGCTGTATCATCAGCGTAACCTGAGGTTAGGGATGTTTCTGCCTCCTGTATAAATGCCCGCGTCAACAATGTCTGCCTTTCACATGACCATTTCTGGATAATTTACATATGTTGAAAAGAGGCGGAGATAATTATGTAGCCCTGAAAAACTCCCTTTTTATATCAAAGAACTTATAGTACTTGCCATTCCATTGGATGGCTGTATTCTTATCTGAATACAGATTTGCTATAAGCGTGATCAGATGCTTTGGAAAGCACATTTCTAACATAGCGACAAGCAGATGGTGATGTTTGACACTGTCAAAAGCCGTAGTATAGTCTATGAAAGTTATGGATGCATCATCTTTTAGTGTTTATAACTTTTATCTTATAGTATTTAAAGCACAAGTGTGTCTGTAGTTCCTAATTCAATTCTATACCCTGCCTGACAATCACATATCTGTCTTTCTACTTTATTTTTCATTCTGCTGAAGAGAATTATCTGAAGAAATTTGCTTATATGGCTTATAAACACAATGTGCAAAATAGAATTAATCAAATTACAAGATGAGGTAGTGAGAGAGAGAGAGTGACAGACAGTCAGGCAGACAGACAGACAGACAGAGACATAGACAGGGACAGGAAGAAAGAGAGAGAAAGAGAGAGAGAGAGAGAGGAGAGAGAGAGAGAGAGAGAGAGAGAGAGAGAGAGAAGAGAGAGAGACAGACAGACAGACAGACAGACAGACAGACAGGGGCACACACAGACACACATACACACACACATTAAAGAGAGACAGATAGTAGACGAAAGTTACAGGAATTAAGAGAGAGAGAGAGACAGACAGACAGACACAAAGACACAGACACACACACATACACAGAAACAGACATATACTGCTTAAAACTATAATGAAGCCTCAACGTGTCGTGTTTTCTGCCAGTTTTTGTTAACAAGGGGGGATTAACTGGTAGAGACCAAAAGCACTGGTGGAAAATGGACACTGCAGGAGACAACGAGGCCATGATAGCCCTCGGGCAAGCATGAAGCCTTAATTGCTTTTTTGCCCCTCTCTATTATTAAGTTTGTACAACACATACACGACATTACCATAAAACTGGACTTTCCATCCAACATCAAAGTTGAACAAAGCATGGCAGGGCAGGGCAGGGGCTTGTTTGGTAACAAGAATATAATATAATGTGACGGTGAACCTTATAGTGGAGTGGTTAAAACCGTTTGATTCCAAATCCATGGGTCCATGAAGTGGTGGGCTTGAATCTTGGCATGGCGTCTTAACAATGAACAATGAACAATGAACAAATTTTATTTATAGAGGGTTATAGAATAAGCATAACAATAGCTTTTTTACATCCAGCCCTCTGAGAAAAAAAATCGAAAGTAATTAATGTGCAAATACATAGCAATAAAGGGAATGATATAAAGAAAAAAAAAATACATTACATATTAAACGTCTTGTAAATTTTAAGTGTTGTGTGTCTTTGTGTTGAGTGTGTGGTGTGTGTGTGGTGTGTGGGGTTGGTGTGTGTGTGTGTGTGTGTGGTGGTGTGTGTGTTGGGTTTTCGGTGTGTGTGTGTGGGTGGGTGGTTTGTTTACGATTTCCCAGGTCAATTTTAAGTGCAGACCTACCAGTGACATAATTGCCTTTGTGTATATTGTACATACACTTAAGATCAAACATGAACGTTGAAGATCCAGTACTATTATTCATGTCAATGGGTTAAGGAAACAGGAGTACATCGAGCATTCATTCTCAATGTGGGAATGCAGCTAACCTTCTTAGTGGGTAAAAATGGTCGCAAACGTACAATCTCACCATGTGATATATTTTAAGAAAAAAAAAACATCCAGAGAGTGGGATCCCAAAAATAGAGATTATGGGTGGGATTCAGAGAGCTCTTGATCTGAAAGCGGGGGATCGAGTTGCCTTTTTCGGGGGAGGGGGGGATTTTTACCCCTGGAATTGACTTCAGTACCAAATTCACTCCTCTAAAAGTTCTTTAGAGAAGACTATAAAGCGAGGTCCTGTTTACAGACCCAAGCAGAACATATTGCGGACACGTTAAATCCTGTCCTATCTTTAAGAACAGGTGGCAAGATTAAACAAAAAACGCATACGCCATGTTTAGATATCATACCTGGAGCTGGAATGTAGCTACCTTCTTAGTAGGTAAATGGTCGTCTGTGCAAATTTTCTCCATTGGTGAACCTAGCTGAGGAACCAAAAGTATGGTGATCAAATGAAAAGAAAAAAAATCACCAAAGAGGCAGGATGATACATGAGATAATAAAAGGAGAATGCTACTGATTTCCTTAAGGATATACAGAAAAGTCAAGTGTGTTATGGGTCACATAAAAGAAACTGCGACATCTGCCTGTTCCAATCCCTTCTGAATCAGCTTCCTTCTCTCTCAGATCTGTGTATAACCTCATGCCCCTCGATAGAAACGTAAACGAACTGGGCAAAGGAATAAATATGAGTCGGGTGCTTATCACTGTCTCACCTTCAGGTAATCGCATTCCGATTTCAGGGGTACTGTTACTATAAAGACTGTATTATTTATGTGTGCTGTACTTTTCCTCAAGTCTGGGCACAGAATCCCACCACCACGCACACATTTCATCTATTCATTTAATTAATTATTTTATTTCGAAGACAATGGAATACACACTCATTGTTTTTTTCCCCATCCAGTCCTGTGTGTATGCAGTTTTGTACATTTTGTCACCAGTTCCCACTGGCACACAATGGCCTACTCTTTCGAAAAGCGGAACGGGTTTTAACATGTGCACAAGATGTTCTGCGTGCGTTCGCACATGGGACCTCAGTTTATAGTCCCTTTACAAGGACTTTGGGGGAGAGGGGGGGGGGGAGAGTGGAGTCAGCACTGATGTTAACTCCAGAAGAAAAATCCTCTTGAACCAGGGTCAGCAGATCATGAGCACATTACTCTAACCACCAGACTATCCTGTCCACCCATTCACATAGGCAAGAATCCACTGGCAGAAAAAGTCATGTTTGAGCACCAGCAGCTCCTTGTAGG
>CM054158.1:33167152-33174652 GCA_028751875.1 Rapana venosa | reverse complement strand
TGTCTGCCTGGGTTTGTTCAAAGAGGAAGTGATTAGCCAGCATGGGATAGGGGAAAGGGGAGGGGAGGGGGTATGCTGTATGTTCTCACCAGCAGGGTTGAGGTTGCCTCCATGTCTGTCAAATTAGCAGCAATCTAGTTATGAAGATAATACGAGATGTATCATGTTTGTCTTTGATGATTCTTTTGTCGTCAATAAACGATGATTATCTTGTTTGTGGTGGGATATGTTTATGTGGGTTGTTAGGTTATTTTTTTCGTGGCTATATTATTTATTTTGGGTATTCTGGTTTTCTCACTTGTGTTCTCGTGTCTTTGATGTGTTTGTTGACTGTGAGAATTTGATGTTGTTTTCTCGTATTCTCATCCATTTTTGTTCGATTTTCATGATATCGTATTGTATTGCATCACATTGGATTGAAACGTATTTTGTTGTAGAGTAGTGTAGTGTAGTGTAGTGTGGTATAGTGTAGTGTAATGTAGTGTATGTTGTCTAGTCTAAGGAAGTGTAGTGTAGAACACTGTTGTGCAGTATTGTGTAGTATATTAAATAGTGTATGGTGTAGTTTAGTGTAGTGTACAACCACTTTCAATCAAGAAAGATTTCTTTGCTGAAATTTGGGCTCCTCTAAGTTGCTTCAACAGCAGTGCCAGACTTATTTCAAAATCTTTCTTGTATGCATGGGTATTATTTTGCTTCCTCATGAGAGTGACTGCTTAAGATATCTGCCCATTTTGCCAGTGGCTACTCTATTGTTGGGAACGGGATAACTCAGTGGTCAGAGCACTCGTTTTCCCCATGCTAAGGATAAGCAGCATCGAAGGTGGTTACCAAGTGGATGGGTGATCATTTATGCGCTTGTCTTCAGCATTGTTCCCCAGTTCCCCTAGCTGTAAATGAATACCTGCCCTCTTAAGGGTCAGGGACAGTAAAGCAGTGAGGCAGACAGGAGATGGGCACCGCCCTCAACATGCTGTTTTCTGGAGAAGCTGAGATCTCTGACATCTTGCTCCCCAGCGACTGCATAGGTTATGGGAACGCCTGTATCTTTTTACTCTATTGTTGCCATGGATTCTTTTGCACGAAAAGTTTAGGTTCATACAGGGATCACACCCGAAACCTTTTAGATTTTTTAAGGAGTGTGTTCTCTTTTGGCCACCGATTAGCATGTTTTATATTCAGTAAAGTAGTATTGTTTTTCCTTTACTTGCCAAAATCTCTATATACAGAAATCGTATTGGTATACACTTTTAGATCACGGCAGATTTCTCTGTGCGAAAATTAGGCCCCTGTTCCCAGTAGAAGATGCGTTGGCACAAGAGCAGCCCCGCCCATAATTTGTGTTTTCCCTGTGTGCATGTGTACTAATTTCCCCTGATCAGGGTGGCTATTTTTTTAAAGGAATTTTGCCAGGGAAAGTTTCTTGTTTCTTGTTGCCGTAGGTTCTTGTATTGCGTTAAATGCGTGTTGGGCATGGAATCTCGTTTTATGGTTTCATCAGGAAAACTATGAGAAAAAGTAGCTACTCTCTCTCTCTCTCTGTCTCTGTCTCTGTTTCTGTCTGTCTCTGTCTGTCTGTCTGTTCGTCTGTCTGTCTGTCAGTCTGTCTGTCTCTCTCTCTCTGCCTGTCTCTCTCTCTCTGTCTGTCTCTCTCACTCATTCATTGTCTCTGTCTCTCTGTCCCTGTCTGTCTGTTGTCTGTCTGCTATCTGATGTTTGTCTGACTGCAGTCTGTCTGTCTGTCTGCCTGTCTGTCTGTCTGTCTGTCTGTCTGTCTGTCTCTTCTCTCTCTCTCTCTCTCTCTCTCTCTCTCTCTCTCTCTCTCTCTCTCTCTCTCTCTCTCTCTCTCTCTCTCTCTCTCTCTTAGCCTCCCTCTGTATGTGTGTGTGTGTGTGTGTGTGTGACTTGCCAGCGTGGAGCATAATTATGCTTTGTTTGTATCGTTGTATCTTGTCCTTTAGCAAGATGATACAGTGTATCAGAAGGCAGGTATCTGTCTGATGTTATAAATTAAAGAATAAAATAAAATAAAATAAAATAAAACAAAAATATTATAATATTTTTGTTTCGTTCAGTTTAACGTAAGGCAGTTTTCCTTTCATGTTGCTTTCGTTTTAGCAGCCTGTTGTTGATGTTGTTGTTGTTGTTGTTGTTGGTTGTTTGTCTGTTCTTTGGGGGAGTCCTATGGTTTAACACTTTAGAGGTCACACAAAATTTGCGAAGTGTCTTACTCATAGATAGATAGATAGATCTATAGATAAATAAATCGATAAATAGATAGATCGATCGATCGATACATCGATATATAGATAATACTCTATCACAGCACCCTATACATATTTGTGTGTGTGTGCTTACGTTAACTATTGTTAACGTTTCTTGCTGTAAATGTTTAATAGCTAGGTAAGTGTTGGAGCCAGAACCATTATTTTATCTGTCAGTGAATCAGGACCCGATGATGACGTTACCAGGTACTTGTTGTTGTTGTTGTTGCTTTTTTGGGGGGGTGTTTCGTTTATCAAAGAGGAAGTAACTAGCCCATGGGGGGAATAATGCAAGCTTCTGCTAAGAGCTTCAGCTTTGTTGATACAAACACTGGCACTAAATGGCTACCAGGATATCGCTTGATCAAGTGCGCGCACACACACGCACACACATACGTACACATACACTTATACGCACGCACGCACGCACACACACGCGCGCGCGCGCGCGCACATACACACACACGAATATATACACACACAGACTCACACACAATTGCATGTGTGTAAGCCATTTATTGATCTCCATAGATAGACAGACAGACAGATGGATACATATATAGACAGACGGTCAGACAGTCAGACAGTCAGACAGACAAATAGATAGATAGATAAATAAATAAATAGATAGATAGATATATGGATAGATAGACAGACAGACAGACAGACAGACAGATAGATAGATAGATAGATATATAGAAGCTGTGAATATATTAGTATATCTTTTATTATTAGTGTCAGGTATTTATTGCATCTTTGGTATGCTACAAGACTATTATCTTACTCCGGCACAAGCAATATAAGCCTAGTGACACTTTCGACATAACTCTGAAAAGAGCTTCTCCAGGAGTCAAAATTCATGAGTCAGGCTTGTAAACTATAATGTTCCTTTTTGAGAAAAAGCCTCAAACTCTGTCACAAAAGGGTTGGGGTTTTTATCGGTATTTCCATTGAGTTGCAAGCAAAGTCACTTCGAGTAGGAATCAGCTGGAGTCCAACAAAACTTTTAAAAAACACTAAACAAACAAACAGCAACAAAATAAGCAAAAAACACAAAAACAAACAAAAGAACCTAGAAACAGCGAATAACAAAAAACCCCAAACCCACTATAGCCCATATGAGATTTGAACACACATTTACCAAGTGAAGACTCTGATTTCTTAACCACTGTACCACAAGGGACAAATGCGTGTGCATTATATTTTGGATTATTGCCATGCTCACATCGAATCACAATGTCTGATATCAAAATCTAACATCACTTTTGAACTTCATATTTGGTTGTTGTTGTTGTTGTTTCTATCTAAGACTGCTCACGCTGAACGAATTATCTTTAAGACACAAATGTTTACATTGCATATCAACAAGCACATCTTCAAAAACACTTGAATGAATTAAACGACAATAAAATATTCTGAATCTAAATCCGAATCTGAATTTTGGCAACTGCGTCAATGAAATCACAAAAGACAATTAAAACAGACGTCAAAGTACGCCAGATTTCCAATCTAATTTCTTGAAGTCATGCACGTGGAACAAAAATGTCCAGGCTTTTTGGAGTCACATCTTGCTGCTGCTGTTGCTGTTGCTGCTGCTGCTGCTCTTGATGATAATGATGCTCATCAAGCAAGCACTGATGAATGAAGGTTGTGACAGGTCCATCTGATGGACAGTTTGTGACCAATCAAAACTGACAGAAGAGAGATGACAAGGGAAAAAGAGAGAATGTGTGAATGAAGGGCGATAAATTGAGGTCAGCACCTTCTGTTTACAAGAGTAATGTTTCCTTAGTTTCAGGGGATTTGAGGGTGAAAATCTGAAAGGAGCAGTAAATTCATTTTTTGGATGTTGTTAATAATGATTTAAACATGTTTGTTCAAAGTTTAATACTCTTCACTGATGACGATGATTTGTTTTGTTTTAGGTGTGTGTAGGTGTGTGTGTCTGAGTGTGCGTGCTTGCGTGCTGTGCATGTGTGTGTGTGTTCATTACATTAGGATCCAAAGCACGCACAAAACAATCGCCATAACAAGATACTACACCCACACTCACATCATTAATAGTGTTGTGGTTAAATCGTACCTACCTCGTGTACTCATCTTATAAACTATAGTAATTATACACATTTAGCATGCTGCAAACCATTATTAAACACGCCCATCCCCCAAAAGCCTAGCTCTAGTTTCACGTCATTGGTCTATACACTTTACAAAAAGAGCATCATATCCTGGCTGCCCAAGGCTATGGTATCCCTCGCCATCTCCTATATGATCTGGTTTCCATGTACTTTTAGCCACATTAGCTTATCCTCGTTCGCACAAACTACTAAGAACCACGAACAACCTTGGGGTCAAAATCCGTTACCCCCTCTGTCCGTCTGTCTGTCTGGCCGGCTGGCTGTTTCTCTGTCTGTTTCTGTCTGTGTCTGTCTTTCTCTTTGTCTCTGTTTCTCTGGCTATCTGTGTCTCTCTGTCTGTGTCTGTCTCTCTATCTCTTTCGCTCTCTTTCTCTTATAAATAAGTGCTTATTCCATTATCCTCGATATGAAAGAATAACATACATAAAATGAAAATAAAATCCTCTTTCTGTATGAGTTTGATCTATGTGTGTGTGTGCGCGCGCTCTCGTTTGCACGATGCCTGCGTGTGCGTTTGTGTGTGTGCATGTGTGTGTGTGCGTGTATGTGCGTGTGAGCGTACTACTTAGATTCTTTATTTCAAGGATAATGGATTTACACTCATGTTGAATCTTTTACACCCAGTCCTCCTGTGCATGCAGTACTGTACATCCTAAAAAATATGACACATTCCTACCGGCACCTACAGTCAGTAAAAACTAAGGGCGATACTTGGGCGCTACCCTAAGCAGTTTTAGTGTCAGGCTGAGAGGCTTCTAATGGGGTGCTCCGCTCTCCAAGTCTGACCAGTTTGTGTCCAATCATTTCTGCACAGATGGCGGGTCAATGCGCTAGGCTAAAAACCGCAGCCCCTCTTTTGCCACTAAGTAGTACTGCTTGTGAGGGTCATCATTATGAAAAGTGGCTGGGTGCCTCTACTGTGGGCTCAAAAGCGCTAGGTTCGGGATAGCCTAGTGGTTCTATAGAACATTGTGCTCGCAATCTGACAATCCGGGTTCGATTCCTATTCAAAGGGGATATTTTCCCCTGGAGTTAACATCAGTGCAGACTCCACTCTCCCCCAAAAGTCCTTCGGATGAGACTATAAACCGAGGCCCCGTGTGCGACCGCACGCAAAACATCTTGCGCACATGTTAAAATCCTGTCCCGCTTTTTGTAAGAGTAGGCAATTGTGTGCCAGTGGGAACAGATGACAAGTTACAAAACCGCATACACATGGGGACTGGATGTAAAAGAGCACATAAGAGCTTATTTCATTATCCTCGATATAAAAGAATAATTTTTAAAAAAAGGTTCTGGAGGGTATTGCGTTAGGTAGGCATCCTAAGTTCGCTGTTTACTGTTCATTTTCAATTTTATTAAAGGGTACATACTGACAGCTTTGTAAACTGGCTTTCTGTTGTTGGTTATTTTTACTCGTAAGATAAAAGAACTAATGATTGAATTAACTAAGCTAGAAAGCTGTTTTGAGATGTCCACTCAAATCAACAGAAAGAATTCAACCTAAAAATTGATGTTCATTGTTGACACACACACACACAAAACCCCACCCACACCCACATATACACACAACCCCAACCCCCTCCTACCCCTCCACCTCCACACACACACACTTAGGTACTGACCCCCCAACCCCAGCACACCCAACCCCCAGCCCCACCCCACTTCACCCCACCCACTCACCTACACACCTCCCACTCCACACACACAAACACCCAACCCCTAACCCCACCCCTCACACACACGCAGACACACCTTTTCCTTATGTTTTTATTCATGACTAAAGCACACACATAAAAAAAACCTCAAGGTCCTATACAAATCCTCCAGTCTGATATTATACAATGAGTCTTAGTATTCTCTTCAGCGTTGATTCTGTCTCCTGTTTGTCCCTTGAACGTGTTGCAGCCCCAGATTGTTTTGTCACTGATCAGCAATTCTGTGTTTTGTCATCTTCGGGTAGACATCACGCTCATAGAGCTTCGATAGGACACACTACACTGCACTGCTGTCTGGCTGTTTGGTTTGTTTCATTGACTGTCTGAGAAAATGTGGAGGGTTAGGAGTGGTGAGTTACCTGACATTGTAGTTAGTCAGGAAGGACTGTATAAACTAGGCCTGGGCGATTTGTTTTTGTTAGGTTGATTGGTCTGTGTGAGTGGGGGTGTGGGGGGTGGGGAGGGTGGTAGGGGTGGTGTGGGGGGGGGGGGAGAGGAGGGGTGTATGGGGTTGGGGTTGGTTGTGTGTGTGTATGTGTGAGTGTGTGTGTAAATGTGTGTGTGTGTGTGCTGCCCCTGTGGGTGGGGGGTAGGAGGTGGGGATGGGGGTAGGGATTGTGTGTGCCCACAAGCCTGTGTGTGTGTGTGTGTGTATGGGGGTGGGTGTAGGGAATGTGTGTATGTGTGTGTGTGGGGGGGGGGCGTAGGGTGTGACAATAACAATGACAATAACTTTAATTCAGTTTTTGCAGGCCATGTGGCCCACAAGGAACAACAGTTAACCCTATACTTTCATGTGAGGTGAACATCGTTACTTCTGATATCTAAACATTTAGTAAGAAATAATCAACTTTAAACATCAAACTAGGTTTAGTGTTCATACAAAGAAGCTGCACTTTAAGAGTCAATGAGAATCTGTAATAATACAGCAGAGTACATTTCCTTCCAAACTTTGCATATCTAGGGCATGCAAGCAAAACGTGACCAACACCTTCGATTTGTCGGCCATCACACTATGAGCACAATGGATTGGTCATTGGTTTACCATGAAGTGAACTTCCATTGAAAGGTAATCTGTTTGACCTCACACACAATTACCATACTCCATAAGTGTGTGTGTGTATGTGTGTGTGTGTGTGTGTGTGTGTGTGTGTGTTGTGTGTGTGTGGAGGGTGTGTAGTGTGTGTTCAACATCGATAACATTGAAGACTATGGTCAACCTTGGCTTTGATGGTAACATTGACGGTCAGATAGGCAGGGCAGTGAGCAAGAACCCACTTAACCTGCTTAAAAACCTGAACAACCCCATCACCAAGCTCTGGTCGGAGAAACAGGAATGAAAAAATCAAGATGACTTCCAG
This sequence comes from Rapana venosa, assembly GCA_028751875.1. Taxonomy (NCBI): domain Eukaryota; kingdom Metazoa; phylum Mollusca; class Gastropoda; order Neogastropoda; family Muricidae; genus Rapana; species Rapana venosa. The sequence continues at coordinate 33,167,171 of CM054158.1, read as the reverse complement.
CTACAACATAATTCTACAG
>CM054158.1:33147152-33162152 GCA_028751875.1 Rapana venosa | reverse complement strand
AAGTTCTTCCCATGGTCGATTCGAAGTAGGATTTCATAAGTATTATGACAAAAGTCAAATATACTTAGTTAGCTCAATCCTACCAATAGGGATCAAAGATTCATGTCGGTAACAAAAGAGAAATTGTGAGAGCTTCTTTGTTTCAAAGAAAAATCCACAAAGTTCATAATACTCAAGATGTTTTTGAGTTCTGGAATTCCTTTCTTTTTTTTATTGACTATTTCAAACGTAGTATATATGCATGTAGTTCTTTTCGAAACCTTGACGACTGTTTATAGTAAATGACGATGTTTATTGAGCTGTTCGCCATAAAAAGCACAAGTCTCCCACGGTGTGTAATGAAGAACATGTTTTTATATTGTCCAACATTAGAAAAGTCAGCAACAAGAAATCTGGTAATGGCCAACATAATGTTGGGAAGGCTGCACGCGATATAGGCACAGGAGATTGTCACCAGGATTTTCACCAACGTCAGCTGTCTATTGTCCATGACGTGACCGCTGGTCTTCTGTCTCCAGTCCATGGCGGTTCTCAGCTTTCTGACAGTGACCACGGTGACGAAAAAGACGACGATGAACGTGAGGAAGCTGATACCTGGAAGGATGGTGCTTTCGATGATTTGTAAAGTAAGCTTGTGAGCAACGAACAGATCTGTGTTTTTTACAATCACTGTCACATTCCCAGTGTCATCAGTCTCCAATCCGACATAGAGCCGTATGGCGTAGGGGACACACAACAGATTAAGGACAACAGTCATTACCAAAATCGTACAGGCCATGGTTTTAGTTGTGAATATAGTGGCCGACTTTAAAGGCCACACAACGCAGATGCATCTCTCTGTAGCAATGATGGCCGTCAACGTCCCAGAACTGTACATAAAAGCGTATCGGAAATTCAGGGTAAATTTGAAGATGTTCCATTTGAGAATCTGCGCCGTGACACTGTTAGGTAGAACGGCCGCAGGGCAGGACACAGTGGACACAGACATGCACAGCAAGTACATAAGGTCAACAAAGGCCAGACTGAAAAGACACAGGTTCATTTTGTCCCAAGGGGTACGGCGAAAGAAGACCACCATGTTGATGACATTAGCAGGGATACCCACGAAACCAACCGTGGGTATCAAACCGCATTCGATAATTTCACTGGCAACTTTGAACTCTTCGCTAGAAATGATAGAGCCTGAATCACTCGACAACAGATTATGATATGACTGGGGTTTCTCTGTAAGCGATCCATTGCTCACATCATCTCGGTTATAAGGGGTAGAAGTATGAAACCATGATGTGACTGTTTCACCATTCATTGTCTTGCTAGGAACGTTCAGATCAGATGGGAGAGAGGTGTTTTTTTTCTTTTTAGTCAATTGAATATCAACAAATGTGCAATTTATCAGCCATTTTTACAAAAAAGTATGCAATATACCACTCTAGAGTTGTAGCTTAATGCTGTCTGTTGTTGCTGCCTTGGTTGTTGTTGATGTCCCTGATGTTGTTGCTGATGTTAATAATCTTTTCTTTTCCGTGTTGTTGTTGTTGGCGTTGTTATTGTTGTGTTGCTGTTGTTATTGTTAATAAACTTCTCTTCTTTTTCTTGTTTTGTTGTTGTTGTGGTGTTGGTGGTGGTAGTGGTTGTGGTGGTGGTGGTTGCTGCTCTTCTTCTTCGTCTTCTTTTTCTTCTTCTTCAAATTTTTCTTCAAATTCTTCTTCTACAAAATTCCTCTTCTTCTTCAAATTCTTCTTAATCTTCAAAATTAATTCTTTTTTCTTCTTCTTCTCTTCTTCTTCTTCTTCTTCTTCTTCTTCTTCTTCTTCTTCTTCAAATTCTTCTTCTTAAATCTTTCTTCTTCTTCTTCAAATTATTTATCTTCTTCAAATTCTTCTTCTTCTTCAAATTATTATTCTTAAATTTCTCTTCTTCTTCTTCTTCAAATTCTTCTTCTTCAAATTCTTCAAATTCTTTTTCCTCTTCTCGCTGTTATTGCTGCCGCTGCTTTTGCAGCTGTTATTAATAATGGTGGTGGTGGTTGCGAGGTGGTTGCGATTTTGGTTTTTGTTCTTCTGATGTACCTAGTTGTTGCTTTGCCAGTGACAATGTCACTGCTCTTCTAAAACTAGTGTCTGTAACGTCAGATCTACCAGTATGTCATTCTGAAATCAATCAGGACAGTTAGTTAATGCAAGCCACCTTTTGAAGTCTTCCGTAAAATTAATGTGACAATTGGTACGTTTGTAATTGTTTGACAAAATCGCTCCTTTTTCTGTTTGTTTGGAGAGGAGGGGGGATGTTGGGGAGTCTTTCTGTATACAGGAAAACTGCTGCTAAATCTATATACACACACATACACGCGCGCGCGCGCGCCCGCACACACACACACACACACATACACACACACACGTGTCATGTGTGAGTGTGTGAGTCTGTGTTTGTGTGTGTGCGTGTTTGCGTGCGTGCGTGTGTGTGTGCGTGTGCATGCGTATGCGTGTGTGTATGTGCACGTGTGTGTGCGTATTTGTGTGGGTGTATGTGTATGTGTCTGTGCAAGCGCGCGTGCGTGCGTTCATGTGTGCATATGTGTGTATGCTTGCGTGCGTGTGTATATTGAATCAATCAGGATGAAATAAAGCAGAACTATATAACCAACGCTTTGAAAGCCAACCGAACGAAATAATACAATTAATGGGGAAAAGAAACAATCCCCCCCCCCTCCACACACACACGCGTGCTTTAATAAAATAGAATGTGACAAAATCAATGGCACGTTTTACAAAGCTAATTTGCTCCTTAAAATGTGTACAGATTCAGTTTAATTGCAATTATGATGTACGTTATGTATTTGGAATCTCTGCCGTGGGAAGCGAAAGGTTTATTGACGAAAAGCCCGACCCTCTCTCTCTCTCTCTCTCTCTCTCTCTCTCTCTCTCTCTCTCTCTCTCTCTCTCTCTCTCTGTGTCTGTCTCTCTCTCTCTCTATCTCTATCTGTCTGTCTGTTTGTCTTTCTGTCTGTCTGTCTGTCTCTCTCTCTCTCTCTCTCTTTTCTCTCTCTTTTCTCTCTCTCTCTCTCTCTCTCTCTTCTCTCTCTCTCTCTCTCTCTCTCTCTCTCTCTCTCTCTCTCCATGTCTGTCCGTCCGTCCGTATATCTGTATATATATGTATATATATAACTATATATATAACTATATATATATATATATATATATATATATATATATATAGAGAGAGAGAGAGAGAGAGAGAGAGAGAGAGAGAGAGGGGGGGGGGAGAGATATAGATGTAGATATAGATATATCTTTTTCTCAAGCTAAGGTTAAGCAGTGTTGAACGTAATTACCAAGTGGATGGGCGACCATCGAATATTTTTTTCCCGCGCCTTGGTTTCAGTACAGTCCCCCCATCCAGTTCACCCAGCCATATTAAATGGGTACCTACCCTAATCAGGGTCAGGGAAGCTAAAGCAGCGATGGAGAGGAGATGGGCGCCGCCCTCAATATGCTGGCCCCTGGAGAAGCTGAGGTTTCTGACGCTTCGCTACCCAAGGACCGCATAGTTTATGGGAACAACCCTAAGTATCCTTTACCTTTTACTTACGTTACTCTCCTCCTTCTCCAAAGAAGAGAAGGAGGAAGTTACGTTAGTGACGTTATTGTTAACGCCTATTGTGAATATTTCGTCAGTTTTCATGTGCCACAAAGGTACCACTTTGAAAGTACAAAGGCACTCACGCCAGTGTTGATAACACGGTTCAGTAGAAAAAAAGGACGATAGTTTCAAATAATACGATGCCTCTGAACAAAATAGTTTAACTCATTTTAAAACTTTAAAAAGGGTTCTTATGTTTAAGAGTTGTAAGCACGACCAAGATTTATCACTCAAGTATTGATATTATTGGAACACAAAAATATACCGCCTCGGAGAGCTTTTATTTTTCAAGATAATAATGTATTGCTGAAGTCGATGATACTCTGAGAGCAATGTCAATAAAACCAACATTTCATCCCCTGTGTGGATGCCGGGGGCCTGTCAGTATAAACAGCATCTCCACATTCAGGAAACTTTGTGCTAAAGATTTCCTTTTTTTTCTATCGATCTCTTTGTTTCTGCCTTGTTCCTTTTCTGCCTGTCACCTCCTTCTTGTCTATTTGTGTTTTTCCTTCTTGGTCCATTCTCCTTCTTTTTTTCCAGGAAGACTTAAAAGATAACAATTGTCTCTGACGCCGAAGTTGGATACACCAGGCCTGACTTGTCAGGCGCTTAACGGCAGTGTGATGCATTTTCGCTCATATACTACTACTACTACTACTACTACTACTACTACTACTAACTACTACTACTAAATGGAATTTGTATAGCGCTATATCTTGCAAAAATACACCAGAGCGCTTGCATTCAGTATATTCTTACAGTCATGCAGCCAATAACTATTGAAAGCTTAAACAAAATTCAAACGTACGCACCTACACACACACACATTCACACACACACACACACACACACACACACACACACACACACACAGGCTGTACGCTTTGGCAGAGTAATGGGATTTAACAAACATAACAAATAATAATTGCTATCTGAGCGTTCGACGAAGAAGAAACTAGCAATATCACCAGAATGTGAACATGTGTTGTGTATGGCAACCGGAAGCATATACGATATGGCAATCATGACCTTTGCAAATCTATGGCTACCGGAAGCATACGCAACATGGCTACCATGACGTGTGCAACTCTTACTGGGCATAATTATAGTTTCGGTAATCTTTAAGACATGGAGCTAGACAAAGTATTGCAATGTGATGAAAAGTAGCCCCACAATATTCTTCTTCTTACTCACCAAAAGCTCAGACAGCAACTATTGTTGTCTGTTGTATGAGCGAAAATGCGTCACGCAGTTGTTAAGCGCAAGACAAGTCAGGCCCAGCGCAACCTACTTCGGTATAAAAACAAAGAATCGTTATCTTTTAAGTCGTTCTCAAAAAAAAAATGGCAGGAGACTGGACCAAGAAGGTAGAAAATAAATAAGCAGGAGGTGACAGGAAGAAAAAGAAAAAAGGCTGAAACAAAGAGAGGGATAGAAAAGAGGAAATTTTTAGCACAGGATTTCCAGAACGTGGGGATACTATTTTGTACTGATAGGCCCCGGCAATCTCACGGGAGAGACCACAATCATTATAGACCCTGCTGCTTTTAAAGTCGTGATTTTATTTTCAAACTCTGCGTAAAAGTGCTCTTCGAGGTGAGCATAACATTTTGGATTGTTGAAGATAAACATTATCTATTTCTCTTATTTATTTATACCACTTTAAGTCACAAGATTTCTCTGCGTGAAATTTGGGCTGCTCTCCCTGGAGAGAGCGCCTCGCCATAAGAGCAGCGCCACCCTGTTTTTTCTTTTTTGGTTTTGGTCTGCAACTGTATTTTTTTCCCTATCAGAGTGGCTTATTTTCTAAGAATTTTGCCAGGGACAACTCTCTTAATTGCCGTGGGTTCTTTTACGTGCGCTGAATAATTTTGTGGAGCCTCGGTTTATCGTCTCATCCGAAAGACTAGCGCCCAGACCACCACTCATGGTCTAATGGATGGGGGAAAAGTTTCGGGGCCCAAACGGGAATATAAACATTGAATTCTGTTAAAAGGTATCCTCCTTAGCATGGGACATGCTCATAAAGATGTTCAGAATACAGTTACTGAGAGCATTATATTTTTTAAGAACCAAATAGAGTACAATGTTCTCAGAAACTGTCTTCCGATCTAAACATATTGAGGGCCAAATAAGAAATTCTTTTGGGGATCCAATATTGATACAATACAATAATTTTGTCAGTAGAAATCGCTGTAAGCCAAAATGTATATATTTAGACACGTTTATTTTCTGTTTCTCTTTTACATAATTATTATTTCATGGTGATTGTTCCTTTTCTTTTGGTTTCCTTTTTTGTACAAAGTTATCATGTATGAACCTTTGGAAACAGACTTAAACACAACAAACAACATTACAGACATACGCATACACGCTCTCTCTCTCTCTCTCTCTCTCTCTCTCTCTCTCTCTCTCTCTCTCTCTCTCTCTCTCTCTCTCTCTCTCTCTCTCTCTCTCTCTCTGCATCTGAAATATGGGGACTTACTGTTAATCCACAAATAGAAAAAATACATACATATGCTATCAAAAGTTTCTTAAATGTCCCAATCCATTCGTCAAATACTGTACTATATGGAGAAACGGGAAGATATCCTTTAAACATCAGAACGTCTGTTAAGTGTATTAAATACTGGCTAAAACTACTGAAACTTCCAGGGTCACGTTTATGTAGGCAGTCTTATGACATGATGGTTATACAAATGGAGCTGGGTAAGAAGAATTGGGCATATCAAGTTAAAAAGTTTTTATCAGAACATGGTTTTGGAATCGTGTGGTTGTCTCAGGAAGTAGGTAGCGAGCATGGGTTTATTTCTGAATTGAAAGACAGACTCATTTGTTCATTTAAACAAAATTGGCACTCGGACATGGAAAGTAAAGATAAATACTGCTGGTTTTTTTCGTTTAAGTGTGCTTTTCAAGCTGAAAAGTATCTTCGAATAGTCACTGACAAATGGCATCGACTAATTTATGCAAGATTTCGACTAAGAACACTCGGCTTCAATGCAAACAAAAGATGGTTTCAACCTGAGACGTCCACACAGTTCCCATGCCCTATGTGTGGTCATATTCTTGATGATGAAGTGCATTTCCTGTTTCATTGTCAATCATATATTTCCATACGTGAAAACTGTGGTGTTCTCAATCTAGAAGCTTTCCGAAGGCAAGATATTTTTTCTATCTTATCGTCCGATGATGATATTGTGATCAAATCGGTTGCAAAGTTTATTGCTGAAGCACTGAAATTAAGACAATTACAGCTAAGTTCCAATTAGCTTAACATTTGTGACTAAACTAAAGTAACATTTATATTATGTAAACTCCAGCATTTTGTGAAACACATAAAGAAACATTTATAATTACGCTGTAGTCTCCAGCAAGAATATTTTTTGAAAATTTCACATACAATGTCAATGGATGGTCTAATATAGCATTCTAGAATGTTCTTTTCATTATTTTAGTTATTGCTTATTGGTTTTTATTGTTCATCCTTGTTATTACTTTGTGTTCATTTTGAAACTGAGTTTACGTCACAGCTTAAAGTCGTATCCGTTCATAAGAGCTCATTTTTGGTTTTTTGGTTTTTGTTACGTTAAATGCATCATGTGATTTTTCTTGTATTTATTTGTATTTACAAAAGAAAGTCGTGTATAACCCCCCTTGTCAATAGGCCACTTTGGGCAATGACAATAAATTGGTCAAAGCGTCAAAAGCGTCTCTCTCTCTCTCTCTCTCTCTCTCTCTCTCTCTCTCTCTCTCTCTCTCTCTCTCTCTCTCTCTCTCTCTCTCTCTCTCTCTCTCGCACACACACACTTTTAAAGGCAACATTTGAATGAAAGCAAAATTCAAAGTAGTATTAACAAGAACACATATTTTAAAATAGAACACACCAAGAACAGACAAAAGCAGAGAAAGAGAGAGAGAGAGAGGAGATGAGAGAGAGAGAGAGAGAGAGAGTAGAGAGAGAGAGAGAAGAGAGATGAGAGAGAGAATTTTAATTTAATGTTGTTGTTTTTAAATTGTATTATTTATATCGAGGATAATGGAATAAGCACTTATGTGCTTTTTTATATCCAGTCCACGTGTGTATTGCGGTTTTGTAAATTCTGTCACGGGCACAAAATTTGGCCTACTCTTACGAAAGCGGAACAGGATTTAACGTCTGCGCAAGATGTTCTGCGTGCGTTCGCACACGGGACCTCGGCTTATAGTCTCATTCGAAGGACTTTTGGGGAGAGTGGAGTCTGCACTGATGTTAACTCAGGGGAAAATATCCCATTGAACGGGAATCGAACCTGGGTCGTCAGATTGCGAGCGCAATGTTCTAACCACCAGGCTATCCCGAGAGAGAGAGAGAGAGAGAGAGAGAGAGGAGAGAGAGAGAGAGGAGGGGAGAGAGAGAGAGAGAGGAGAGACAGACAGACAGACAGACCAGACAGACAGACAGACAGCGATAGAGACAGAGAAAGTCATCATAACATGTAATAATCAAAGAATAGGATCATCTACGCGTATGTTACTGGCATAAAAAAAGAAACTAGTGCTATGATGCCAGTGACACACGTGTATATGATCAGAAAAACAACAACAACCCCACTATAACTATTAAGCCTTATCATCTCTTAACATCTGACTTTTTGAACATAAAATATGCATGTTCATTATATCTCTCTGTATGTTTTAATATGAACGGAATCTCACCTGCACTTGCAGTCACAAAACGTTAGTAACAAAAAAAAAAAAAAACCCTATTTGCGTTCTGTGATTGACGTTCCTTTTTATTATCAATGTTATTAACAACAAAAAAGGGAAACAAAAACGATTTTACGTGCACACACACAAATACCTATATCATGTCGCCAAAAGCAGTGAAGGAAGGTAAAGGAAAGGTAAAGGAGTCCCTAACCCATAAGGTCGTAGGGGGGGCAGGGCGTCAAGACTACTTTTCAGGGCCAGATTTGAGGGGGGCGCCCATCTCCTTCCCCCGCGTTTTCTTCCGACCCTTAAAAGGGGAGGGACCCCTTTTTCAGGGGTGAATGGGGGGAAATTATGAAGCCAAGGGCGCCAAACGGTACCCATCCAAGGAACCACGCTCGACAGCTTTAAATTGGCTGGGGAAAGGATTTCTCCGACCACTGAGCTACCCGTGAAGGAAAGCAAGGCAAAAACCCTTACACCCCCTTCTTTATTGCAAGAATTTTTTTCCCAAAAACACAAGCGGAGAAATTCCAAATTTTTGTTGTTGCCTTCGGAAGCGTTTTTTAGGTCCATCGCAAAACCCAAAAAGAAAAAGAAATTTTTTGTCCAGTAAAGCGTGATTCACAATGAAGTTATACCTAGTGTTTAATTTCTTAATTACTTGCCTGATTGTCATTGTTTGAGTGTTCATAAGCTGAGTGTGGTGCGTGTATGTGGTGTGTGTTGTGATTGTGTGGTGGGTGTGGTGTGGGTGTGTGTGTGGAATAAGTCTGTGTTCTAGTCAAAGGTCTTTAAAAAAATTTAATTTATAAAATTTGGGGTATGGTGGGGGTGGTGGGGTTTTTACTGTTGCGTAGTGCGTGCGTAAAAAAAGGTTTTATGTCTTTAGTCATGTATTTTTTTTTTTCATTGTGTTCACAATTGGGGTTGTGCGCGGGTGCGGTAGTTGTTATGCATGCGGTTTTTGTAAAGGGTTTGTGACATTTTTTTTTTGAAATCACTTTTGGGAAAGTTTTTAAACCCTTTGAAATAACATTTTGTGTCTTTTTAGATGTTTGATGCGTCCAATCGCCGCAGTATTGTAATTGCCCTTCATGGATGATTAAAATATTTTTGACTTGACTTGATTTGACTGACTTGAAAAATTGGAAAAAAAACAAAATTTAAACAAAAGAAAATCCAAAGGCAACAATGTTGTTGACAGCATTGGAGGTCCTTTTTTTTGTTTGGCCATTTTTTTTCCCCCCTTTTTTTTCCCCCACCATTTAAGGTCACTGGCTTGTTTTAAACCATCCCTGGTTATGATTTGGAGAAAAAACCCCTAATTTACGGGTGTTGGGGGTTTTTTTAGCTTTTTTCATAAAGATGTTCAGAATACAGTTACTGAGAGCATTATATTTTTTAAGAACCAAATAGAGTACAATGTTCTCAGAAACTGTCTTCCGATCTAAACGTATTGAGGGCCAAATAAGAAATTCTTTGGGGGATCCAGTATTGATACTATAAAATAATTTCGTCAGTAGAAATTGCTGTAAGCCAAAATGTATGTATTTAGACACGATTATTTTCTGTTTCTCTTTTAGATAATTATTATTTCATTGTGATTGATCCGTTTCTTTTTTTTTTCCTGTTTTGTTCAAAGTTATCATGTATTAACCTTTGGAAACAGACTTAAACACAACAAACAACATTACAGACATACGCATACACGCTCTCTCCTCTCTCTCTCTCTCTCTCTCTCTCTCTCTCTCTCTCTCTCTCTCTCTCTCTCTCTCTCTCTCTCTCTCTCTCTTTCTCTCGCACACACACACTTTTAAAGGCAACATTTGAATGAAAGCAAAATTCAAAGTAGTATTAACAAGAACACATATTTTAAAATAGAACACACCAAGAACAGACAAAAGCAGAGAAAGAGAGAGAGAGAGAGAGAGAGAGAGAGAGAGAGAGAGAGAGAGAGAGAGAGAGAGAGAGAGAGAGAGAGAGAGAGAGAGAGAGAGAGAGAGAGAGAGATTTTTAATTTAATGTTGTTGTTTTTAAATTGTATTATTTTATATCGAGGATAATGGAATAAGCACTTATGTGCTTTTTTATATCCAGTCCACGTGTGTATGCGGTTTTGTAAATTCTGTCACGGGCACACAATGGCCTACTCTTACGAAAAGCGGAACAGGATTTAACGTCTGCGCAAGATGTTCTGCGTGCGTTCGCACACGGGACCTCGGCTTATAGTCTCATTCGAAGGACTTTTGGGGAGAGTGGAGTCTGCACTGATGTTAACTCCAGGGGAAAATATCCCATTGAACGGGAATCGAACCTGGGTCGTCAGATTGCGAGCGCAATGTTCTAACCACCAGGCTATCCCGAGAGAGAGAGAGAGAGAGAGAGAGAGAGAGAGAGAGAGAGAGAGAGAGAGAGAGAGAGAGAGAGAGAGAGAGAGACAGACAGACAGACAGACCAGACAGACAGACAGACAGCGATAGAGACAGAGAAAGTCATCATAACATGTAATAATCAAAGAATAGGATCATCTACGCGTATGTTACTGGCATAAAAAAAGAAACTAGTGCTATGATGCCAGTGACACACGTGTATATGATCAGAAAAACAACAACAACCCCACTATAACTATTAAGCCTTATCATCTCTTAACATCTGACTTTTTGAAACATAAAAATATGCATGTTCATTATATCTCTCTGTATGTTTTAATATGAACGGAATCTCACCTGCACTTGCAGTCACAAAACGTAGTAACAAAAAAAGAAAAAAAACCCTATTTGCGTTCTGTGATTGACGTTCCTTTTTATTATCAATGTTATTAACAACAAAAAAGGGAAACAAAAACGATTTTACGTGCACACACACAAATACATATATCATGTCGCCAAAAAGTAGTGAAGGAAGGTAAAGGAAAAGGTAAAGGAGTCCCATAACCTATAAGGTCGTAGGGGAGCGAGGCGTCAGAGACCTCACTTCTCTAGGGCCAGCATATTGAGGGCGGCGCCCATCTCCTCTCCCTCGCTGCTTTACCTTCCCTGACCCTTAAGAGGGCAGGTACCCATTTACAGCTGGGTGAACTGGGGGAACTGTACTGAAGCCAAGGCGCGCAAACGGTCACCCATCCAACTGGTAACCACGCTCGACACTGCTTAACTTGGCTGGGGGAAAGCGAGTGCTCCGACCACTGAGCTATCCCGTGAAGGAAAGCAAGTGCAAATAACCATTACACCTCCTTCTTTATTGCAAGAATTTTTTCCAAAGACACAAGCAGAGAGACAATTCCAGAATTTCAGTTGTTGCCTTCGGAACGCCGTTTTCAGTGTCCCATCAGCAAAACAAACAGAAAAAGAAATTCTTTTGTGCCAGTAAGCGTGAATTCACAATGATGTTGACTACCTAGTGTTTACATTTCTTTGAATTACTTGCCTGATTGTCATTGTTATGAGTGTAGTCATAATTGTCTGAGTGTGTGTGCGTGTATGTGTGTTGTGTGTGTGTATGTGTGTGTGTGTGTGTGTGTGTGTGTGTGTGTGTGTGTGTGTGTGTGTGTGTGTGGAATAAGTCTGTGTTCTAGTCAATGGTCTTTAAAACATTGAATTCATACATTGGTGTATGGTGTGGGTGTGCGTGGGTGTGTACGTGTTGCGTATGTGCGTGCGTAAATAATAGGTTTTTATGTCTTCTAGTCAATGTATTTTTTTCTTACATTGTGTTCACAATTGGTGTGTGCGCGTGTGTGCGTGTATGTGTGTGTATGCATGCGTGTATGTGTATGTGTGTTTGTGACATTTTTATTTGAAGTCACTTTGGAATGTTTTAACCAATATGAAATAAAGCTATTTTGTGTCTTTTGAGATGTTTGATGCGTACCAATCTGCCTGTCAGTATTGTAATTGCCCTTCATGGGATGATTAAAGTATTTGTGACTTGACTTGATTTGACCTGACTTGACAAAAATTGGAACCAAACAATAATTAATCAAAAGAAAATCCTATAAAGGCAACAATGTTGTTGACAGCATTGGAGGTCCTTTTTGCTGTCAGGACCATTTAATTTTCCCAACCTGACTCGTGTTTTGACTCCAGGATGCACCATCCTCAGAGGTCTAGGCGGTGGCTTCGTTTAACCATCCCTGGTATGATATGGAGAAACACCTCTCTAAATTACAGAGGTGTTGGGGTTTGTTTAGCTTTCACAGGAATCATCATCATCATCATCAGACCCGTGACCTTGGCGGTCGTGGAGGACACACGAAAGACGATGCCGTGGTAAGCCTCCTCCATCCATCTCTGTCCTCGGCTCTGCGCAGTAGTGCCGAGTCATTCATCCTGGTCCATTCTCTGATGTTGTCCATTCATGACTTGTTCTGTCTTCCCCTCTTTCTGCCACCTTCGAGTGTTCCCTGCAGTACTGTTTTTGGCAGAGTGTTGTGACAGGGTGTGGCATGCAGCTTTGTGGGCAACCATGAACTTGTACAGCATCAATGCAAACCTGATCAGAGTCATCAAACAGCTGTACAGCGAGGCCACCAGTGCAGTGTACTACAACAACAACATTGGAGAATGGTTTCGAACAACAGTTGGAGTAAGGCAGGGCTGTCTACTCTCACCCACCCTTTTCAACATCTTCCTTGAGAGAATCATGGCTGATGCACTGGAACATCATGAAGGATCAGTCAGCATTGGTGGCAGAACGATCACAAACCTCCGCTTCGCAGATGACATTGATGGAATAGCAGGATCAGAAAAAGAGCTTGCCAGCCTAACAGAACACTTGGATAAGGCCTCCAAAACATACGGCATGGAAATCAGTGCAGAGAAGACCAAACTGATGACTAATAACACCAACGGCATTAGCACTGATATCAGGGTTAATGACCAGAAGCTGGAAACAGTTCAAAGCTTCAAGTACCTGGGAGCCATTGTATCCGACCAGGGATCCAAGCCAGAAGTAGTATGCAGGACTGCACAGACAATAACAGCTTTGTCAAAACTAAACACCATCTGGAGAGATAAGAATATCTCACTTATCTCCAAGATCAGACTAATGCGCTCCCTTGTCATATCCATATTTCTGTATGCCTGTGAATCATGGACCCTGACTGCAGATTTGGAGAGGAGAGTACAGGCAGTGGAGATGAGATGCTTTCGGAGACTCCTTGGCATCTCCTACAAAGACCACATAAGCAACGAAAGCGTGCATAACAGAATCCAGCAAACCATTGGACCCTATGAGAACCTTCTAACGATCGTGAAAAAGCGAAAAACTAAGGGGTATGGGCATGCACAAGACCCCAAAGGGAAATTAAAAGACAGTTTTGAAAGGGCACGCCCAAAGGGAGGAAGAAGAAGAGGCAGCCCAAAGGAAGAGTGGGAGGATAAATCAGTGAATGGACACCTAAACTCAAAAAAACCCTGAAAAGGGCAGAACAGAAGAAGAATGGGGGGAAACTGGTTCTGGTCTTTGAGGGTCCCCCCAGGGTGTCAAAACCGGGCAGAAATGATAGATAGATAGTTTGGCGGGTGACGTGGCCGAACCATGTCGTTTTTTCTTTTGCGATGGTGAGAAGGGGTTCGTGGACCCCCCACCCGGGTTTTTTGCCCTTTTCCCAAACCCCCCCTTTGCTCTTTGTTCTCTCCGGGTTTTGCCCATAGTTTTCTATGGCATTTTCTTTAAAAATGATGGATTCGCTTTGCTTTTTCAGCATCAAGCCCAGGTTTCATTTCCGACGCAGGATAGTCTGAATTGGGGCTTTGTAGAGCTTAGTTTGTTTGGGGAAAAACTGATCTTTTATTTTTTCCATAGGTGGTGAGTTTTGTCATGGAAGATGTTGCCATGGCTATTCGACTTTGTTTTTCTGTCGCGATCCCCCTCCTTTGTGAGTTGCCCCCAAGGATTAAAAGCGTCTACCTCCCCAGGGGACAGGATCTCAGTGGTCGGGGCACCGCTTTTCCCCGCCAAATTAAGCGGGTCGAGCGTGGTTACCTTGGATGGGTGACCCTTTGCCGCCTTGGCTTCAGTACAGTTCCCCCAGTTCACCCAGCTGTAAATGGGTACCTGTCCTCTTTAGGGTCAGGGAAGGTAAAACAACGAGGGAGAGGAGATGGGCGCCGCCCTCAATATGCTGGCCCTAGAGAAGTGAGGTCTCTGACGCCTCGCTCCCCTACGACCTTATAGGTTATGGGACACCCACCACCTACCTCCTCCAGTTGTTGGCCGTTCATGTACATTTTAGCAGTGGCGTTGCTCGTGCTGTTCACAAGTACTTTACTTTTCTCCGAGCTCACCTCCATCCCATATGCTCCAGCTCTGTTCTCAAGTCTGGTCGTAAGATCTTGCAGCTCTGTGTTACTTCCGCCCATGAGGTCAATGTCATCGGCAAACGGCAAGTTGTTAAGGGGTCTGCCGCCAATGGAGATGGTAGAGGGGAAGTCATGGAGGGTCTCTCTCATAATGTTTTCCAAGAACAGATTAAACAGGACTGGAGATAACAGGCATCCTTGTCGGACCCCAACTGTGGTTTTGAAGTAGTCTCCGACCTGATTGTTCAGAAGGACTGCACTGCTTGCGGTGTTGTATAGTGCTTGAATGGTTTGCACTAGTCCTTCTTCAATGCCAAACATTCTGAGGACCTGCCACAGGCCTTCGTGCCATACTCTGTCG
>CM054158.1:33119652-33137152 GCA_028751875.1 Rapana venosa | reverse complement strand
TTCTCTGCGTGAAATTCGGGCTGCTCTATCCGGGGAGAGCACGTCGCCACAAGAGCAGCGCCACCCATTTTTTTTCTTTTTCCCTGTCTGCAACAGTATTTGTTTCCCTATCAGAGTGGCTTTTTTTTCTGCAGAATTTTGCCAGGGACAACCCTCTTGTTGCCGTGGGTTCTTTTACGTGCGCTAAATAATTATGTGCAACACACGGGACCTCGGTTTATCGTCTCATCCGAAAGACTAGCGCTCAGACCACCACTCATGATCTAATGCATGGGGAAAAAGTTTCGGGTCCAAACGGGATACGAACCACCGCACACTTCAGACCCGGACTTTTCACTTTCTAGACAGGCGCGTTACCTCTAGACCACTGATCCACCTGTCTGGAGTTTGGTAGCTAAAACTGCTGTGTCTTTTTACAGGTGCATCGGTGGTCTAGCGGTAACACACCTGCCTGGAAATCGAAAAGTCCGGCTTCGAAGTGTGTGGTGGTTCGATCCCCGTTTAGGCCAGAAACTGTTCCCCAATCCACCTGACCGTGAGTGGTGATCTGGGTGCTAGTCTTTCGAATGAGACGATAAACCGAGGTCCCGTGTGGTACACATATAATCCGCGCACGTAAAAGAACTCACGGCAACAAGAGAGGTATCCCTTGCAAAATTCGGTAGAGTAAATAACCACTCTGATGAGGAAATAAATACAGTTGCAGAGAGGAACATAAAAGAAAATTATGAGTGGCGCTGCTCTTGTGGCGATGCGTCTCTCCCAGAAAAATGCAGACAGAATTTCACGCAGAAAAATCTCCCGTGACTGAAAGTAGTATATACTTACTATACAATACAGATCCTAAATCTCACGCCATTGATACTTCGTTTCAGCTTCATCAATAAAATTGCTAAAATTAATAATGCTATCTTTTTTTTAAAAACCAATCTTCATTTTGAGCTGAAATTTCTTAAAAGTGTCGCAGAGAAAAAAACAACAAAATCAGGCAGGATAGCAGAGCTTTGGTGCTCTTGTGGTGTCGGTCGGTGTGGACGAGTCGTCATGGTCAGTGTGGTCAGTGCTCCAGAGGAAGATGACCCCCTTGTATTACCCTGCAACCCTTGGGCACCAGAACTGCTGTCATTGCACTGCCCAACTAGCTAGCTATCTTGAGAGAAAGAAAAAAACTGACCCCCAAAAAAGACTAACAAGCATATCAAACCTTACCTCCTCCTCCTCCTCCTCCTCCTTCTCCTCCTCCTCCTCACCTTCACCTATCCCGTAGTCCCCTGGACCGTGGAGGGGGGGGACACCACTGAAGATTTTGCAACCAGCTTCCTCCACTCCCCCGTAGTCCTCTGTTTTCCGTGGCAATTCGTTCCACTCAAGGCCAGCCATTCCACTCTCTGAATGTTTGTCTTTCCATCATCGTTTTCTCTGTCTGCTTCATTGTCTCCCTCCTTGTACTGTTCTGTAGTATTGAACCTTAGCAAATGAGAAAAACCTAGGGTGGGGAAGGGGTTAAAATAAAAAATGCAATTTTTTAAAACCAAGGGGAAAAAAGCTTTATTGTACCACCAAAACGTATCGATTCACATTCATAGAGATACACGCCTGCAGCCCTTACTTTTAATTTTGGTTACTTTGCAAATTGGGATCAATGCTGTTTTCACGCTTATTTTCTGTATTCTCATCATCATCATCATCATCATCATCATCAGCAGCAGCAGCAGCAGCAGCAGCAGCAGCAGCAGCAGCAGCAGCACAGCAGCAGCAGCAGCAGCAGCAGCATCATCATCATCATCATCATCATCATCATCATCATTGTGACCTCTCTCTTTCTCTCTCTCTTTTATTAAAATAGCATTGTTTATGATTGTTTGCTTGGAACCAGTAGTAGTGATTACTAATAATAGTCCCTTCTCAGGGCAAGGGTCGGATGAAAAATAAAGTGTGTTAACGCTTATCTATAACCCTTTGGAATAAAAACTCTCTCTCTGTCTCCCTCTCTCTCTCTCTCCTCTCTCTCTCTCTCTCTCTCTTTCTCTCTATCTCTCTCTGTCTCTCTGTGCGTGCGTGCATGCACACGTACGTGAGTGCGTGCGCACGGTGTGTATGAGTGTATGTGTGTGTGTGTTTGTGTGTGTGTGCTTGCGCGCGATTGCTCACCACTCTCGTATTTAACTCTGATGTTTAAAGCTCATAACGAATTGCTTCAATATACAATTGTAACCTACTGGTTCAGGGTAAGATAGGGGGGGAGGGGGACTGATTCCCTCTGCCAAAATGTCGATTCCAGCTGACCAAAGGATACATTTGGGAGGTGAGATTCGCCAATTCTGACAACACCACAGAATCAGCTGACAAATACGTTTGGAAACCATTCATTAGCATGACTAATACACAACGAGATGGGGACGGGATAGCTCAGTGGTCAGGGCACTCGCTTTTCCCCAGCCAAGATTGTATTGTATTGTATGTATGTATGTTAGTCCGTCGTTTTCGACGATGACCTCCAAAACAGCAGAGGAGGCAGCTGCTGTTTCGGAAATTGGGCAGAAATTTGATTATAGGGGAGATGCCTTGCCCACAGTACATCCCCACTCTCTTGGCAAAGTAGGGCATAAGGACAGTCAGCGTTGGAGATGTTCTCCAAAGGCCAACTAGCCCCCAGGGCTGCAGCACATAAGGACTGTGCGAGTCAAGCCTCCTAGTCAGAGAGTCATAGTCGATTACTAAAGACTAAGCTGACAAGTGGAATTCCATGAATGGAAAGGCCACTGGTCATACAGCCTCTCACTTTGCTGTTGCCCCCAGCGTCAATGGTTCAATCAAGAACTGTGATAAAACTCAGGCACTGACGCTAAATTAAGCAGCGTCGAGCGTGGTTACTAAGTGGATGGATGACCGTTTGCGCGCCTTGGGCCTCATTACACCAGTTCACCCAGCTGTAAATGGGTACCTGCCCTCTTTAGGGTCAGGGAAGGTAAAGCAGCGAAGGAGAAGAGATGGGCGCCGCCCTCAATATGCTGATCTCTGGAGAAGCTGAGGTCTCTGATGCCTCGCTCCCCTACGACCATAATCATAGGTTACGGGATACCTTTGCCTTTATACACAATGAAACCGGCTAATTTCACCTGAGAGGAGAGGAGGCCGTGAGTAGAGGGCGGGGGAGGGGGTACTTAATTAATTTATTTTATTTATTTATGTATTCTTTTATATCGAGGATAATGGAATAAGCACTCATTTGCTTTTTTTTTTTACATCAAGTCCCCATGTGTAAGCAGTTTTTTAAATTTTGTCATCCGTTCCCACCGGCACACAATAACCTACTCTTACGAAAAGCGGAACAGGATTTAACGTGTGCGCAAGATGTTCTGCGCGCGTTCGCACACGGGGGCCTCGGATTATAGTCTCATCCGAAAGACTTTTGGGGGAAGAGTGGAGTCTGCACTGATGTTAACTCCAAGGGGTAAAAAATATCCCCTTGAACGGGAATCGAACCCGGGTCGTCAGATTGCGAGCGCAATGGTCTAACCACTAGGCTATCCCGTGCCCCCTTAAGCCATCTGTAGCCATGGTGAAGTGGCACAGGTGGTACTCAGCAGGGTTTAACTCCAGGCTTGTGACTTTCTTTGACATGGTCTCGGGGCGCCTACAACAGGGACAGGGGCAATGCCTACAAACCAATGTCACACACCTTGGTAATGCCGTACAAACAGCTCAGCTTCCCACGCTATAAGTATAATCTGCACTTTCTCTAACTCACTGAGCTGGCCACTTGAGACAAGGAGGGAGTGAGGAAATGAGCAATTTACACAGGTTTAGCCAGCCAAGTCGAATATATTGTTTTTTTCTATAAAGAATGGGGGGGGGGGGGGGGGGGGGGGGAATATAAGAGGAGCGAAGGGGGGGGGGGGGGTATAATTCAAACTTGGTATTGAAGTCAAATCAAGTCCAGTTTTTATTTCCAGATGATACTTTGAATGAGGAATGCATTTGTTTTTTGTTGGGGTTTTTCGTCAAGCTATCTATCTAGGACTAAAAACAACTTTACCAATACTATCTAATTGCATTATTATGACAACCTATAACAATAAAATAGAGTCAATAAAAAACAAACAACCCCCCTCTCAAAAAACCAACCCCCCCAAAACAACAACAACAACAAAACCCGAAACAAACCCCCCAAATCCCAATAACAATACACTGTAGAACTCTCTCTCTCTCTCTCTCTCTCTCTCTCTCTCTCTCTCTCTCTCTCTCTCTCTCCTCTCTCTCTCTCTCTCTCTCTCTCTCTTTCTCTCTCACACACAAACACATTCACATCACACGCACATATAGATACACGAGTACACATGTGCACACACTTAGATTGATATAAAAGAAATAACATTAAATAAAATAAAAAGAACAAATCATAAAATTTCAAACAAATCATATCAGGTTACAATATCATCCGTTCTTTCACGTTAATACATTATACTAAAATAAACAAACAAAAAAACAAACAACAGCAAGAAAAATGTGCACAGTGCACACTATTACCAAAGCATCATCATATTTAAATGTTTTGCTCGTAGAAGGAAGAACGTGACACATTACAGTATTCAACATCCATACCTCCAAACTTTACTTGCAGTCTTCTTCCTCTGCAAACGCAGATGGACACGAACGCCTTGAAACGTCTGTTTCTCTGTATAGTTCGTCTCTAAGCAGGATGTTGCTGCCATATCACTCTGTTATCAGATCACAGATTAGGTTTTGGCAGAAACTTCCACTTTCCAACCCTGCAGAAGTGACCATGTACAGCTGGCCAGTTTGTGCAGGATCAAAGCAAAGTAGCCCGCAGCCACATTGCCTCTGCCAGCTTTGACCATCCCGAGATATACAGTTTAGGTGGGGAGAAAAAAAAATCAGAACAGTAGATAAATGTTCACTGCCAGTAGTGACCTTCCTTACAGTGGATCGGTGGTCTAGAGGTAACGCGCCTGTCTAGAAAGCGAAAAGTCCGTGTCGGAAGTGTGCGGTGGTTTGAATCCCTTTTTGGGCCCAAAACTTTTCCCCCATCCGTTAGACCATGAAAAGTGGTCTGGGCGCTAGTCTTTCGGATGAGACGATAAACCGAGGTCCCGTGTGTTACACAAATTATTCAGCGCACGTAAAAGAACCCACGGCAACAAGAGAGTTGTCCCTGGCAAAATTCTTAGAAAAAAAGCCACTCTCATAGTGAAACAAATACAGTTGCAGACCAAAAAAACTCCCAACAAAAACAAGGGTGGCGCTGCTCTTGTAGCGACGCGCTCTCCCCGGGGAGAGAGCAGCCCGAATTTCACGCAGAGAAATTTCATGACTTAAAGTGGCATAAATAAAGAAAGAAAGAAACAAATAAATGAAGTCTGTGGCCAGGTCTGGCGGTACAGGAAATCAAAACTGGTAGTCATCTTGCATGGCCAAAAGTGGCTATCCTGATCTGGGCATTACTGGCAGGACTGGGATAGGTGAGAACTTTGATAAACCGGTATGGTTGTTTTTGGTGTAAATAATTACTTAAACATCGATCACAGCAACATGACTTATTGTAGTAGTAAAGTCTATGCTGAAAAGAGTCAGCACAAGTGGCTGATAGACAAATCTGGCAGACAACCCTCGGTATATTCAATGCAATAAATTGAACTAGTATTCATTCTTCAGCATCCTCACAAACAGTTGTGTGTGTGCGTGCATGCGTGCGTGCGTGCGTGAGTGTATGTGTGAGTGCCTGGTGTGTGTGTGTGTGTGTGTGGTGCGTGCGTGCGTGCGTGCGTGTGTGTGTGTGGTGTTGGTGCGCGGCGTGGGGTGGTGGGTGAGTGTGTGCGTGGTGTGTGTGGTGCGCGGGTGAGTGCGTGTGTGGTGGTGCGTGTGTGTGTGTGTGTGTGTGTGTGTGTGTGTGTGTGTGGTGTGGTGTGGTGTGTGGGTGTTGGTTAGACTTCGGATGAGATTATAAACCGAGGCCCCGTGTGCGAACGCATGCAGAACATCTTGCGCACACGTTAAATCCTGTTTCGCTTTTCGAAAGAGTAGGCCATTGTGTGTCGGTGGGAACAGATGACAAAATTTACGGAGCCGCGTACACACGTGGATGTAAAAAAAGCACATGAGTGCTTATTCCATTATCCTCAACAACAACAAATCTGAGCGCTTTGATTTGTTGCTTTACAAGATTCAGCGCTATATAAATTCTATACATTATCATTAATTATTAGACTTGCAGAAGTCACCAGTGTGAACTGACTCCAGATTCCTGGTCCTGACGAAGTGACACTCGCAATCTAGAGCAGTGTCCTTCATCTGCCCCTAGAACTAAGAGTTGTCAAGTCAAGTCAACGTCAAGTCAACGTCAAGTCAAGTCATAAACACTTTGATAATTCCGTGAAGGGCGATTGCAGTACTGACATTCATATTGATACGCATCATAATCATAAGAAGACGCAAGAAAGTTATATTTCGTATTGGCTTAAACGTTCCAAGATAACTTCAAATAAAAAAGATATCACACACACGCACACGCACATACACACACACACACGCGCGCGCGCGCGTATACACACACTCACCACACACACACACACACACACACACACACACACACACACACACACACACACACACACACACACACACACACACACACAAACACACACACACACACAGAATAGGACAACACTGTTGTAAGGACCATTGACTTAAAAGTCATAACCGTATCTTGAATATATATATATATATATATATATAATATATATATATATATATATATATATATATATATATATATATATATATATATATATATATATATATATATATATATATATATATAAATCAAACATCCATACATCAGTATAAGCCAGAAACAAGACATAATACTTATTTACATGAGCTTGTTCATGTGCACACATACACCCCCTCCCCCTGCTTCTCACACCCACCCCCCTCACACACACACACAACACAACACACACACACACACACACACACACACACACACAACACACACACACACACACACACACACACACACAAAGTGCTTCTTCAAAGCCATATGAGGGAGGAGAAGGGAGAACAAGAAAAGAAAATCCATTGCATTGCAAACACAAGTACTCCCTCTCTATGACCCAAAGGCAGAAGCACACACCCACAGCCACACCCACCCACCCACTTAACCACACACACACATACAGTGGGAACAGAAGGCAAAATTTACAAAACTGCATACACACGGGGACTGAATGTATAAAAGCACGTACGTGATTATTCCATTATCCTCAATATAAAAGAATGAAATTTAAAAAAATACACACACACACACACAAAGACACCCACTTAACCACACACACACACACACACACACACACACACACACACACACACACACACACACACACACACACACACACACACACACACACACACACACACACACACACACACAACACAGTTGGAACGGATGACACAATTTACAAAACTGCAC
The DNA here is from genome assembly GCA_028751875.1 of Rapana venosa. Classification (NCBI taxonomy): domain Eukaryota; kingdom Metazoa; phylum Mollusca; class Gastropoda; order Neogastropoda; family Muricidae; genus Rapana; species Rapana venosa. The sequence continues at coordinate 33,129,660 of CM054158.1, read as the reverse complement.
ACACACGGAGACTGAATGTATAAAAGCACATACGTGACTATTCCATTATCCTCGATATAAAAGAATTAAAAACAAATAAACAACACACACACACAACACAAAGACACCCACTAACACACACACACACACACACACACACACACACACACACACACACACACACACACACACATGGTGGGAACAGATGACACAAGTTACAAAACCGTATACACACGGGGACTGGATGTATAAAAGCACAAACGTGCTTATTTCATTATCATCGATATATAAGAATAAAATAAATGAAATTTAAAACACACACACACACACACTCACACAAACACACCCACTTAACCACCCACACACACACACACACACACACGGATACACACACACACACAGAGACACACACACACACACACATTCACGTGTGCATGCATGTGCATGCTTGCATCTAATGACACATACACGTACAAGGGGGATATTTTCCTCTGGAGTTAACATCAGTGCAGACTCCACTCTCCCCAACAGTCTTTCGGATGAGACTATAAACCGAGGCGCCGTGTGCGTATCTTGCGCACACGTTAAAATCCTTTTCCCCTTTTTTTAAAGAGTAAGCCATTGTGTGCCGGTGGGAACAGATGGCAGTTTACAAAACCGGGAACTGGATGTAAAAAAGCACAACATAGGTGCTTATTCCATTATCCTCGATTTAAAGGAATGAAATAAATAAATAAAAATAAAATAAATAAACACACACACACACATTCACGTGTGCATGCATGTGTATGCTTACATCTAATGACACATACACGTACAATATTGACTGCACTCATAACAATGAAAATCAAGGATGTTGACGTGATAGAAAACGTACAATGGCATTACTAATTAGCAAGTGACTGAAATATTGTTCTCTGCTTAAGTTTACACTTATTTAAAGTGTTGTCTCTTTTGTGTTTGTATGTATACATGCAGCTGTAGTATAAATTCGGCGAGAATATTGCATTGTACTGCATTGCATTGCATTGTATTGTATTGCATTGTCTTGTCTTGTCTTGTCTTGTTGTATTGTATTGTATTTTATCGTGTTGTGTTGTGTTGAATTGCATTGCATTGTATTGTGTTGTATTGGATTGGATTATATGTATGGTAATGCATTGTGTTGTAGTATATTGGATTGTGTTGCATTGTATTGTCTTGTGCTGTATTGTGTTGCATTGCGTTGTATTGTATTGTATTGTACTGTGCTTGCTGTACTGTACTGTACTGTATTGTATTGTATTGTATTGTAGTGTAGTGTAGTGTATAAGTGCAGTGTATTGCATTGTATTGTATACTGCCTTAAGGCACGACAGACAAATCTGCGTGAAATTCAAGGTGCTCTCCCTGGGAAGAGCACGTTGCCACAAATCTAACACCACCCATTATCATTATTTTTTTAAAATTATAATTATCATTATTATTATCCTGTCTGCATTTGTATTTGGTTTCCTATCAGGGTGAGTTTTTTCTACATAATTTTCCAGGGACCCCTGTCGTGAAGCCATAGGTTCTTTTACGTGCACAAAATGAATGTTGCACACGGGACCTCGGTTTATCGTCTCACCCGATAGACTAGCACCCAGACCACTACTCACGGTCTAGTGGATGGGGGTGGGGGAAGGGAAGTTTCGTGCACAAATGGGGCTCGAACCACCAGACATTTGAAACTCGGACTTTTCGCTTTTTAGGCAGACGCGTTACCTCTAGACCACTGATCCACGTAAACAAGTAGAAAGTACTTTAAAAGTGGTGTAGGATAATCTCATATGGATAGAGCCTTTTGCAGAACCTTATATGGTTTTCCCATGTTCAGAGACTACTATGGTGAGAAATACCTGACTCATATTCTGTTTTGAATTGTTCTATCTAAGAAAGTTGTAACTATGTACTTTTTTTAATACTGCTGTACATTCTAAGTTGTACAGCAACTGTTATGCTATATTTTTGTATCACACTTTTATAACATGAAAAAAAGTGAAATTCAAACTACTGCAGTACATTTTAAGTTGTACAGCAGATGTTATGGCTATATTTTTGTATTACACCTTTATAACATGACAAAATATGTTGTGCTTAGATTTTTGTTTTTTTTCTGTGGGTTATCTTCAAAGTTCTGTTTACACCAGGTAGGAAAAAATCTCCTTGACTTGTTTAGAATAAATATTATCTGAGGTGTGAGTTAAATAGATCCTCAAGAGCACCATCATCAGAACATTTAATAAAAGATGAAGATGGTAAAGGTGTTCCTGTAACCTATGTGGTCGTAAGGGAGCAAGGCTTCAGCGACCTCAACTTCTTTCAGGGCCAGCATAGTGAGAGCGGCGCCCTTCTCCTCTCTCTCTCTCTCTCTCTCTCTCTCTCTCTCTCTCTCTCTCTCTTCTCTCTCTCTCTCTTCTCTCCTCTCTCTCTCTCTCTCTCTCTCTCTCTCTCTCTCTCTCTCGGGACTGCGGGTGATCTCCCTTGAAGGTAGGCAGGAAAATTATTTTGCTGTGAAGTAACTTGTCAAAAATACTTATTCATCCAACACCATGCCCGTTGTCGGTCTTCCCACAACGTTGGAAGTTACCTTGGATGTCCTGCTCCAAGAACAGTACCTCACTTCTTGGAAAATAAGTGGAAGTGGCGACAGCACAGTCGTGGTATTACGACTGAAAGCCAGTCCAGCAAACAACAGCAACATGGCGCAACTGCACACCCCTGTCATCTCCCACAGCTACCGCAGGAAGCCTCCCAGTCAGACTGACTGAGACAGGAGAAGGACAGAGGAGAGGAGAAGGACAGCACAGAGGCAGGAGGAACTGGAGGCAAGTGAAAGTGTGATGCCAGAAGAACATTCACCAGTTTTATTTGTACCCACACCTACAAGCTGTGCTGTGTCACACACTGACACACCCCCTTCTGCCAGCAATACACTGCCGCAAGAAGCTGCACGTGCAATCCGTCATTCACCAAGTGCTGTCAAAGAGTCCGAGAACGAAAGGCATGCTGACGTGCAACGTGACATTGACCTTGCCCCTGTGTTTACAACGGAAACTTCGGACTGTGACGATCCTCTGGCAAAAGTTCAGCAAGTTGGAACTAGTGCCGACGTCATCAAGAACTATGTGGCTAAACTGAATGATAGATCTTTGCAGAGAAAGTTAAGGGACAGGCATAGGAACCAAGACTTTAGTAAGGTGTTCAGTAGTAAACGGCATCCAGACACGATGGTATGTGAAACGGACGATCTTGTTTTTCGCTTTGAATGGACTGCTGCTGATGACACACCCCCGGATTTGTTTTGGTTTGTGAAAAGGGACACCAGGCTGATGACCAATGAGGAATCCTTTGTCTATCAGAAGCTGAAGCTGTGGTGCCCTGTTGACCGGGAGAAAATGAAAGATCGAATCAGTGCCGGACTTGATGTGATGCATGTCATAGTGGACGCAGTTCGATTCTTGCTTGGATAACCAGTGTGTGTGTGTGTGTGTGTGTGTGTGTGTGTGTGTGTGTGTGTGTGTGTGTGTGTGTGTGTGTGTATGTGTGTGTTTACGTACGTGCGCGTGCGTGCGCATGCGTTCGAGCGTATACGTGTGTGTATGTATGAGTGCGTGTGTATCTGTATGTGTGTGTGTGTGTGTTTGTGTGTGTGTGTGCGCGTATGTGTGTGTGTGTGTTTGAATATGTGGATAAGCATGTGTGTATAGGTATGTGTGTATATGTGTGTGTATAAACGTGAGTGCGCGTGTTTGTGTGTGCGTGTGTATGTATGCGTGTGTGTGCGTGCGTGCCTGTGTGTGTGTTTGTGTGTGTGTGTGTGTGTGTGAGAGAGAGAGAGAGAGAGAGAGAGAGAGAGAAGAGAGAGAGAGAGAGAGAGAGAAGTGTAGGCTACATGCCACCTAGATTGTCACGAGTCTGTCACGTGTTAGCCGTGTAAAATTGCAAAAATTGAAAAAAACCTAGGAAGAAGAGACATTGTGACCTTGTTTTCTTGTCGCAGACCAGTTTGTTGTAAAAAGTTGATTTTGAATGTGTACAGTTTTTGTGGAAACTCCTCCACCTTGACAATTCCTTATGAAAAATGATTTGAATCTCTACGTAACCATGTTCTGGAATCCATGACATGATGACTATTTGGGCTGAAATTTGTTATGTTCTCGGTATTTGATATCATGTGTTTTGTGCCCAGTCCCCCTCCCACTGTCCCCTTGTGAATGGGCATCTTGCTTATCACAATAAACCTTTATTGATGTCATTGTCTTGTCATTGTCATTTCTCTCTCTCTCTCTCTCTCTCTCTCTCTCTCTCTCTCTCTCTCTCTCTCTCTCTCTCTCTCTCTCTCTCTCTCTCTCTCTCGATGCTTTACCTTCCCTGACCCTAAAAATGCAGGTACCCATTTATAGCTGGGTGAACTGGAGGGGACTGTACTGAAGCCAAGGCGCACAAACGGTCACCCATCCACTTGGTAACCACGCTTGATGCTGCTCAACATTGGCTGGGGGAAGGCGAGCGCTCTGACCTCTGAGCATGAATATGTTCTATAGCATGCACTAAAACATACTGATGACAGTCATTGTCTTGCCTTTGAGCGACAAAAGAAGGGATCTGCTCACTGGCACCATGACTGCCACCTGCGTGTTCAACTGCAGTTTCAAATGAAAATTCCCAAATTTTCCAGTTTTGACATGAAATTCCCCACGTTATAGCTTGGGAATGAGAATCCCCACGTTGCAGTTTTGAAGTGAGAAAATCTCGACGTTGCAGTTTTGAAATGAAAATCTCGACGTTGCAGTTTTGAAGTGAAAATCTCGACGTTGCAGTTTTGAAGTGAAAATCCCTGTTTAAGCTTTGAAATTAAAATCCCCGCGTTGTAGTTTAAAATGAAAATGTTCTTCACGTTGCAGTTTAAAACCAAAACACCCAATTTAATATAAAAATCCCTACGTTGCAGTTTGAGATAGAAAAAACATCCCGACAATAAAACGATTTCTGAAGAAAATGACTATAAAATCATGCGACCTTGATCCCATACCTGCTCCTGTTTTCTCACAATGCCTTCCACAACTTGTACCTATTATAACTAAAATAGTAAACTCATCTCTTGTGTCAGGAAATTTTCCATCAGCTCTTAAAACAGCAATAGTCACACCTCTACTGAAAAAGCACGACCTCGATCCCAACATTCTGAAGAATTATAGGCCTGTCTCAAACTTACCCTTTTTCTCTAAAGTACTAGAAAATGTCATTCTCAAACAGCTCAACAGTCACCTTCATTCAAATGATCTCCTTCTCACTTTTCAATCTGCCTATCGCCCCAACCACAGCACCGAAACCACCCTAGTCCACACTTTAGATACACTTCTACTTGCTTCTGATGCAGGAAAAATCTCCATCCTCACTCTTCTTGACTTATCTGCAGCCTTTGATACCATAGATCACTCAATTCTTCTTTCTCGCCTCCAAAATACGTTTGGTATTAACGGCACAGCCCTCACCTGGTTTACTTCATACCTCACAGACAAGTTCCAGAAAGTTATTGTAAAAAAAGTTCAATCAAAGCCTGTCAAAATGGAATGTGGAGTCCCGCAGGGATCAGTCCTGGGCCCTGTTCTCTTTACTCTCTACACTGCTCCACTCTCACATATAATAAACAACCACTATATTGATCATCATTTCTATGCCGATGATACTCAGCTTCAGTGCAGTGATACTGTTGAAAACTTGCCTTCCCTCCTGACAAATATGTCCTACTGCCTTCAAGACATTCAAAACTGGATGACTCAGAACAAGTTACAACTTAATGCCGATAAAACCGAAGCCATGCTCATAGGGACCCAACATAAAGTTTCCTCTATCGCAAAAACTTTAATAGAATTCGGCAATACGTCAGTTCCTTTGTCCAACTCTGTGAAGTATTTAGGAGTAGTTCTTGACAACACACTCTCTATGAAATAATTCATCACCCAGACCTGCCAGTCTTGCTACTATCAATTACGGCGCATAAGCGCGATTCGCAAGTATCTGTCCACTGATGCAACTTCCAAGCTTGTCACATCTCTCATTCTTTCACGTTTAGACTACTGTAATTCTCTTTTGGCTGGCCTACCAGCATCATCTATCCACTCTCTTCAACGCATACAAAACTCTGCAGCTCGACTGGTCCTAAGAAAGAAACAATCTGAACACATCACTCCTCTTCTGCGATCTCTTCACTGGCTGCCTGTCTCACAAAGACTGGAGTATGAAATCAATACCCTCTATTTCAAATGTCTCCACAAATCTGCACCCTCTTATCTCTGTAACTGTCTTCACATGTACACTCCATCCCGTTCCCTTCGTTCAGCCGCAGATACTTTGTGCTTTCGAACACCCAGATTCAAACAAACCACTGTTGGCCGTCGCTCCTTCTCTGTTTCTGGTTCATCCACCTGGAATGACCTCCCTCTTTCACTTCGACAAAAGCCTTCACTTGATACCTTCAAATCCAGCCTCAAAACACTTATTTCCTACCTGAGACTTTCCCCCCAAATATCTGTCCCTAAATTTCAACAGCATCTTTCACCTTCTAAGTGTTGTTACGAGTGTGTGTGTGTGTGTGTGTGTGTGTGTGTGTGTGTGTGTGTGTGTGTGTGTGTGTTTGTGTGTGCGTGTGTGTGCGTGCATGCGTGCATACGCGCGCGCGCATAGTTTTGAAATCTGTTGTTCATTATGTTTAAGGAGAGTTGCATGCCTGTAAATGATTGAGTGCAAGCGCTTCGATTTGTTTGTTTATTTACAAGATTCAGCGCTATATAAATTCCATTTTTTATTATTTATTATTATTATTATGATCATTATTATTATTTACTACGAACATAGTAGTGGAGAAGAAAACTCACTGGGTTTTTTTCTTTTAATCGAGAAAGACGGGAAAGAAGACCTTTTTCTTGGAACTGCATGAAACATAGTGATATCCAATATTGGTATATTGGTATAAATTATGTATATCTATATTATGATTATATCTATTTGGCATAGACCTTAAATCACGGCATATGTCTCTGCGTGAAATGCAGACTGCTCTCCTCTGGGAACAGCGCTTCGCTACAAGAGCAAGCGCAACGCATTACTTTTTAAAAAAATTCTTTTTTAAAGCAAACATTTTACATATATAATACAACATACGCACACAATCATAGAAACATTGAGGCCATGAGACATTCAACAATCAGCAACTATGGATAGATGTGAACAAACTCTTCAATGTAAACAGCTATCATAGCAATGAAACAGATGACAAAATTTACAAAACCGCAACCACACGGGGACTAGATTTAAAAAAGCTCATGAGTGCTTATTCCATTATCCTCGATATAAAAAATAAAAGATAAAAAATGAATAAAATAAATGAAAAATACTCTAATGAGTTCGCAATATTCTCACAAGTTTGTCAGATTTTCTTATACATACGTCTGATCCGTTTCGAGTACAAATGGTTCAAATGCACTCCAAGCATTGTGAAAGTCTGTCAATTTACCACTTATTCTTGCATCAAATTTTTCTATTGCATATCTAGCTTTTAGCTGGTTTTGAAATACAAACACATTTGGGATGTTGCTAGTCATTTTACACTTAAATATAGATAGTTTGCCAAACATTAAAACAAAATCCAATGTATCATTTGTTTCCAGATACTGATCAACTCCAAAAATTACCAGTTCTAGGCCACCCATTACTTTATTTTTCCTTTCTTATCCTGTCCGCCACAAAAATGATACAGCCAGGATCTTTCAATAAACCATCTCATGACAATATGAAATGTCTACGTTCTTCACAATATTCAAAAGTATTTCACCTTCACAATAGATAACGCTACACACAACAGTCCATCATACCCAAACCCAAATGATGAGAAAAAAATATGCCTATCTGTAATGCTGACCACTTCAACTGATGAAGCGTTTAACAGTTGAAGTGTACTGCAGTTTCAGAATCTTCCTTTCTCTGAAGTGAGAGTTCGGCTGCCTGTGTCGTAAGGGATTTTGTACTGAGTTATACAGGCAAACTTCTGATTTTAAAATCTCTCGGAGACATGTCCGAATAACTGTCAAAGTAGAAATTTATTGAGAGTACTACTTCTGAATGCAAATGAGTACCCTCAAATACGGTGGCTGTGTGTTAATAGGTTTTACTTCCAACTGTGGCTCTTTTTCTTGTGGTCGCAATCATTCATTTCAATTTCCCAAGAAACGCTCACATTTTTTATGTGCAAAATATCTGCACGCAAAAAACAAATAATAATTTCGTTGGTATTATTATATTATTATTATTATTATTATTATTATTATTATTATTATTATTATTATTATTATTATTATTATTATTATTATTATTATTATCATCATCATCATTTTCATTATCATTATTATTATTATTATTGCTATCATCATCATCATTAATATAATTATTATCACTAACATTATTATTATCATTATTTAGTTTACACCAGTCATACACTTTTGGAATAACACAAAAAGTAACTGATAAAAATACAAATCTAGTAAACAACAATTTGAAAAAAAAAACACCATTACGTTGGCGTCTTGTTTATTGAGAAAGAAAAATGCAAATATTTTTCATCAAAATCTGAAGATGAGCCTTTTTGTTAGGCCAGTCATTCAACGACCTGAAACAAAGAGCTAAAGTCAAAAATAAAAATTCTAGCACTAAGTTAGAGACCTGATAGAGCAGCTGGACAGAAAGACACACACAAAAAGTCAGACTTAATTACTATGTTCCAGGACATTTTAAAACTCATGCCTGTAAGTTTTCTTTCATCTGTTCTGTAGAGTTACACACGCAGGCGTGTAGGTCTTTTCGAAACCGCGAAGACTGTTTGTAATAAATGAAGAAATTGGCAGAACTGTTCACCATCAGTAGCCCGAATCCCGCGCGGTGGGTGATAAAGAACATGGCTCTGTACTTCCCAACCGTGGAAAAGTCGGGCGTAATAAACCTCACTATAGCTAACAGCACATTGGGTAGGCTGCACGCGATGTACACGCAGGAGATAGTGATGAGCATTTTCACCAACATCAGCTGTCGTTTGTCCATGACGTGACCGCTGGTCTTCTGTCTCCAGTCCATGGCAGTTCTCAGCTTTCTGACAGTGACCACAGTGACGAAAGAGACGACGATGAAGGTGAGGAAGCTGATGATGGGAAACAGAGTGTCTCTGATTTTCTGGAAAACGAAGAGGTGGTTAAGGAAAAGATCCGTGTCTATTAAAGTTGCTGTGACCCTTCCAGTTTCATCAGTGTCCATTCTGACAGTGCTTTTTAAAGCGTAGGGCACGCACAACAGATTCAGAACGATAATCACTCCAAAGATCAGGCAAGCCATAGTTTTTGTTGTGAATATGCTGGCTGATTTCAAAGGCCACACTACGCAGATGCATCTCTCTGTAGCAATGATGGCCGTCAACGCGCCGGAACTGTACATGAAAGCGTACCGGAAATTGAAGGTGGAGATCAAGATGTTCCATTTTGTGACTTGCACCATGATATCGTCAGGAAGAAACAGCGCTGGGCAGTAGACGGTGGACAAAAACATACAGAGCAGGTAGAAGAAGTCAGTCAGTGACAGCGTGAACAGACACAGGTTCATTTTGTCGCGCAGGCCTTGACGGTAGAAGATCACCATGTTGATGATGTTGGCTGGGAGGCCCAGAATTCCAAACGATGGTATAAAGCCACATTCGATAAATCTGTCTGCAATCTTGTACCCTTCGCTGTGAATGATCGAACCCGGGCCACCTGGTATCCCGTTGGGCGACTGTTTCTCTGTGACAGATGCATTGGCAGCGTCAAAAACAGTAGAAAAGAAGAGCTGTGGCGGAGTTGTGCCATCAACAGATGTGTCCACCATTTTGATATCAGACTGGGGCAGTTTTCACTCAATGTCTTCAACTATGGAAAAAAGCATGAAAAGTTGGATATGAATTCTACTACTCGTTATGTACTGATT
>CM054158.1:33089652-33117152 GCA_028751875.1 Rapana venosa | reverse complement strand
CTGACACGTTATCTACGATGACTCCAGACAATGATTAATATGGTTGCAGTAGTCTACAGTGACGAATGACATGTATAGGTGATGATTCCGAACCACACATACATGTTATTTGTTTATAGAACGTTTGAATACTAGCAAACCCACCATACACTAAAAGATAACCCTTCCAATGTAATGCTGTAGATCAGGATGCCCAGTAGGCTGTAATAACGATAGCGCACACTGTCACTGGCAATAGCCCACTGTCACTGACAACAGCACACTGTCACTGACAATAGCACACTGTCACTGACAATAGCACACTGTCACTGACAACAGCACACTGTCACTGACAATAGCACACTGTCACTGGCAATAGCACACTGTCACTGCCAATAGCACACTGTCACTGACAATACCACACTGTCACTGACAATACCACACTGTCACTGACAATACCACACTGTCACTGACAATAGCACACTGTCACTGACAATAGCACATTGTCACTGACAATACCACACTGTCACTGACAATACCACACTGTCACTGACAACAGCACACTGTCACTGACAATAGCACATTGTCACTGACAACACCACACTGTCACTGACAATACCACATTGTCACTGACAACAGCACACTGTCACTGACAACAGCACACGGTCACTAACAACAGCACACTGTCACTGACAATACCACACTGTCACTGACAATACCACACTGTCACTGACAACAGACACACTGTCACTGACAACAGCACACTGTCACTGACAATAGCACACTGTCACTGACAATAGCACATTGTCACTGACAACAGCACACTGTCACTGACAATAGAACACTGTCACTAACAATAGCACACACTGTCACATCTCAATGACTGTCTACGTGAAAAACGCTTTCGTTGAATTGTATAGACATGGGTTCAACAGACTTTCTGTAGCAAAATAATGGTTGCTGTCTTAAAGAATAAATGCAAAGTTTAAGGGTGTTGCAGCTTCAGTGTACATTGAAAAAAAGGACACAGGCAATAGAGATGAGGTGCTTTCGCAAACCCCTTGGTATCTCATACAGAAATCACATCAGGAAGTGAAGGACGAATTAAATCAGCCATCGGACCATATAAAGAGCTCCTGATTCCAGTGAAAAAGACGCAAACTAAAGTGGACTTCCATCCACTTTACACAGTATGTTGAATGCTCTGCTGAGGGGAAATGTCGGTGTCTTCATTTCGAAAATTGATGATAGGGGCAGTCAAACTGTCGTCGTTCTGAGATTCGCACCAACAACTTCGGTTCAGCGCCCCTGAGACGCACAGTAGCAACGCAAACCTTTAGACAAAAATGTATTTCCCAAATGAACTGTGATAGAGGAAGGGCAGAACTATGCTGTACAGGATATCATAAAAATCAAGCGCGTGAACTGTCTCCCTAGAATCTGTTTAGGCTAACTTCGCCTAGGGCATGTTACAATGCTCACGGGGTGAATGCCTTCGGATGAGACTATACACCGAGGCCCCGTATGCGAACGCATGCAGAACATCTTGCGCACACGTTAAATCCTGTTCCGCTTTTTGTAAGAGTAGGCCATTGTGTGCCGGTGGAAACAGATGACAAAATTTACAAAAAAGCATACACACGGGGACTGGATGTAAAAAAGCACATGAGTGCTTATTCCATGATCCTCGATAAGAAAAGAAAAGAAAAGAATAAATAAATAAATAAATAAATGCAGATTTTAGAAATGGGTCTGACTCTGACACGTTTACGTGTGCATCCTGCCAGCCTTCCTTGCCTGTGTCTCCTACCCGACCTGTGGGCATTGATAAGCCCCAGTTGTGATACAGACACACAGACAGTGACACTGGAGTATAACAAAGAAATCTGCAACACTTTCGATAAAGCAGACTAAAATGTGGAAGAGATGTGTGAGAGAGAAAAAGTGGATGGATGGTGAGGAAGAAGTGAGCGTGTCTGGTTCTGAATGTGCGAAGAGTGTGGCAGAATATTCAAGGTGAATCTATTGAAGAACAAAATGTGTGTAAGGGCATTAGAAATGACTATTGGAGATATTTTGGACCGTTTAAAGCAGTTTATAAATAGACTGGACACTTTTTTTTCCAGTGAACTAAAAGAAATGACAACAATCGGCCAAGTTTTTAGAGAACAGTTTGTTTGTAGAGATGTGCCATAGTTGTTCCCGTGATGACTGATAGCAGCGTGAAGTTGTTTTTATGAGAGACAAGCGATTGAATAGATAATGATTTGTATCACAGGTATGCTATTTATGTACGCTGTAAAAGGTAAAGGTAAAGGTAAAGGAGTCCCATAACCTATAAGGTCGTAGGGGAGCGAGGCGTCAGAGACCTCACTTCTCTAGGGCCAGCATATTGAGGGCAGCGCCCATCTCCTCTCCTCGCTGCTTTACCTTCCCTGACCCTAAAGAGGGCAGGTACCCATTTACAGCTGGGTGAACTGGGGGAACTGTACTGAAGCCAGGGCGCGCAAACGGTCACCCATCCAACTGGTAACCACGCTCGACGCTGCTTAACTTGGCTGGGGGAAAGCGAGTGCTCCGACCACTGAGCTATCCCGTCCCAATGTACGCTGTAATTATTGCAAACCCATGTTATGAATGTCCAGTCCTGGCCTTCGCTTCCTCACTAGTGATGTGATTCCTGTATGAGATACCAAGGAGTTTGCGAAAGCGACTCATCACCATTGCCTGTATCCGTTTTTCAATGTCTGCTGTAATGGTTCACGTTTCACAAGCATACAGAAATATGGACATGATCAGGGAACGCATCAGTTTGGTCTTGAAGCTCATGGCGATGTTCTTGTTATTCCAGAGGGCTTTCAGTATGGTCATTGCAGCTGTGGTCTGGGCTATCCTGGAGAGAATTTCAGGTTTTTATCATTCATCCGATACTATAGCTCCCAGATATTTGAAGCCATGGACGGTCTTGATTTTTTTAGCCGTCTATGGTTATTCAGTGCTGATGCCATTGGCACTAACTGCCATCAGATGGGTAGTATACTGTATACTCTCTCTCCCTCTCCCCCTCTCTCTCTCTCTCTCTCCTCTCTCTCTCTCCTCTCCCTCTCTCTCTCTCTCTCTCTCTCTCTCTCTCCTCCTCCTCCCCGCATCTTCATGCTTATATATATATATATATATATATATATATATATATATATATATAATATATATATATATGCGAGCTGCATAGTGCCTGCTTAAGAATCTTCAGTGATGCCCTAACTGTCAGCCTAGCGACAGTGATAGGTAACAACAGGTAACAGATAAAATGCCTGGTGTTATCCTATGCTTGTCTCTCAACAGGCCGTAACACACCAAATACTAATACGAATCAGGCTACCTTTAACATGTATTTGATACTTATTTTGATAATCTGCATGTACGTATAGACATCCGAACGGAACTCAAGGCACTAGCAGGTTTGTACATGAAACTTCGAAATAGATTTTATGAGTACGTTCTGATAAGGGGAGAGACTGAAGAAATGTTACAAGAAAGTCCATTTGGTGCTCTTATACCATCTTCGAAAAAAAAAATGTTGTGTTTCCTTGCGTTGCCGTGCAATGTCTTGTCTTGCCTTTCTTTGTGTTGCTTTGCCTTGGCTTGTCTTGCCTTGTCTTTCCTTGCCTTGCCTTGTCTTTTCTTGCCGTGCCTTGCCTTGTCTTGTCTTGCCTTGCCTTGTCTTTCTTTGCCTTTCCTTGCCTTGCCTTGCCTTGTCTTGTCTTTCCTTGCCTTGCCTTGTCTTTCCTTGCCTCGCCTTGACTTGTCTTGCCTTGTTTTGCCTTGCCGTGCCGTGCCTTTCCTTGCCTTGCCTTGTGTTGCTGTGCCTTGCCTTGCCGTGCTTTGTCTTATCTTGCCTTGCTTGTCTGTTACAGTCAGGGTTTGTTTTTGTATTTTTACAGGTCTAAGCCCCATAGGACGATATATGCACACCTAGTAAGGCAGGCTGACTCTATTTACTCTAAGGACAATGTGATAGCCTGGTGGTTAGAGTGATGTGCTCGAGATCTGCTGACCCGGGTTTGAATCTCGTTTAAGAGGATTTTTCTCTCTGGAGTTAACATCCATGCCGACTCCATTCTCTCCAAAAGCCCTTCGGATGAGACTATAAACCGAGGTCCCGTGTGCGAACGCACGCAGAACATCTTACGCACACGTTAAAACCCGTTCCGCTTTTTGGGAGAGTAGACCATTGTGTGCCGATGGGAACGGATGACAAATTTACAAAAGTGCATACACAAGGGGACTGGGTGTAAAAAAGCACATAAATGCTTATTTCATTATCCTCGATATACAAGAATAAAATAGAATAAAATAATAAAAAAATAAATTGCCTTTCCTTAAAGTACCTTGCCTTGCCTTGTGTTGCCTTACCTTGCCTTGCCTTGTATTTTCTTGCCATGCCGTGCCTTGACCTTGTCTTGTGTTACCTTGCCTTGCCTGGTCGTGCCTTGCCTTGCCTTGCCTGTCTGTTTCAGTCCGTTGGTCAGTGTTTTACAGCTCTTAAGCCCCATAAGACTATGTATCCACATACCTAGTAAGGCAGGCTGACCCTGCTGTGGCTGGAGCTGCCAAAGACAAATGAATCCCTGTGCTGACATGACCCTGTGATGGAGAATCATTTTTTTAAAAAATTCATAAACAGTCCCCTCTTACATGACTTAAAACTGCCTCTTATACTAATAATGACAAAAAAACCACAGTGAGTCTAATCAAAAAATCAGATGCTACAATTTGATTTTCTTACTCTTTAAGTATGGTTATGGATGCCGGGTTTTTTTTGTGTTTTTTTTTTTTTTTTTTTTTTTTTTGGGGGGGGGGGTTTGGCTGCCTCATCTTCCGCGAAATTCCCCGTCCTGCTGTTCCCACGCCGCTCATTTTAATCTCCCTGCCACAACCATACCCAGACCTGTCATGTCTCATCCTCAGCGTCGGAAGTCCACAGGGAGCCCATCACCATCAGGCCGCCATGGGGCCACCAGCCGGTGGGGCCCTGCACTGCTGCTGGGTCACTTTGGTGGTGTTCAGTGGTGCCTGTTCTGAGCTAACATACGCAGGACACCACCTACTAAGCCCCCTACTAACGGCAGTATTAGCTCAGTCGCGGAGCCAGACTGAGTGAGTTGCCCACCCGAGGTTGCAACCACCACAACGTCCCTCCAACGACCGTCCCTCCTGAACCTCCAACCCCAAAGGCTTTGACGCAAACTCACCACAGGCACAGAAGTGTATGGGCATACCGAATCTGAGGTCACCACAAGACCAGAGCAACCGGGACGACCTAATCAGAGGCAATTTGTTTATTGCATGATGTTCAATGACAATGAGGATAACGTAATGATGCTGCTGTGGAAGTGCATATGCTTTGAGACTACTTGACAGGGTTGTACTCTACGCTTACTATCATAATATATACCGGAGTCAGGTAATTTGAGAAACAATCTCAAATTTGCACCCGTTAAGTGGATGAAGCTCGACCGTGTGGTCCCAGTCTTCCCACTGAGCCCACAGCACACTCACTCAGGGTAGGAGCCGGCCGGAGTCCAAAAAATCCCTATGACTCTTATGGGAATCAAACCCGCGACCTTCCAGTTCGTAACCCAAAGGCGCTAACCACTGCGCCATGGCGGCCTGGCATGGTTTCCATTCTGAATGACTTTGAGTTCAAAGCTTACCACACCACCCTTAAATAGTTTGTGTTTTTATCTTAGTTACTGGTACTTGGCACACTAGGGGTCTGGACAGCTCAGTGGTCGGAGCACTCGCTTTCCCCCAGCTAATGTTACGCAGCATCGAGCGTGGTTACCACTTGGATGAGTGACCGTTTGCGCGTCTTGGTTTCCGTACAGTCCCCCAGTTCACCCAGCTGTAAATGGGTACCTGCCCTCTTTAGGGTCAGGGAAGGTAAAGCAGCGAGGGAGAGGAGATGGGCGCAGCTCTTAATATGCTGGGCCCTAGAGAAGTTGAGCTGTCTGATGCCTCACTCCCCTACGACCACATAGGTTATGGGGCAGCTTTACCTTTGTACTTGGCGCAAACACAGGTCTGAGTTCTTTCTACCTCCTGCAATTTCAGGTACTGCGAAATCTTTTTTTTTCGATTTGTAGTTCTGCTTTTTCCCCCATGGGAAGGGTGGGTTGCTGTGGACTCTTTTACTATGTACAGCATCTTCAGGTTCTGGAAAAAAATATGCTAGAAATAGCTCCTGTAATAGCTGTCTCTTTGGGGGCTTTTTGGTCTTTTTATCTAACAAAACAATCCTCTCTCTCTGTTTTTTATTTTCTACCTTCTCTGTCCATCTGGTCTCTCTTTCTTTTTTTTTTAACCTTTTGTCTAGGGGTAATCTGCCATAGGGTAACCAACCGTCTACTAACCCTTCCCTCCGTATCACCCACGACTGGGTTTATGGTAGCATAGAAATGTGCGTAGTACACGTGTACTGGGAAAGAGGGGTTCTCTCTCTCTCTCTCTCTCTCTCTCTCTCTCTCTCTCTCTCTCTCTCTCTCTCTCTCTCTCTCTCTTTCTTTCTTTCTTCTTCTTCTTCTCTCTCTCTCTCTCTCTCTCTCTCTCTCTCTCTCTCTCTCTCTCTCTCTCTCTCTCTCTCTCTCTCTCTCTCTCTCCTCTCTCTCTCTCTCTCTCTCTCTCTCTCTCTCTCTCTCTCTCTCTCTCTCTCTCTCTCTCTGAACGTAAGGTGATAGCGTTAATAATGTGAACGGGCAAATAATATGTTCTAGTATTCTTCATATGAAGTCAGTGTGATGAGCTGCACTGGGGCCGGAATGCAATGGTTCAGGCAAGTGGACAGACCTCCTGCAAGAGTCAGAAGCACGAGAGAAGACCAGGTGCTA
Organism: Rapana venosa; assembly: GCA_028751875.1. Taxonomy (NCBI): domain Eukaryota; kingdom Metazoa; phylum Mollusca; class Gastropoda; order Neogastropoda; family Muricidae; genus Rapana; species Rapana venosa. The sequence continues at coordinate 33,110,286 of CM054158.1, read as the reverse complement.
TGTATGCTACCTACGCGCGTCTTACCTTATACAACACGCAGAAGTACCACCGCTGTGTGGACATCTCTGTCAAAGTGTCTAGCATCGGTACATCCACGGTCTTGATGGATTTTTATTTATTTATTTATTCATTCATTTATTCTTTTATATCGAGGATAATGGAATAAGCACTCCTGTGATTTTTTTTACATCCAGTCCCCGTGTGTATGCGGTTTTGTGAATTTTGTCATCTGTTCCCACACACAATCTAGGCTCTTCTTTCGAAAAGCGGAACAGGATTTAACGTGTGCGCAAGATGTTCTGCGCGCGTTCCCACACGGGACCTCGGTTTATAATCTCATCTGAAGGACTTTGACATTCAGTTCGATTTTTTTGGTCAAACTGGGAAGAAAGGGCGAGGCTGGGAATCGAACCCACAACCTCACGGTTGACTTGTTGGCAGGCGAACGTTTTAACCATCCTGGCACCTTCCTTAGATCAGTGATCTAGAGGTAAATTTCAAAAACTGCATACACACGGAGGCTGGATGTAAAAAAACCCACATACATGCTTATTCCATTATCTTCAAAATTGAAAAAAAAAATTATTATTAAAATACACGAGTTCTCTGTAGGATAATCTTGGGAGGACAGCTGTGGTGTGATCACTCCACGCCAGTGTTCTCTCCTTCGCAATAGCCAGTCAGGGATTCACATGGTCCAGCTTTCAGGTTCATTGGTCACCCACCAACAGGCTTTACAGTCCTGCAAGGAAATGCTTGCGAGAAGCCTATTGAATGTTTTCCCTTCAAAGGTTTGAGCTTTCCCACCTGTGAAGGAGGATGGGAAATGAGGAGCGGTCTAAACACTTTCAGTTTTGTTGGAAGGCGGGCTTTTCCAAATCATAATAGTGTGTTTTTTTGCTATAGCCTATATTCCAAGATGTGGACGGGATAACTCAGTGGTCGGAGCACTCGCTTTCCCCCAGACAAGTTAAGCAGCGTCGAGCGTGGTTACCACTTGGATGGGTGACCGTTTGCGCGCCTTGGATTTTGTACAGTCCCATCCCCCCTTCACCCAGATGTAAATTGGGTACCTGCCTCTTTAGGGTCAGGGATGGTAAAGCAGCGAAGGAGAGGAGATGGGCGCCGCCCTCAATATGCTGGCCCCTAGAGGAGCTTAAATTTCTGATGCCTCGCTCCCCTTCGACCACATAGGTTATGAGACACCTCCACCTTTACATTTTTATGCTGCACGGGCTAGTCTAAGCTAAGCTTTGATTCAAATCACCATTCCTTATCAACCAAGATACTTGAAGGAGTCTGCTGACAATAAAATTAATGATAATGCTTACTGCAAAATGCGGTTGGTACTACTTACCACGGCTCTTGCTTTTCTCTGCATGCGCTGATTTCCACACATTAACCACCCGGTTGATCCTTAAGCTTGTTTGTAAATTATTAGAGTGTGTTGTTACTGCCTCCAAGGAAATGCATGTCATCAAATTGCGGATGGATCACGGCTCCAAGACACAAAGTGGTGTGGCATTCAGGGAGCATCTCTTGCATTATCTTCTGAAGAAGGAAAATGAATAAGATCGGCAAAAGTATGTAACCCTGTCTGACTCCTACTGTTGTTCGAGAGAAAAAAATAGATATGACCTCGCCTTGCAGCATGCCAGCCCTTCTGGCAGTGTTCTAGAGTGTCTGAATGATCTGCATCAGTTCAGGCCTGTCCTTTCTCAATGTGGGAAAGATCTCAGGATTTGCATAACGTCTCTCGCGCTATAGTATTTTCGACACTGTGTTGAAGTCAATAAAGCGTGTGTGTGTTTATTTATTTATGTATTTAAAAAAAATTCTTTTATATCGAGGATAATGGAATAAACAATAATGTGCTTTTTTTACATCCAGTCCCCGTGTGTATGAGGTTTTGTAAATTCTGTCATCTGTTCCCACCGGCACACAATGGCCTACTCTTACGAAAAGCGGAACAGGATTTAACGTGTGCGCAAGATGTTCTGCGTGCGTTCGCTCACGGGGCCTCGGTTTATATTCTCATCCGAAAGACTTCGTGTGTGTGTGTGTGTGTGTGTGTGTGTGTGTGTGTTTGTGTGTGTGTGTTTGTTTGTGTTGTGTGTGTGTGTGTGTGTGTGTGTGTGTGTACGTGTGCGTGTGTGCGTGTGTTTGTGTGTGTGTGTTTGTGTGACATTATATACAGTCAACTTTGAGATGCATGTAAATGTCGAATCTATATTGTTTGATGCGTATTGCGTAGTTCTAAAATGCCACACATACTGCATGAATAGGAGAATTATATGTAAAAACACAACCAAAAAACGCATGAGTGAGGTTTATTTTGCATTATCATCGAAATAAAAGAATACACAAAAAAAATGTTAAAACCTTAAAAAAATAACCTGCACGTTTAGACCTAGTTAGTTAAAAGGAAATGTCCTGAACATTCTATGAGACACCAGATCCGCATACAATGAAGACTGTCTCATCTCTCATCTGCTCCCATAACCCCCTCCGGGGTCGTAGGGGCACTGCATTGGCGAACGTTGCACCAGCTGGCTCCATTTGCGGCGGTTGTGCGCAAGTGCCTGGGTTGTGGAGAAGCTCTTCCCTGTCCATTCAGTGATGTTGTCTGCCCATTTCTTTCTCTGTCTGCCTCGCCTTCTCTTCCCCTGCACTGTTCCTTGCAGTATGGTTTTGGACAGCCCATCTGATCTAGATGGAGACTGTGGCTCAGGGTAAAAACTAAAATGGAGGGCAAGGGACGACAAGGAAGACCACCGACCTCCTATGTGAAGAACACAGCCAAGTAGACGGAGTTGTCTCCCCCCCAAAAAAAAGATCTACAGAAGCATTAAAGATAGATAAAAATGGAGACAGGTGATGAGGGTGTGCTTTAAAAATGATGTTGTTGACAGGTTAACAGATAATAATAATAATAATAATAATAATAATAATAATAATAATAATGTATGGAATTTATATAGCGCTGAATCTTGTAAAGAAACAAATCAAAGCGCTCAGATGTTATTTCATACCACTTTAAGTCACGGCAGATTTCTCTCCGTGAAATTCGGGCTGCTCTCCCCGGGGAGAGCGGGAGAACGCGTCGCCACTTAGCGCTGCGCCACCCTTTCACCCTTATATATCTTATACCTTATATATATATCATTTGATTAAATGGTTGATTGATTGATTAACTTGTCGATTGTTATTTTTAATATCAATGAATTGAATGTTTGATCATTTCATTATTCAGTTAGTCTGTTTGTTTGTTTGTCTATTGATTGCTTTGTTGGCTGATTGATTGATTTAATGATTTTTTGTTGGAGGTTGGGGGGGAGGGGGGGCAAACTATCAATATTTTTTTCTCTTACCTTTCTTTCTTCCTTACTTCGTGTTACTGTTTGCATTCAGTCGTTAAGTATTTAAGGTCATCAGTTAACGAAGCATCGGACTTTGGGGTGGTTCTTTTTGGCAGTTTTTGATTTTGTGTTTTCACTAACTTCTATGACTATTGATATCAAACTTTAATGGTATTTAAGAAATTGTCCGCAATAGACGAAAATAAACTGTTGTTTTTTTAAACTGTATGATTTGCTACGGAAAACAGAGGACAGCTGGGAGGGGAGGAAGCTGGTTGCAAAATCCTCATTCGTGCCCTCCAGGATCTTTGGGACTGCGGGATAGGTGAAGTGAAGAAGTGACGGATGAACAAATTCAGTTTTTGTTTCAGTTTATTTCGATAAAAATATCAAGAAATAGGCACATGCAAAAGACTAAGACTCTAAAACTAGAAGAAGCACAACAACATCAATAAGCAGAAACAAGACGTTTTTAACACAGAAATCCTTTCTCCGTTCTTTGTTTATTTGTTTTGAACCGCATTTTAAAAACTCATTTTGTCACCATCAACGAAAGAGAATCTATGATTTAAAAAAAACCAACCCACGGGCATGCACTAACACTTACCTTTGCTTTGGCTACACTGCAACGTTTCGTTGATTTCAGGATCCATCCATATTTGGCATAATTTCGCACTCGCTTTCCCCCAGACAAGGTTAAGCAGCATCGAGCGTGGTTACCACTTAGATGGGTGACCGTTTGCGCGCCTTGGCTTCGGTACAGTCCCCCAATTCACCCAGCTATAAATGGGTTCCTGCCCTTGTTTAGGGTCAGGGAAGGTAAAGCAGCGAGGGAGAGGAGATGGGCGCCGCCCTCTATAATATGCTGGCCCCTGGAGAAGTTGAGGTCCATGACGCCTCGCGACCCCTACGACCTTATAGGTTATGGGACACCTTTCCCCCCTTTTTACCATTATTGGCATGATCTTTGCTTTGGCTATCCTACAACTTTCATTGATTTCATGATCCATGCATATTTTGTGCGCTTTAACATTGACCTTTGCTTTTTGCTAAACTACAGCTTTTCATTGATTTCATAACCCACGCCTCCCCTGTCAACCAACACTTCACCTGTACTCGCTCGCGATACATGTATAGTTTTTGTTTTCTTTTCTTCTTCTTCCTGGTTTGCTCTATTCACAACAGGAGGTATCCTTGCGAAAACAGGCTGGGTTTTAACTAAGCACTGGCCTGGTTCAACTCTCCTTGCACTGCAGCAGAAGTAGTTTTAGGATCCTGACCAGGTGTCACCTTTCACCCGGAGTGGTGTCACTTCGTCCGGCCCTTGAACATCAGTCTACAATCAACAATTTTCCTCTGTAGAAGGATGGGGGAGCCTGGGAGACTATCAGTATATATATATATATATATATATATATATATATATATATATATATATATATATATATATATATATATATATATATATATATATATATATACAAGAGAGAGAGAGAGAGAGAGAGAGAGAGAGAGAGCAAGCCCCACACTTTTCTTTCAACTCTGTTGCTAGGATTTTCCTTCTTGTACATCCCTGGCTTTGTTTTCTGCCGTGTGTAGTGAATTTTTGTGTCTTCTTTCTGTCAACCTTTCTGCTATTTGTATGGGGTTTTTTGTTGTGTGCTTAGTTTATTTTCTTGCAGGGGTGTACAGAAAATCTAAAGATCAACAACTTTGCAGAATCAGAAACATAATAGATAGACAAACCAGAAAAATGATAGACAGACAACATAGCAGAACCAGAAAAATAATAGACAACATTGCAGAACCAGAAAAAAATAACTGAAAGACAAAATTGCAGATATAAAACAACAGAGCAGCAACATCACAGGACCAGGAAAATAACAGACAACGATGCAGAATGAGAAGACAAGAGATCGGACCAGCAGCATTGCGATGCCTTAGAGCAATAACGGTTTATCTGGGGGAAAGAATAGCAATTTTCGATTTGTTCTTAAAAATATTTTGGTAGAATTTACTGTGAACTTTCAGATGACAATAGTATAAAATAAAAGTGTTACTAATTTCAAAGATATTTGGAGAGAAAAACACCTTTGTTGCACAAAATTACCCTAGCAAATTTCACAGGGTACACTGGACTACCGCACAGCATCCCGATTTTCCTCTTAAGACTTTAATGCAAATTTAATGCCAATTATCTGGGACAGGGGTCTGCAACAGTGGACATCCAGCTGTGCAAACCCTTCTTTCCTAGGAGTGGATACACTTGGACTTCTAGGTAGAGTTTATGTAACACTGGCGGGCCTGGAGGCTGTGTGGTTGTTCCCACTGAAAACTGATGGCTGGAATGTGATCTTATCTGGGAAAGAGGGTCAAGCTTTGTGCCATGCCCTGTATTTTCTCTGCAAGCAAGGTGATCTACCTTCCCTGCCAGTGTTTTTGCTATCCTGGCCTTTATAAGAAATTTCACTTTCTGCACTAGCCTAGCCTAGCTTCCATTTGAGAGGACAAAACTTAGTGGACATCAAGGTTTCACATGCAGACTGCCAGAAAATTCCGGGCAAAAACAGGCCATCAGTTGTAAATATGCATTTATGCGCTTTCTTCTACATGTATTACAACATAAAGATGCTATGATAATGATCGCATCAATACCCATTCTCTTTCCAAAAACTGAATACTTCAGTTCAATCCTAGATTTGTTCTGACCTTTCAAACTTTTCAAGTGAGTGTATCTCAAAACTTTCGAAAATGGCGGCTCTGTCGATAGACCGTTGCTCTAAGGCATCGAATTTGCAGAACCAAAAAGGGAGATGAGAGAGAGAGAGAGAGAGAGAGAGAGAGAGAGAGAGAGAGAGAGAGAGAGAGAGAGAGAGAGAGAGACTCATAGACAGAGACAGAGACAGACAGAGACAGAGACAGACAGAGACAGACAGAGACAGACAGACAGACAGACAGAGACTATTGGTGATGAGATACTTACTATCAGGCTGTGTTATGCTGTCACAACGACAAAGAAGTCTGTTGCCAGGGACTTCCCTCTAGCCGACTACTGTACCCGAAGTACTTGCTCAGAACAAAGGACATGGTCGCTATCTTCAAGGCGTTACATAACATCGGTCTCGTCATCAGCAAATAGAATACACTGTTACTGGGCAGCATTACCAAGAAGCCATATATATTGCAATAAAATCACAACACGTGTTGTCCACAGCTTCACGGAATGGTACCACCCTGACTCACGCGGTCAACATAAATGATGCAAATAGTTAACAATAGAAATCACTAAAGCCATTGCCAATGTAAACGGCCTGTGATAAAGAAGCCTTAATGGTAAAAAGGTAAAGGTGTTCTCATAACCTATGTAGCCATTGGGGAGCGAGGTGTCAGAAACCTCAGCTTCTCCAGAGGCCAGTATATTGAGGGCGGCGCCCATCTCTTCTCTCCCCTCGCTGCTTTACCTCGCCTGTCCCTACAGAGGGCAGGTACCCTTTTACAGCTGGGTAAACTGGGGGACTGTACTGAAACCGAGGCGCATAAACTGTCACCACTCCATTTGGTAACCACGCTCAATAGTACGTATCTTTAGCTTGAGAAAAGCAAGTGCTCTGACCGCTGAGCTATCCCGTTCCTTCAAAGAACACGTAAAAACAAACAAATGGGTGAGATTTAGCAGATACGTGAACTATACGCGCATATAAAGCAAAGACCACTTAGCATACCGAAAAGCTGAGGATCTACTTTTGAAAAACATTTGACTATTGAAATGTTATTTCATAGATTTTGTCTGCAGCGCACCATGTTTGTAATATCTGTTTGTTTAAACTATTGATTGTTTGTCATTGGTCGCATGACTGCGTAAGATTAGGTTGAATGCATGCGCTTTGATGTGTCTTTTTGCAAGATATAGCGCTATATATGTTGCATTTATTATTATCATTAGTAGTAGTAGTAGTAGTAGTAGTAGTAGTAGTAGTAGTAGTAGTAGTAGTAGTACTGCATAGTCTTTCTCACCAATCTAGGTTTTTTTTAAGCCATTGAGACCTGTATTGTACACAGCAGGCGTGCTAAGCAATTTGGATCTCTTCCACTTGAGCTGCCTTCAGCAATTCCTCCTAGTCGGGTGTCAGAACAAGATTCCAGACATGGAGTTTCCAGTATGGGCCAGACTCTACGGCATGCATAATGCAGGAAGTTAAGCTTGTGCTCTGACAGTCAGTGTGGGTTCAAGCCACCACCCAGATGCTATTAATTGATTTTATTTTTATTTTTATTTATTTATTCTTTTATATTGAGGATAATGGAATAAGCACTCATGTGCTTTTTTTTACATCCAGTCCCCGTGTGTACGCGGTTTTGGAAATTTTGTCATCCGTTCCCACCAGCACACAGTGGCCTACTCTTACGAAAAGCGGAACATGATTTAACGTGTGAGCAAGATGTTCTGCGTGCGTTCGCACACGGGGCCTTGGTTTATAGTCTCATCCGAAGGGGATGTTTTCTCCTGGACTTAATATCAGCACTGCACACTGGTGTCGTGTTTAGACATCATCTCCAAAGACGGTATACGGCAACCTTAACGGTAGGCAGCCTGTCGCACATGCACAATCTTACCGTTGGCAAACCTTGGAACTCTAGTCAATGTTCAAAAAAACACCCCACCTGAATACAAACCAAAAAGGGAATAGAGTTTATTAGATCCGTGACATGTCAACACATATCAAGCAAAAGAGCTGCCTTTCCTTGAACTAGAAAATGCAATCTCTTTTGCATTGAATGGATGACTTTTCAACTCTAAATTTTGTTTCCTTGTGCCACAAGCTTTTTTGGACATGGCAATTAATAAATGTGAGAACACGACTGATTTCGAAAATCACGAACAAGAAATACAATAATGATGAAACAAACACAAATAGAATATAAGTTATAAAGCACATTCTCTGCTATCTTGAAGACCTGTCCATACCAGGAAATAAAAACAGTAATAGAATATCATATCTGAATGTAAACAAGCACACTCTGACCCTATGTGTGCAAATAGTTTGTACTTTAAAGTGTCACTCTTCCTCGTAAACATCAAGCATTTCTATTTTACAGCAGATTCTTAATCTTTTGTGACACACATTCATCATAGCAATGTTGAAGCAATTACTTGGTTTTATTGTTAAGTATTATTCATTTCTTTAGCATTCGGACTGTGAGCAAGAAATGAAGCCATAGAGGATGCAAACAGTTTTTGAAGCAGAAAATACTCCTCAACCTTTTTGATTATTGGAAACAGATTCTATTTAGCAAAATCTTAAGCTGAGCCTTCTTGTCAGGCCGATTGTAAACAACAGTCTAAAACTAAAAGTAGAACTAAAAAAGCTGCTCGAAATAGAAATATGTGAAAATCAGTGGGCTCTTTTGCATATAATTTTGCCCTTGTTGGCTTTTTAAAGCTGCAAATGCATGCAAAAAGATCTTTTGGAAACCTAGACGACTGCTTACAATATATACAAATATTCCATGAACAGTCTACCATCAGAAGCCAAAGCCTGCACGATATATGGTAAACAACAAGTCTACATTTTCTAAGTGTGCAAAAGCCAGCCACAAGAAAGTTCACTATAGTTACCAGCATATTTGGAAGGCTGCACACGATACAGACACAGGAGGTAGTGATGAGGATTTTCACCAACACCATCTGTCGTTTGTCCATGAAGTGACCGCTGGTCTTCTGTCTCCAGTCCATGGCAGTTCTCAGCTTTCTCATAGTGACCACAGTGACCAAAGAGACGACGAAGAAAACGAGGAAGCTGATGCTAGGCAGGACGGTGTCTCTTTTGATTTGAGATGCAAATCAGTTTTTAACAAAAAATGTCTGAATCTTTTAAAACAACTGCGACATTTCCACTTTCATCAGTCTCCAAGCTCACGTCAGTTTTCAAAGTTTAGGAACACATAACAGTTTCAGAACAACGATCACTCCAGAGAATCATGCAAGCTACCCTTTTTTTCTAGTAAATATGATGGCTGACTTTAAGGGGTCACACTACACAGATACATCTCTTGGTAGCAATGGTGGCCATCAATGCTCCTTTTTGTTATGTTATTCTTATCTTTAGATACCAGTTTTGATTTGCTCAAAAATATCAAATATTCTTGTGAATACAATTGATATCTGAAAATTTTACAAACCTGTCTCACTTTAAGGGATAACCGAGGACAAAACTTCAATCACCACCAGGACATCTGATGAAGGCTCATCCCAAAACCAAAACTGGAGTCAGGTCAGGCCAAAGGCATGCTCCATACTGAAAAATGTAAAAAAATATGTCATTAAAAGATATAATTTTCTAATTTTGTTTTCTAAATATGCAGTTGTTTTCTAGCTTGAATTTTTCATAAACCATTTTCAAAATTATGAAGACGTATGTGAGGATGCCCCCGCTTGTTTTTTTCCGCCACCATTATTTTTTTTATAAATATTATCGTATTGTAACAACAATGGGGGAGAGTATCTCTTGTAGATCCAAGCGTGGGCCACTTAAAAAAAACAATTCTTCTTGCTTGATCTTGCACTGAAAGTGTATGAACATGTTTGGGTGTGTATCTAGTTAGGACCACATGGCTGGACACACATCGTATTTTATTAATTTATTTATACCACTTAAAGTCACGCAGATTCCTCTGCGTGAAATTCGGGCTGCTCTCCCCGGGGAGTGCGCGTTGCCACAAGAGCAGCGCCACCCTTTTGGTTTTTTTTTCTTTTTCCTGTCTGCAACTGTATTTGTTTCCCTATCAGAGTGGGGTCTTTCTACAGAACTTTGCCAGGAACAACTCTCTTGCTGCCGTGGGTTCTTTTACGTGCGTTAAGTAATTATGTGTAACACACGGGACCTCGGTTTATCGTCTCATCCGAAAGACTAGCGCCCAGACCACCACTCATGGTCTAGTGGATGGGGGAGAAATTTCGGGTCCAAACGGGTTTTGACCTCCCTGGTATAATTGTTTAATGAAACTCCCAAATACAAAGCACATAAATTCATTATTAGTTTCTCTGTCTCTCTGTCTCTGTCTCTGTCTCTGTCTCTTCTCTCTCTCTCTTCTCTCTCTCTCTCTCTCTCTCTCTCTCTCTCTCTTCCTCTCTCTCTCTCTCTCTCTCCTCTCTCTCTCTCTCTCTCTTTGTTTATTTGGGCTGTAGTAATTAATCATGCATTTTTCTCAGTTACAATGTGTGCTTTGTGCCCAATCCCCATTCCCACTGTCCTCTTGTGAATGGGCTTAAAAAGCTTATCACAATAAAATATTGTCATTGTCTGTCTGTCTGTCTGTCTGTCTCTGTCTCTGTCTGTCTCTCTCTGTCTGTCTGTCTGTCTGTCTGTCTGTCTCTCTCTCTCTCTCTCTCTCTCTCTCTCTCTCTCTCTCTCTCCTCTCTCTCTCTCCTCTCTCTCTCTCTTAGAAATTTGCTATTGTTAAAGTAAACAAGTAAAAACATAACCCCCAAGTATTCGGTAAAGCACATTTTTTTGGTAAATATGTATTCGCTTTACTTATATGTGTTTTTTGTGATACATACATTTTAACCATATTTTTAAAAATCATGTTATTACCATCTCTCGATGGCAGCTTCGATAGGCCACAAGACTTTCAAGCGATCATGTAAATGCAACCGACACTTCCAGATTATGAAACGTATCTCGCTGCAAGTCGCCAGCAAGACTGAAGCTGAAGTCATCACCAGGACCTCTGACCAGGCTCATTCAGGAGCCGAAACTCGAGCCAGGGCATGTCAAAGCATGGCCCTTGCTAAAGAAACAAATGCATTCTTGGAACATACTAATTTTGGGGGGCGGGGGGGTTGCTTTTTTTTCTTATTGTTGTTACTTGTGTGTGTTTTTTTTTCAATCTTGGATAAACCATTTCCAAAATGATGGAAAAGGCGTAACTTGGGTTTTCTACTCTTGTTGTACTTCCACCAGTAGTAGTTTTCTTCTAAATAATGTATTAATTGAACAAGATGGGATTTATATCTTTTGTAGATTTAAGTATGGGCCATTTTAAAATATTTTTTGTTTGTATTTATAACTTCTCTTACTTGAGCTTGCATTTGGGACTTTTGGGTGGTTTTATCTAGCTAAGATTGTTCAGTTGGCTGGGTACAGACCTTGTTACCTCGATTGCGTCTTTTTAGTAGATTCCCAAACTAAAGCACATAGATTTATGGGTCTTTCTATATTTTTTTTCTCAATGTGTGTGCGTGTGTGTTTTTCAATTGAATTTTTTATTATAGAAAATCGTTTTCAAGATGATGGAAAAGTCGCATTTTGAGTTACTTACTCTTGTTTTTTCTTCGAGCATGGGTCATTTATCATATTTGTTTACAACTTCTGTTGCATAAGCCTGCACTGTACGTGTATGGGAATATTTGTGTTTTTTTTATCTTGCTAAGTTTGACCACTTTGCTGGATACAGACATTAAGCCTTCCTCTTTTTTCATAGGGATCTCAATCATAAGGCACACAGACCTATCAGGTATTTCTTTACTCATATAGACAACTATGCATACATACATACATACATACATATTATAAACATATTATATTGAGCGTTTTTATTACAGTTCACTGGAAGAGAAAAAAGGAAGGTGGGGGTGGGGTAGCTTGGGGGGAAAAAAGTGGAGAATGACAGAAAAAAAAGGCACGGAAGGCCGCCAGAAAAGGCTGAGGAAATAGTGTTGTTCTTTCTTTGTATCTTTTCTGGTGTCAACAAAATTGCATTTGTTGAAAGCGACGTAGCACCACACCCGAAAGTAAGTACAAGAAGTAGTGCTTATATTTATCTATTTTATTTATTTATTTTATTCTTTTATATCGAGGATAATGGAATAAACACTTAGGTGTTTTTTTTTTACATCCATTCCCCGTGTGTATGCGGTTTTGTAAATTCTGCCATCTGTTCTCACAGGCACACAATGGCCTACTCTTACGAACAGCGGAACAGGCTTTAACTTGTGCGCAAGATGTTCTGCGTACGTTCGCACACGGGGCCTCGGTTTATAGTCTCATCCGAAGGACTTTTGGGGAGAGTGGAGTCTGCACTGATGTTATCTCCAGGGGAAAATATCCCCTTGAACGGGAATCGAACCCGGGTTGTCAGAGTGCGAGCGCAATGCTCTAACCACTAGGCTATCCCGTCCCCCCTTATCTGACCCATCTAGCATTTATGTGCAAAAACGAGGTGCAGGTAAGGAAAAATGCGTCAAGGACATGACAAAATTGTTTCAGATAAACTTGTTTGCTAAAGATTGTGATCAGGGAACAAAAAAATAATCCCTCTCTTGTGTTTTTACGTGTATTACTAGGTAACAAATACATTTTTGTGGACGTCATTTCATTGCACATGAGTCATTTCACCTTCACATTCCAACTATCTCATTGTCTTGTAGACCGTGGGGGGCACCAACAAAGATTTTGCCACCAGATTCCTCCACTCCCCATGGTCCTCAGCTTTCCGTAGCAAATCGTTCTTCCACTCAAGGCTACCAGTCCACTCTCTGATGTTGTCTTCCCATCGTTTTCTGTCTGCCTCTTCTTCGTCTCCCTCCTTGTACTGTTTGTTCCCTGTAGGACAGTTTTTGCCAGTCCATATGTCTGACCTGCCTGTACCAGTTAAGCTTGCGTTTGTTCACTAGTCGGGAGTTATTCATAAGGTCTGATGGCGTTTATAATTCTGGTTTTCATTTCCTCATTAGTGGTACGATCTTTGTATGAGATACCAAGAAGTTTGCAAGAGCATCTCATTTCCATTGCTTGTATCCTTCTTTCAATGTCACTGAGGCCTCTCATCTCCATTGCTTGTATCCTTCGTTCAATGTCACTGAGGCCTAGCAAATTTCCAGATTAGCTGCAAGCGTGCTGTGTAAAAGCACTCGTTGCCAAACTGGAAACTTGCTTCATCTGACAGCCAAGCAAAGTACAACAAATTGCTGTTACAGACATTTCTGTAAGCTTCCTCAGTGTTTATACGTCTTGTTGTAGTTGAATGATCGTGGTGTCATTATCATTTTTGTTTCCTCGTGTTTTTTCTCTCTTAAATTAGGGTGGTAATCAGTATTATAGGAGGAGCATGCTTTAGTGTTCCATTGTCAGAATATGACAGATACAGTTTTCCGTAAGTATTGTGTGTTTGATTATTTTTCATAACTTGGTACATCAGCTTTTTCAATGACTTTGTTTTGACGTTTTTCATCAATTTCTTTTGATTGTTCCCAGTTGGCATCCTTCTAACATATCGTTTCTTTTTTTCATGTTGTATTGATCGATCAATTCTTTGATTAATCGATTGAACAATTGACGGATTCAAAGATTGAGGATTTTATTGGTTGATTGATTAGTTGGCTGGTGTGCGTGAGTGACTTTATTGTCTTTATAAAAAAAAGATAATGTCCGCCACAGAAAAAACAACAGTTTGACAGAATGTTATGTATATCTATAATTCAATTTATTTTCAACTTTGATACGAACCGATACCAACAAATACATACACACACACGCAATACAAAACTCATCATACAACACAAACAAAAAAACAACGTATAAAGACAAACTTAACGAAAGGGGAAGTTTCCACAGTTGAGGTATCATCGTTCGTTTGCTTTCTTGTTTCGTTTTCACTACATTCTGAACTCACTGTGCCACCTAAACCGAGCACCAATCCATGTCTTATCAAACGTCAATCCATGTATTGATCTTCGTTTGGCTGCACTTGCAAGCTTTCACTGATGTTATCACCCCTCATCTCCAAGTCAGTGCATCCCCCTCCCCATCCCCCGCTTGTTCAAATCAATCTCACCCCGCTTGTTCAAATCAATCTCATTAATTTCGGTTTGTTTCTATACCTACCCTTGCTTCCTCTACACATACAGGTATCGCTATCGAACACATTCGTACTAATTACCAGCTTGATTTTGTGCGCCTAGACTCAAAAAGCTTTTTTTTGGTTTTTGTTTTTGTTTTTGTTATTGATGTAAACTAACTAGTCAAGACATGTATCAAAACGGTGATATGCTGAGATTTTAATATGATGGCAGAGTATTTAGTAACGATAACATTGTTAGCGTAACAATTGGAGTTTTGAATTCAAAGGATACATAATATATATATACATACATATATATATATATATATATATATATATATATATATATATATATATATATATATATATATATATATATATATATATATATATATATATATATATATATATATCTGAAGTCGCAGCATGGCTGATCTACATGGCGTGGTGCTTGAAATGAGGCATGTACACAAGCTTCTTATTTAGCGTGTGCCTGTAATCTCACCGTGACTCTCAGATGGGATGAGTCAGAGTGTTCATTCTGAGTAAGCCATGGAGTTTTAAGCTAGGGAATCCGTAGCAAGAGTAGCGTCAGAAGTAGCGGCAGCAGCAATAGCAGCAGCCACAACAATGACAATAACAACAACAGACTTATTGACCGAAAAAAGGGTCACGGTAAAAGTGTTTCCATAACGTATTTGGTCATTAGGGAGGGAGATGTCAGAGACCTCAGCTTCTTCCGGGGGCCAGCATATTGAAGACGGCGCCCATCTCCTCTCCCTCGCTTCTTTACCTTTTATGACCTTAAAGAGGACAGGTATCCATTTACAGCTGGGTGAACTGGGGGGACTGTACTGAAGCTAAGGCGCGCAAAACGGTCACCCATCCAGTTGGTAGCCACACTCAATGCTGCTTAGCCTTAGCTTTTAATTTATTTTATTTTATTCTTTAATATCGAGGGTATTGAAATAAGCATTTATATGCTTTTTTTACCTCAAGTCCCCGTGTGTATGCGGTTTTGTAAATTCTGTCATCTGTTCCCACCAGCACATAATGGCCTACTCTTACGAAAAGCGGAACAGGATTTGACGTGTGCGCAAGATGTTCTGCGTGCGTTCGCACAAGGGAAAGCTAGATCTCTAACCACTGAGCTATCCCTGCAATAAAACAGCGGTAGTTCTGGGGTACTGGCAAAGCGTCACCCTTCTCTGGAAACTGTCCTTAGTCCGTCCCTTGAACTTCCTTGCATCCACACAAGCTCATTACATGCATAACAGCCAACAAAACATCTGTTTGCAATCTCCATAAGTATGATGTGTCAGAGGCAAACAGAATCATAACTTATAGTGTTTTTTTTTATGAGGATTGATTGGAGAAAGAAGTAAGAATGATCTGGATGGATCGGTGGTCTAGGAATAACGCGCTCGCCTAGAAAGCAAAACGTTCATGTCGGAAGTGTGCGGTGGTTTGATCTCCCATTTGGTCCCGAAACTCCCCCCCCCCCCATCCATTAGACCATGAGTGGTGGTCTGGGTGCGAGTCTTTCGGATAAGACGACAAACTGAAGTTCCGTGTGTTACATATAATTATTTAGCACACGTTAAAGAACCCACGGCAACAAGAGAGTTAAAAGGTAAAGGTGTTCCCATAACCTAGAAGGTCGTAGGGGGACGAGGCGTCAAAGACCTCACTTCTCTAGGGGGCTAGCATATTGAGGGCGGCGCCGATCTCCTCTCCCTCGCTGCTTTACCTTCCCTGACCCTAAAGAGAGCAGGTACCCATTTACAGCTGGGTGAACTGGGGGACTGTATTGAAGCCAAGGCGTGCAAACGGTCACCCATCCAAGTGGTAACCACACTTGAGGCTCCTTAACTTGGCTGCAGGAAAGCAAGTGCTCTGACCACTGAACTATCCCGTGCCCACAAGAGAGTTGTCCTTGGCCAAATTCTGTAGAAAAAAGCCACTGTGATAGGGAAACAAATACAGTTGGAGACAGGAACAGAAAAACAAAATAAAGGGTGGCGCTGCTCTTGTGGTGACGGGCTCTCCCTGGGTAGGTAGAGCATCCCGAATTTCACGCAGATGAATCTGCCCCGACTTAAAGTGGTATGAAATGAAGTGAAATGAAATACAAATGCTGGTCTATGATTCTGCACAGTTTGAGACTATGTGGCGGCTTAACACCATCACTCATTAAGTGATATGCGATTTTGTTTCTATTGCTGCGTATGCGGTAAGTGAGAATACATCTAACAAAAAGGAAACAGTACGCTAAAACAATCTGACAATATGTTGGGCTTTTTTCTTTATTTATACCACTTTAAGTCTAACTGTAAGTTAGGTGGATCGGTGGTCTAGAGGTAACGCGCCTGTCTAGAATGCGAAAAGTCCGGGTCGGGTGTGTGCGCGGTTCGTACCCCGTTTGGGCCCGAAATTTTTCCCCATCCATTAGACCATGAGTGGTGGTCTGGGCGCTAGTCTTTCGGATGAGACGATAAACCGAGGTCCCGTGTGTTACACAAAATTTTCAGCGCACGTAAAAGAACCCACGGCAACAAGGGAGTTGTCCCAGGCAAAATTCTTAGAAAAAAGTCACTCTGATAGGGAAAAAAATACAGTTGCAGACCAAAAGAAAAAAAAATGAAAAAAAAGGGTGGCGCTGCACTTGTGGCGACGCGCTCTCCCCGGGGAGAGCAGCCCGAATTTCACGCAGAGAAATCTCGTGACTTAAAGTGGTATAAAATAAAATAAAATACAAAAAAGTCACGGCAGATTTCTCTGCATGAAATTCGAGTTGCTTCCCCGTGGGAGAGCACGTTGCCACAAGAGCAGCGCCACCCCCTTTTTAGTCTGCAACTGTATTTGTTTCCCTATCAGAGTGGCTATTTCTAAGAATTTTGCCAGGGACAACTCTCTTTTTGCCGTGGGTTCTTTTACGTGCGCTGAATAATTTTGTGCAACACACGGGACCTTGGTTTATCGTCTTATCCGAAAGACTAGCGCCCATACCACCACTCATGGTCTAATGGATGGGGGAAACGTTTTTTGGGCCCAAACGGGATTCGAACCACCGCACACTTCCGACCCGGACTTTTCGCTTTCTAGACAGGCGTGTTACCTCTAGACCACTGATTCACCAATTCGGAGATTTTTTATCAAAAAGAAAAACAAATCGATGTTGGCTTTGAAACATGGCCAGACGCAATGGCCATTATAAAAAAATCAAACAGACACACACACACACACACACACACACACACACACACACACACACACACACACACACACACACACACACACACACACACACACTCCTTCGGATGAGACTATAAACTGAGGCCCCGTGTTCGAACGCATGCAGAACATCTTGCACACACTTTAAATCCTGTTCCGCATTTTGGAAGAGTAGGCCGTTGTGTGCCGGTGGAAAAAAATGACAAAATTGACAAAACTGCATACACACGGGGACTGGATGTAAAAAGGCGCATGAATGCTTATACCATTATCCTCGGCATAAAACAATAAATGAAATAAAAAATTAAAAAGTAAATAAATTATAGAGGATAGTCAAGGAGTTGACAGGAAAGTATCAACAGAACAAGAACAGATCAGCTGTTCTTCAAAAACAGATGGACTTACATTACCAAAACCTGTAAAAAAACACACAATAGATTTGCTACAGTGCAAAAGCTAAAGAGACAACATTGCCTAACAGACAGAAAGAACCGTTTGCAGAGGCACAGACTTGTGGTACACAATTAACATAAGACAAAGAAGACAGTGAACTATTTTTTTTCAGTGTAGGGTGTCTTCATGATTCTACACACTTCCCACAGAGTGGCGACTACCCAGACATGACCCTCTGGTGTTGTCTGGGGCGTTGGTTTTGTATGTGTATACATACCACTTCAAGCCAGGGCAGATTTATCTGCATGAAATTTGGGCTGCTCTCCCCTGGGAGAGCGCATTGCCAAAAGTACAGCGCCACCCATTATTATTATTTTTTTAATCCTTTCCTGTCTGCATGTGCAATACTTTTCTTATCAGAGTAAATTTTTCTACATAAGTTTGCCAGAGACAAGTCGCTTCTTGCCTTGGGTTCTTTTGCGTGCGATAAATGCGTTGCGGTGGGTTTTTTTTTACCAGCGCTAAATGCGTGTTGCACATGGGATATTGGTTCATTGTGGCACCGGAAAGACAAGCTCCACTTTTTGTCCACCTGAATATCAGTGACATTTTGAAATCATCAAAGCAGACTATAGGCTGAGTTTCTAGACAGGCGTGTTACCTCTAGACCACTGATCCACCAATTTGGAGATTTTTATCAAAAAGAAAAACAAATCGATGTTGGCTTTGAAATATGGCCATCATAAAACACACACACACACACACACACACACACACACACACACACACACACCACACACACACACACACACACACACACACACACACACACACACACTATAGAGGATAGTCAAGGGGTTGACAGGAAAGTATAAACAGAACAAGAACAGATTGGCAGCACTGCAAAAAACAGATGGACTTACATTATCAAAACCTGAAAAAAACAACCCACAATAGATTTGCTACAGCGCAAAAACTAAGAGAGACAACATTGCGTAACAACAGATAGAACCGTTTTCAGAGGCACAGACTTGTGGTGCGCAATTGACACGAGACAAAGAACACAGTGAACAATTTATATTTTTTCAGTGTGGGGTGTCTTCATGATTCTACACACTCTTTCCAGAGTGGCGAGGACCCAGAAATGACCCCCTGGTGTTGCCTGGGGCCTTGGTTTTGTATGTGTACACCCCTTTAAGCCAGGGCAGATTTCTCTGCATGAAATTCGGGTTGCTCTCCTCTGGGAGAGCGCGTAGCCAAAAGTACAGCGCCACCCATTATTATTTGTTCTTAATCTTTTCCTGTCTGCATGTGCAATTGTTTTCTTATCAGAGAGAATTTTTCTATGTAAGTTTGCCAGGGACAAGTCGCTTGTTGCCTTGGGTTATTTTGCATGCGCTAAATGCGTTGCCATGTGGGTTTTTTTACGTGCGCTAAATGCTGTTGCCCACAGGATATTGGTTCATTGTGGCACCGGAAAGACAAGCTCCACTTTTTGTCCACCTGAATATCAGTGACATTTTGAAATCATCAAAACAGACTATAGGCTGAATTTCTAGACAAGCGGTTACCTCTAGACTACAGATCCACCTATTCGGATATTTTTGTCAAAAAGAAAAACAAATCGATGTTGGCTTTGACATATGGCCAGACACAATGGCCATTATAAAAAAAAACACACCACATACACACTTTAGAGGATAGTCAAGGAGTTGACAGGAAAGTATAAACAGAACATGAACAGATCGGCTGCACTGTGAAAAACAGATGGACTACATTACCAAACCTGAAAAAAGCACAACCCACAATAGATTTGCAACAATGCAAAAGCTAAGAAAGACAACATTGCGTAACAGATAGAAGGAACCCTTTGCAGAGGCACAGACTTTTGGTACACAATTGACATAAGACAAAGAACACAGTGAACTTTTTTTTGTCAGTGAGGGGTGTCTTCATGATTCTACACACTCTTCCCACAGAGTGGTGACTACTCAGACATGAACCCCTGGTGTTGTCTGAGGCGTTGGTTTTGTACGTGTATACCACTTCAAGACAGGGCAGATTTGTCTGCATGAAATTCGGGTTGCTTTCCCGTGGGAGAGCGCGTTGCCAAAAGTACAGCGCCGCCCATTATTATTTTTTCTTAATCTTTTCCTGTCTGCATGTGCAATTGTTTTCTTATCAGAGAGAATTATTTTAGGTAAGTTTGCCAGGGACAAGTCGCTTGTTGCCTTGGGTTTTTTTGCGTGCGATAAATGCTTTGCGGTGTGTTTTTTCAAGTGCGCTAAATGCGTGTTGCACACGGGATATTCGTTCATTGTGGCACCGGAAAGACAAGCTCCACTTTTTGTCTACCTGAATATCAGCGACAATTTGACATCATCAAAGCAGACTATACCATGAGCTTAACCATTCAAACAAACAAAACTGGAAAGCAAAGCTTCATTTTCAAAATCTGAAATAGAAATTCAAAGACTTTATAAAAACGATAGAAACGTGGTTTCATATACTGTGTTTAACAAAACCAATCCTTCTGCAAAAGATGTTGATTTTTTTTCTGTATTTAAAGCTACTCTTTTAGGTTGCACATACATCTATGTAGTTCTTTCCGAAATCTGGACGACTGTTTATAATAAATGATGATGTTGACTGAACTGTTCACCATAAACAGTCCAAAACCTGCACGATGTGTGATGAAGAACAGCTGTTTATATTTCCCAACCGTGGAAAAACCAGCCACTAGGAATCTGACCATAGCCAGGAATACGTTAGGAATACTGCACATGATGTAGATGCACGAGACAG
>CM054158.1:33072152-33084652 GCA_028751875.1 Rapana venosa | reverse complement strand
ACCACCGATCCACTATTAGATTTCTCACGTCAACTCCAAAGTGCAGACCTGCCAGTGCCTTGATTTTTCCTTCGGCTGTATACACACGCAACAGATCAAATGATGCTCTTTGAAAGGCCTGGAATTGATGTCACCGTTAGCTGGGTTACGGAAACACCTTCGGATGAGACTATAAACCAAGACCCCGTGTGCGAACGCATGCAGAACATCTTGCGCACATGTTAAATCCTGTTCCGCTGTTCGAAAGAGTAGGCCATTGTGTGCCGGTGGGAACAGCTGACAAAATTATTATTAAAAAAACCCATACACACGCATACCCCCCAAAAAAAAATCATCTGAGCGCTTTGATTTGTTGCTTTACAAGATTCAGCGCTATATAAATTCCATACATTATTATTATTATTATTATTATTATTATTATTATTATTATATAACCACCGTTAAACGCCCGAAGTCGGAATAGGGCTACCTTCAGGTTGGGCAAAACCAGTTGCATACGCAAAAATCTCACCATTGGTGAATCTCGGAGTTCTAGCCGTGGAACTAACATAAATACCACTCATAGTTGATAATGTGAATGCATTTTCTTGTGCTGCTATGTTGTTGTTGTTGTTGTTTTTACTTACGTTTTGATCTGAAGCAGTCAGGTCATTCGTTGTTGTTGTGATGTTTTTATAAAATATATCCATGCTTGTTAGGATGTTAGAGTACATTATCTTAGTGAGTTGTCGACCTTCTGACTTGAATTTTCTGTCGAGAGTGAAATTCAGAGCAGCCCTTGGTGAATCATGATTTGATATTTTTTACCATTTATTTATTTATTTATTCTTTTATATCTCTCTGGGAGGTATTCATGTCCTCTTGCTGTGCCTCCATCTTCTTCGTATATGGACGTACGCATAGCTCGACGTTGCTAAATATAAAAAAAGTAAAAAAATAAAATAATAAAACGTTGCCAGTCACTGGTAAACTGCACCACAGAACCTTTTCAGCCGCTTGTCAAGGGTAAACCAAAGCCTGGATAGAGCCCATCCCTCTTCACGTTTCATAAAATTGCATGCTGGGCATATTCGTCCAAATTAGGTATCTTACTCTTCTTACACAAAATGAGGTGTGTTTTTTTAACATGATAAGAAGCGTACATTATTATAGTTGATAGTCTTTTTGGTTTTACTTTGACATGGGGAGTAGATTAGACATTTACAGGGGAGTAGATTAGACATTTACAGGGGAGTAGATTAGACATTTACAGGGGAGTGGATTAAACATTTACATAGGAGTAGATTAAACATTTACATAGGAGTAGATTAGACTTTTACAGGGGAGTAGATTAGACATTTACAGGGGAGTAGATTAAACATTTACAGGGGAGTAGATTAAACATGCTTATTATTTGTTACCATGGGGTCGTTCAATCAGACAGACAATTCATTAGGCAGACTCAAACCCGCGTCTTCAGATTACAGTAATTTCCCCGTTAGGAATGCTGGTGGGGAGGGGGGGAGGGCGTCATAAATAACATCTCCACCTTCTGGAAATTTTGTGCCAGGAATTCCCCTTTTCTATCCCACTCTTTGTATCTGCCTCGTTCCTTGTCTTCCTCTCACCTCCTTCTAGTCTATTCTCTGCCTTCTTGGTCCATTCTCCTGCACCCCCCCCCCCCCCCACCTCCAGAAGGACTTACAGTTCTCTTCCATTCCGAGATCGGGCGCGCTGGGTTTAAACTTTTCAGGCGATTAACGGCAGCGCGTGTAACGCATTTGTGCTCATATGAGCAAAATCCTTCGGATGAGACTATAAACCGAGGTCCCGTATGCGGACGCATGCAGAACATTTTATGCACACGTTAAATCCTGTTCCGCTTTTGGAAAGAGTAGGCCATTGTGTGCCGGTGGGAACATATGACAAAATTTACAAAACCGCATATACACAGGGACTAGATGTAAAAAAAGAAGGACAAAAACCCCCCATATGAGTGCTTAATCCATTATCCTCGATATAAAAATTATAAATCTGAGCGCTTTGATTTGTTGCTTTACAACATTCATCGCTATATAAATTCCATAAATTATTATTATTATTATTATTAATATTATTATTTTTTTTTTTTATAAATTATTTTTAGTAGTAGTAGTAGTAGTAGTAGTAGTAGTAGTAGTAGTAGTAGTAGTAGTAGTAATTGTTGTTGTTGTTGTTGCTGTTGTTGTTGTTGTTATTGTTATTGTTATTGTTATTGCTATTGTTGTTGTTGTTATTATTATTATTATTAGTAGTAGTAGTAGTAGTAGTAGTAGTATTATTGTTGTTGTTGTTGTTGTTGTTGTCGTCGTCGTCATCATCATTCTTCTTCTTCTTCTTCTTCTTCTTCTTCTTCTTCTTAGTAGTTCGTAGTAGTAGTAGTAGTAGTAGTAGTAGTAGTAGTAGTAGTAGTAGTAGTAGTAGTAGTAGTAGTAGTAGTAGTATATGATGACAGAATACAAACAATATAGCTGCCGTCTAAGCGTTGGGAGAGGTGGGGGGGGGGGGATCTACGTGATGTTCATCTGCTGGAAGATGGTAGGGCTGCTGCAGCTCTTTGGTCCGAGAGAAGAGTCGCCTGCTGCCTACAGAATCATGGCGTCCTTCGCTTTGGAGTCGGAGTCGGGGCATACAAGAGTATATAGTGCTGTGTTGTGTTGTGGTGTGTTGTGTTGTGGTGTGTTGTGTTGTGTTGTGTTGTGTTGTGTTGTGGTGTGGTGTGCTGTATTGTGTGTTGTGCTGTGTTGTGGTGTGTTGTGGTGTGGTGTGGTGTGGTGTGTTGTGTTGTGTGTTGTGCTGTGTTGTGGTGTGTTGTGGTGTGGTGTGGTGTGGTGTGGTGTGGTGTGGTGTGGTGTGGTGTGTGTGTGCTGTGCTTGTGTTGTGTGTGTGTGTTTTGTGGTGTGGTGTGGTGTGGTATTGTTTGTTTGTGATGTGTGTGTTGTGGTGTGGTGTGGTGTGTTGTGTGTGTGTGTGGTGTGTGTGTGCTGTGTTGTGTTGTGTTTGTGGTGTGGTGTGTGTGTTGTGTTGTGCTGTTGTTGTGTTGTGCTGTGTTGTGTTGTGATGTGCGTGCTGTGCTGTATTGGTGGGGGGGGTGTGGCTGTGCTGTGCTTTGGGTGTGTTGCGTTTGTGTTGTGCTATGTTGTGCGTGTTTGTTTATTGTTGTACTGTGCTATGTTGTGCTATGTTGTGTTGTGTTGTGTTGTGCTGTGCTGTGTTGTGTAGTATTGTGTTGTATTGTATTGTTTTGTGTTGCGTTGTTGCATTGTAGTGTAGTGTAGTGCAGTGTAGTGCTAGTTAGCGTAGTGTAGTGTAGTGTAGTGTAGTGTTAGTGTAGTTTAACCTTTTTTTAGTGTAGTGTAGTGTATTGTAGTGTTATGTTGTGTAGTGTATGTAGTGTAGTTGTAGTGTAGTGTAGTGTTGTGTAGTGAATGTATGTATGTAGTGTAGGTGGATTGGTGTTTAAGAGGTGTGTGTAGGTTGTATTTGGTTATTTTCTTGCTCGTTGCAATGTAGTGTATGTGTGTATGTTAGGTGGAATTATGTTTAGTATGTGTGTAGTGGAGTTTGTGGTTGTATTGTATTGTATCGTAGCATTGTATAGTATTGCATCGCATTGGTATTTGAATTGTAAACCACTTTCAATCACGGAAGATATACGCTGAAATTCAAGGCTGGCCTCGTCCAGGAAAAGGCGCGTCGCCCAAGAAACACGCACATTTATTTTTTTTCTATTTTTTTTTCCGTTGGCACACTGTTTTGTTTCCTATTTTTGAGTGGCTTTTTTCTTCAGAATGTTGCTAGGGACAGCTCCCTTGCTGCCGTGGGTTCTTTTTCGTGCGCTAAATAACTATGTGATGCTGGTCATCTTGAGAGTGTAGGTCAAATACGGTTGTAGACAGGAAACGAAAAAAAAATAATGGGTGGCGCTGTTTTTGTGGAAACGTGCTCTCCCTGCCCGAATATGGAAGCATGTATGTATTTATTTATGTATTTTTTTTTTTTATATCGAGGATAATGGAATAAGCACTCATGTGCTTTTTTACAAACAGTCCCCGTGTGTATGTGGTTTTAATTGTGTCATCTGTTTCCACCGGCACACAATGGCCTACTCTTCCGAAAAGCGGAACAGGATTTAACGTGTGCGCAAGATGTTCTGCATGTGTTCGAACACGGGGCCTCGGTTTATAGACTCATTCGAAGGAATTTGACATTCAGTTCGATTTTTTGTCAAACTGGGAAGAAAGGGCGAGGCTGGGAATCGAACCCAGAACCTCACGGTTTACTTGTTGGCAGGGGAACGTCTTAACCATCCTGCCACCTTCCTTCTATATATCTATGTATCTATGTATCTATCTATCAATCTATTTATCTATCTATCTATCTATCTATCTATCTATCATCTATCTATCTATCTATCTATCTATCTATCTATCTATCTATCTATCTATCTATCTATCTATAAGAATCAAGAATCAAAAACGTTATTGCCATTAAGTCAGAACAAGACTTATTCGACACCAAACATTATAAACATAGTCAACTTTTCCTAAATGATGTAGATTCTTAGATTTATGTATTTTGTCTATGCTCTGGCTCTTCTGGAAAAAAGAATCATGCACATATTTGATCATGTCTAATAGATAGTCCTCGTTGTTGAAAAACTTACTCACATTCCCGTTGTTAATCATGACATTTAATTTTTTTTTTTAACATTAGATAAACAAAAATTCGTTCTTAAATCGTCATATAATTTACAATCATCAAGCAAGTGATACTAGTCTTCTATTTCGTTACAACACTTACATTTTCTTTTTCCCCTCGGCATAGTTGTATATCTCCCTTGCTTTATCATTAATTCATGGGAGCTGGTGCGAAATCTACTGAATATGCGCTTATAATTTTTGTTAGTGCATATCAATAGATATGGCTCCAATCTATTATAATGTGAAATAGAGTTGTAAAATTGTAACTTAGAAAATAGCCTTTTTTGTTGATTCCAAATCACTGTGTACAGTTCTTCAAGTTTTGTTTTTATAGCGTAGCGTAGTCTTTTGATATTCAAAGTATTGTGATTGTTCCACACATGTTTAACTCCAATATTATTAATGATTGTTTTGGTTATACAAATCCAGTGATTTTTGTGTTATTTTGATTCATTTCATTATAGAACAATTTTAAATAACTATTTTCTTATGAGTCTGTTATGTGAATCCAAAAATTGATTAACTGACTAATAACTTTCAACGTTAATGGGTATCTGCCTAAGTCTCCCAAGGAAGGTAAGGCTATTTTTTTTGTGAAATCCTAATATCTGTCTGCAAAATTTTGCGTGGATGTTTTCAAAAGGAAACTAACTGCTTAAACACATTTTGAATAAATCTTTAAAAGAAATAAAGTAAAAAAAAGGAAAAAATATCTATTTTGAAGCTATCTTTTATCTTACAACAATAAGGAAACTATATTTCATTTCCATATGTTAAAATAGGCATTATTAGTGCATCAAACAACTGCATAACAATATATAGTTTAAGTACACCCCCTTGGAGGGCTCTTTTAAGAGCAAAAATAGCTTTGTTACTTTGTTGAACTAAGTGTTCCTGGGCCACAATAAATTTTTCCGACTGGTAAAAAAATATACCTAGATACTTATATGTATCTATTGTTTCAATTATGTTTTGTCCACATTTAAAATGAATAGGGATTTTAGGTACATATTTGGTAAAGATTATAGCTTTGGGTTTTTTCTTTGTTAACTTGGAATCCCCATTTTAAACAATACTGGTGAAATTTATCCAGTTTCGATTGGAGACCTGATTTTATAGCTGATAACAATTCAAGATCATCCGCATACATCAAACCTGGGACCACACCATTCTTTGTTATATACGAAGAATCAGTTATATCTATCTGTTGAAATATATCATTAATGTAGATAGTAAACAGTGTAGGACTTAATGTGTTACCTTGATGAACCTCAACGTTTACTTCTATTTCTTTCGATAACATATCTTTTATTTTGTATGTATTGTGGCATTTGTATACATATCTTCAATGAGATTGAAACATTCACCAGTTACTCCAATTTCGTGCAGTTCAACCATTAAAACCTGATGCCAAATGCTATCAAAGGCCTTCTGAAAATCCACAAAACAAGAATACAGTCTTTTATCTTTTGTTTTGCATATATTATCAACTAGTTTACTTAAAATGAAAATGTTGTCTGAAGTTCTACACTTCTTTCGAAATCCAGCTTGTTCTTTGACAAGCTTGTTGTTTGTTTCTAAATAACTGCATATTCTATTGTTAATTATTTGGCAATATAATTTACCAAATGTGTTTGTCAATGTGATTCCTCTATAGTTTTCAGGCTTTAGGGGTAATCCACCTTTGTAAATCGGAATACTGATTCCCACTTTCCATTCATGGGGATATAACCCTGTATCGAGAACAAAATTAAAAAGTGACTCCAGTATACCTAGTATATCTGGGGTAATAGATTTAATAATTTCATTTAATATGCCATGTGTATATATTTATCTATCTATCTATCTATGTATCTATCTATCTGTCTGTCTATATATATGTCTATCTATCTATCTATCTATCTATCTATCTATCTATCTATCTATCTGTCTGTCTGTCTGTCTGTCTATCTATCTGTTTTTGTGGCAAGGAGCAATAGCATCCCGAAAATATATCTATCTATCTATCTATCTATCTATCTATCCATCTATCTATCTATCTATCTATCTATCTATCTATCTATCTATCTATCTATCTATGCTCTTCTGTAACGTTCCCGTCTTGCTTTTTTCCCAGCATGACTTAACACCCATCTCTCCAGTGGAGCTATTGTGATGCTTGTATATGTTGTACCTGGGCCAGGCACCCTGAAGCCACCCACCAGAAAAAAGAAACACCCACCCAAAACCCCACAGCACTGCAGCTGGGTCATTATAGTGGTGTTCAGTGACAAACGATTGGATCCAAAATACGCAGGACACCATCTACTAAGCCCACAGCTACCGACAGTCTCAGAAGCCAGACTGAATGGGGCACTCACCTGAAGAATGGCCACCTCAGTGCCCCTGTCAGAGACTTTCCACTGAACCTCTAACCCTGAAGGTTTTATTTATTAATTCGTAACAGACACGGCCGACGCCAGAACCACGGGACGAGATAGCCTAGTGGTTAGAACATTGGAGCTCGCAATCTGACGACCCGGGTTTGATTCCCGTTCAAGGGAGATATTTTCCCCTGGAGTTAACATCAGTGCAGACTCCACTCTCCCCAAGTCCTTCGGATGAGACTTTAAACCGAGGCCCCCGTGTGCGAACGCACGCAGAACATCTTGCGCACACGTTAAATCCTGTTCCGCTTTTCGCAAGAGTAGGCCATTGTGTGCCGGTAGGAACAGATGACAGAATTGACAAAACCGCATACACACGGGGACTGGATGTATAAAAGCACGTGAGTGCTTATTCCAATATCCTCGATGTCAAAGAATAAAATAAATAAAATAAATTAAATAAAATAGCCGTATGGTTTAAGATAGTTCGACTTCAATTCCGCAGGTCTATGAAGTTGTAGGTTTGAATCTTGGCGGTGTGTGGTGAATTAAGGATGGGGCGTTTCACGATCTCTAAGGGACAACTTCAAAAATGCAGACTTGCCAGTGTATTAATTCCTTTTTTGTGTTTAAGATACATGTGCACGTCGAAGATCCCTTAATTCATGTCAGCGGGTTGTTTTTTTAAATTTTATTTTACACTTTTATTTCGAGGATAATGGAATAAGCACTCATGAGCTTATTTCATCCAGTCCCGTGTATATGCAGTTTTGAAAATTTTGTCTTCCGTTCCCACTGGCACACAATGGCCTACTCTTCTGAAAAGCGGAACGGGTTTTAACGTGTGCGCAAGATGTTCTGCGTGCGTTCGCTCACGGGACCTCGGTTTATAGTCTCGTTCGGTGGGTTAGGGAAACACAAACATACCCAGGAATATATCCCTGAAAACATAATGGGCTATCTTTAGGGTGGACACACATGGTTGCATTTTTGGGTAACTGCTGGCCTGAGTCTGAATAGATATTATAACTTATGGTATTCAAACTATAGAACAATTATTGGCTGCGACTGAAGAAAACGAAAAAAACCAACATTCCAAAACCCCAAGGCTTCTAGAATGAACGGTATCATCACAGAAATATGACTCTTATTTTTGCAGTTGTTTTTCACAGATGATCAATGCCTTCTTTTACAATGTCGCTCTTCTTCCAGGGGTAAGGAAACAACCGATTATCGTGTATCTGTATCTTGCGTCCAATTAAAAAAACAAGCAAGCGAATCAACAAAAACAAGAATGAACAAAGTCGGAGTTTGTTACATGTATTCGGGTTGTATGTGCAAGGAGGTACAGATCTATTCATCTCACCTGAATACAGTCAACAGCCTTTCATTTCTGTTAATTTAAGTTATGGTTTGTTTAATGTTTACTTTAGGGCAATCGTAATGATGTTTAGAGCTCGCATTTACCTTGACAGGTTGTTCATGTGTTAAATAAAAAAGCAATGGACTCATTAGAGGTGTTGTTTTTTTAAAATTCAAATTCAAATATGTTTTTTTTATTGTGAATCTCTCTCCTCTCTCTCTCTCTCTCTCTCTCTCTCTCTCTCTCTCTCTCTCTCTCTCTCTCTCTCTCTCTCTCTCTCTCTCTCTCTCTCTCTCTCTCTCACACACACACACACACACACACACACACACACACACACACACACACACACACACACACACACACACACACACACACACACACACACACACACACACACACACACACAAGAAATACAAACAATCGATTGATTAGACGTGGAAGTCAGCCATAAGCAGCGGAAGAACTCCCTCTTCTCTCTCTCTCTCTCTCTCTCTCTCTCTCTCTCTCTCTCTCTCTCTCTCTCTCTCTCTCTCTCTCTCTCTCTCTCTCTCTCTCTCCCTCCCCTTCCCTCCCACCCCACCCCCCTCTCTCTCTCTCCTTCACTCCCACCCCCACCCCCCTCTATCTCTCTCTCTCTCTCTCTGAACATACCATTATCTGAAAATCATCTGGTTGAGTCAGTACATTTATTCGCTTGCAAGAGATTTTTTAATGTTTCCAACCGCACTCCAAATAAAATGGTATATGGTGACCTCGGGAGGTATCCTTTACAAATCAACTGTCGCATGCGTGCTGTTAAATATTGGCTTCGTATACTTAAAATGGATTATACTCGACTTCCAAAACAAGCTTATCAAATGCTGATGAGCTTAGACGAATCTGGTAAAATAAACTGGGTTTCTAAGCTTAAACATATGTTACAAAGTGTTGGGTTTGGGTATGTTTGGATAAATCAAAGAGTTGATAACGAGAGGCATTTCTTGCTATCATTTAAGCAGAAACTCTTGGACGTGTACATGCAAGAATGGATGACAAGTGTTTGTAACAGTGACAGATTTAATCTTTACGCGTGTTTCAAGTCTTCCCTTATCCCAGAAACTTATTTAGGTTGTGTGCAGCAAAAGTGTTTTAGAGACATTCTCATTCGAGTACGGCTTGGAATCAGTGACCTCCGAATCCATAAGAATCGTTATGTGTGTGCAGATAATATAAACAATGAATGTCCATTTTGTCCAGGGTCAGAAGAAAATGAACTTCATATGTGTTTTCAGTGTGACACATACTCTACTTTAAGACCAAACATGCTAAAGGAGATTCCCATTCATTTTCAGAAAGCAAAGTATGTGAGTCTTATGGCCACCCAGAATGTGTCAATAATCCGACAATTAGCATGGTTTTTGTACAAAGCCTTCAAACTCAGAGACAGTAAACTCAGTCTCCAGTATACATAGAATTTTGCAAATCTTGATGTCATTTATTCATATGTGGTTTCTTTCACTTTTCATTGGTGTCACTTTTCTTGATATATGCATTCATGTGTCTGTAGACATTTATGTACCCCATGAAAATGGGCAGAGGCCTAAATTCATTAAACATTGTCATTGTCATTGTCATTGTCATTGTCTCTGAACATACGCACAAGGTACGCCTGTGTATATTTATAGGTTAAGTACGTACTGTATGTTCCGTGTCCGTGTCTCTGTGCAAAGACTTATTGTGAACATCAAAAGAACATCACATATACTTTCAGGACGCAACCCCGCTTTCATCCTTCTGCAATACCCTCCTGGCATTTCGTGCCAAGACCTCCCCCCCCCCACACACACACACATGTTGGAAGTGTTAATTCCTTTGATGTTGTAGACCAAAGAAGCTACTTATAGCTACTGTGTAAATAGAACCCTGAGGAGCTGAGAGACACCACCCTGAAGGCGGCTGAGAGACGAGAGGACTGGAGAAAGGTGGTTGACAAAGCTTCGAAGGTGGCACCCCCGAAAGGATTCGGAATCTGAGGGATCGGTGACGGTGACGGTGATATAGAACAGGGACTACCATGTTGAAGGGGGCTGGTTGCGCTGGGCCTGACTTGTCAGGTGCTTAAGGACAACCCAACGCATTTTTTGTGTACTCATTTGTCAGACAACAGTTGCTGTCTGAGTATTAATGGAAGAACTGGAACGGTTTTGTGTCGGCCTTTTTCTTTTGAGGTTTTTTGTGTTTTTGTTTGTTTGTTTTGCAAAGGTACATGGGATAGGCAGGGTGAATAAGAGGAGGAAGAGGTGGGGGGGGGGGGGAGGTGGTAGAGAATGGGGTGTGTGTGTGATGGTGGGGTTAGGTATTATGTTGTTTATGTACGAAAGTGTTTGTCAGTGGTAGATATTTTGTGTATGCTTGAATTGATCTATATTGTATTGTGTTACGTTACATTGTGTTGTCTTATATTTTGTTGCATTTTATTAGAGTGCTGCGTATCGCATAGTTGTGCATTGTAGTGTATTCTATCGTATCATATTGTATTTGTTTTGAATGTGTTGCACTTTAAAGTAATATCTTTTACATTGCATACATAGCGTCGTATTTGTGGTGTATTGAATTGCATTCTGTTAAAGTGCACTGTACTCTTGCATTGTTTTTCATTTTATTCCTTTGTTCTGAATACTGCTGCGTACTCTAGTATCTCTTGTGTTGACATTGGTTTTTTTTTTATTGCTTTACGTTTTTATGTATTCTTCTTCTTCTTCTTCGTTGAACGCTCAGACAGCAACTCCTGAGGCCCTGACAAATGCTGCCGTGTGCTGAAGGCCCTCCAGGGATCCAAAGAGTTTGTCCCTCATCGGCAGCTAGGTCAGTAGGCCAGATATCGGCCCTCAGGTTTTGGTGTGTTGGACAGACAGGTCTGGAGGAAGTGTTGTTCCACTGTCATGGGAGAAGTTCCACATGAGCATACCTGTATTCAGTTGTATTATATTGGGCTACATGGGTGTTGGACATATAATTGCACTGTATATGGCAATGTTTTGCAGTTCTGTCTGTCCCACTCACTTGCAAGCAGCTTGCACGTGCCCAGCTGTTTGTTAATTGTTTACATGGTTGGCATTTTTGGCTTGATTTTAATTGGTTTTGTTTGTTTAGTTTGCTTGTTAATTTTGATCTCCTCTATTTTGTTTGGTTTCTCTTTTTAACACTGTAATGTTGCTGGGTCACTTAACCCATTTATGCCCAATTTTTTTTTAACAAAGCATGTCTCAAACAGGTTGTTGTTATGTCTTATCAAGATATGTGACCCTCATTTTGACCATGACTTAGTAAATTTTGATTTTGAGCATAACCTGTTAGCGTCTCCCTAATTTTGGGGACATGGGGCACAAATAGGTCAGAGGTTTTTGAGCAGTCTCACACACCAAAACACAGGTACTTTATCCTCTGTTTCTAAGCAGCAGGCTTAAATAGGTTCAGTGGTGTTCAACATTGTCTGTTTTAAGACACCAAAAAGCTGCTGCCACCAGTTTCGTTTTATTTCTCAGCGTTTGAATACAAAATTTTCACAGAATAAAGTAAGAACAAGAGAAAGAAACATATCCATAGATTCAATAGAAAAAAAGTTTTCCACAAAGCCAAAAAAGCCCGAAAAAACAACCAAAACAAAAAACAATAAGTAGAAAAACAAACAAAACCCAAACCAGCCATACACAACAAGGAAATATACACAATGTTTCTCATATACTCGGCTTTCCACTCACACACATCCCACTTCCAAACAAAACAAAAACAAACGAGAGAAAAGAAACCAAAGGAAGATAAAGAACAATGTCACAAAAGAGTGAAATAAAACAAGATTCAAGCAAAATAAAATACTGAAAAAAAACAACAACAAAAAGCAACACACACCACACACACACACACACACACACACCACCACACACACACACACACACACACACACACACACACACACACACACACACACACTGTCCATGCTCGCTACTTGCTTGCTTGCGCGCAGGCACACACACACACCAACACACACACACACACACACACACACGT
>CM054158.1:33047152-33067152 GCA_028751875.1 Rapana venosa | reverse complement strand
CACGTTACATCCTGTTTTGCTTTTTGTAAGAGTGGGCCATTGTGTGCCGGTGGAAACGGATAAGAAAATTTACAAAACTGCATACACACGGGGACTGGATGTAAAAAAGCCCATAAATGCTTATTCCATTGTCCTTGCTATAAAAATAAATAAATAAATAACACACACATACACACACAAATCCACCACAGAGGGAGTATGAAGAAATAGAAAGGTACTCTATTCTTTGTTATTCATACATAATCAAACTCATTAGCAGACCCAGGACAGGAACCCCCTAGGAGGATTAGGCTGTGTGAGAGCTTAGTGAATAATAAGTTAGCATCCACCCTTACCCTGTCGGTGTTAACCTTACTGTACCTGCCTTCCTCGGTGCTAATTTGGGGACGGGATAGCCTAGTGGTTAGAGCACTGCGCTCGCAATCTGACGACCCGGGTTCGATTCCCGTTCAAGGGGATATTTTCCCCTGGAGTTAACATCAGTGCAGACTTCACTCTCCCCTAAAGTCTTTTGGATGAGACTATAAACCGAGGCCCCGTGTGCAAACGCACGCTGAACATCTTGCGCACAGGTTAAATCCTGTTCCGCTTTTGTAAGAGTAGGCCATTGTGTGCCGGGGGGAACAGAGGATAAGAAAATTTACAAAACCGCATACACACGGGTAAGGTAAAGGTAAAGGTGACCCATAACCTGTAAGGTCATAGGGGAGCAAGTGTCAGAGACCTTACTTCTCTAGGGCCAGCATATTGAGGGCGGCGCCCATCTCCTCTCCCTCGCTGCTTTACCTTCCCTACCCTAAAGAGGGCAGGTACCCATTTACAGCTGGGTGAACTGGGGGAACTGTACTGAACCCAAGGCGTGCAAACGGTCACCCATCCAACTGGTAACCACGCTCGACGCTGCTTAACTTGGCTGGGGGGAAAGCGATTGCTCCGACCACTGAGCTGTCCCGTCCCGGATGCACGCAGAACATCTTGCGCACATGTTAAATCCTGTTCCACTTTTCGTAAGAGTAGGCCTTTGTGTGCCGGTGGGAACGGATAAGAAAATGTACAAAACCGCATACACATGGGGACTGGATGTAAAAAAAAGCACATAAATGCTTATTCCATCATCCTCGATATAAAAATAAATAAATAAATAAATAACACACACACACACACACATACACATAGCCACCACAAAGGGAGTATGAAGAAATACAAAGGTACTCTATTCTTCGTTATTCATACATAATCAAACTCATTAGCAGACGCAGGACAGGAGCCCCCTAGGAGGATTAGGCTGTGTGAGAGCTTAGTGAATAATTAGGTAGCATCCACCCTTACCATGTCGGTGTTAACCTTACTGTACCTGCCTTCTTTGGTGTTAATTTGGGGACGGGATAGCCTAGTGGTTAGAACATTGCGCTCGCAATCTGACGACCCAGGTTCGATTCCCGTTCAAGAGGATGTTTTCCCCTGGAGTTAACATCAGTGCAGACTTCAATCTCCCCAAAAGTCTTTCAGATGAGACTATAAACCGAGGCCCCGTGTGCAAATGCATGCTGAACATCTTGCGCACGCGTTAAATCCTGTTCCGCTTTTCGTAAAAGTAGGCCATTGTGTGCCGGTGGAAACGGATAAGAAAATTTACAAAACCGCATACACACGGGGACTGGATGTAAAAAAGCCCATAAATGCTTATTCCATTATCCTCAATATAAAAATAAATAATAACACACACACACACACACACACACACATAGCCACCACAAAGGGAGTATGAAGAAGTAGAAAGGTACTCTATTCTTCGTTATTCATACATAATCAAACTCATTGACAGACCAAGGACAGGAGCCCCCTAGGAGGATTAGGCTGTGTGAGAGCTTAGGTGAATAATTAGTTAGCATGGGCCCTTACCATGTCGGTGTTAACCTTACTGTACCTGCCTTCTTTGGTGCTAATTTGGGGACGGGTTAGCCTAGTGGTTAGAACATTGTGCTCGCAATCTGACGACCCGGGTTCGATTCCCGTTCAAGGGGGATATTTTCCCCTGGAGTTAACATCAGTGCAGACTCCACTCTCCACAAAAGTCTTTCGGATGAGACTATAAATCGAGGCCCCGTGTGCAAACGCAGGCTGAACATCTTGCGCACACATTAAATCCTGTTCTGCTTTTCGTAAGAGTAGGCCATTGTGTGCCGGTGGAAACGGATAAGAAAATTTACAAAACTACATACACACAGGGACTAGATGTAAAAAAGCCCATAAATGCTTATACCATTATCCTCGATATAAAGTAAATAAATGATATAAAATAAATAACTGAATAACACACACACACACACACACACACACACACACACACACAACACACACACACACACACACACACACACACACAAGCACACACACAGACAAAGCCACCACAAAGGGAGTATGAAGAAATAGAAAGGTACTCTATTCTTCGTTATTCGTTATTCATACATAATCAAACTCATTGACAGACCCAGGACAGGAGCCCCCTAGGAGGATTAGGCTGTGTGAGAGCTTAGTGAATAATAAGTTAGCATTCACCCTTACCATGTCGGTGTTAACCTTACTGTACATGCCTTCTTTGGTGCTAATTTGGGGAGGGATAGCCTAGTAGTTAGAACATTGCACTCGCAATCTGACGATCCGGGGTCGATTATCGTTCAAGGGGATATTTTCCCCTGGAGTTAACATCAGTGCAGACTCCAATCTCCCCAAATGTCTTTCAGATGAGACTATAAACCAAGGCCCCATGTGCAAACGCACGCTGAACATCTTGCCCACACGTTCAATCCTGTTTAGTAGACCATTGTGTGCCGGTGGAAACGGATAAGAAAATTTACAAAACTGCATACACACGGGGACTAGATATAAAAAAGCCCATAAATGCTTATTCCATTATCCTTGCTATAAAAATAAATAAATAAATAACACACACACACACACACAAAGCCACCACAAAGGGAGTATGAAGAAATAGAAAGGTACTCTATTCTTCATTATTCATACATAATCAAACTCATTAGCAGACCCAGGACAGGAACCCCCTAGGAGGATTAGGCTGTGTGAGAGCTTAGTGAATAATAAGTTAGCATCCACCCTTACCATGTCGGTGTTAACCTTACTGTACCTGCCTTCCTCGGTGCTAACTATGGCCTGACAAAAATGATGGTCGCAGGTGTGAAGTTAATTTTTTAGGGGGAATTCTTTTCTATCGAGGATAATGGAATGAGCGCTCATGTGCTTTTTTACATCAAGTCCCCGTGTGTATGCAGTTTTGTGAATTTTGTCATCTGTTCCCATCAGCACACAATGGCCTACTCTTGCAAAAAGCGGAACAGGATTTAATGTGTGCGCAAGATGTCCTGCGTGCGTTGGCACACGAGGCCTCGGTTTATAGTCTCATCGAAGGACTTTTGGGGAGAGTGGAGTCTGCACTGATGTTAACTCCAAGGGAAAATATCCCCGTGAACGGGTGACATGTTAAATTTTAGGGAAAAAAACGCAAAGAAGAATGTACTATACTTACAAGTTTCTGATTTTTTGTTATGCTTTTGAAGATTTGTGGACATTATTTTTGTTTTATATGTGTTCGTTGTGTATGTACTGGAACATTATGAGGTATGTGCACAGGTGTGAAATTGATAAGGTAACATGCTGAAAGTTAGAAAACTGCTAATCTTCAAAGAAATGCTAATCTCCAAGAGTTGCTTATGTCTAGACTTTGATTGTCTGTGTTTGTGGATTTTTTGTGGATGTTTTTTGTATGATCTTTTATATATAGGGTTTTTACACAGGTCTTAAATTAAACGTAATATGCTTTGAAACTCTAGCTTTAAAGAAAACCATTTCTCAAAAAGAGATGGGTGTCAGTGTGTGGGCACTGCTTTCCAGCCAAGTTAATGTTGTCGACGTGGTTACATTAGTGATGGTGCCGATTATGCCCTACAGCACAGTACAGTCCCTACAAACAGCGAAAATGAAATATACGGTAAGTAATGGAGGAGGGAAGGTAAAAGCATAGAAAGAAGCAGAAAAGAGAAAAGAGACAGAACCAAAGGGAAGGAAAAGAATTTATACGTCTCGTACCCCAAGACTTAAGGTATGGGATCTTTCATATCATTGAGCAAACACTAAAAAAAGAGTGTAATACTAGAGATGTGCGTGATTAGGAATTTTTACAAGATGTATAGTTTTGTAATTACTAGAGATTAAATGATGTGACACACACGACATGAACACAAACACACACACACACACACACACACACAACTAAAAAAAGAGAAGAAACGAAAATATATCGGTAAGAAAGATAAAAAGGAAGGGAATAATAATAATAATAATAATAATAATAATAATAATAATAGAAAGAATGCAAAACAGAAAGAAAAAGTAACAAGAAAACAAAACAGAAAAAAGGGAAAAATATTTAAAAAATAACAAGAAACAAGAAAAAAAGGGACAAGGGAAAGAAGCAACAATGCAAGAGAGAAAACAAGAAAGAAAGAAGAAGAAAGAAAGAAAAAATGAAAGAAGGAACAAGAGAAAGAAAGAACAAAAAAGAGAAAAAAACGATAAAACAAAAGAAAGGACACAAGAGAAGAAGAAAACTACAAAACAAGAAGAAAAATACAGAAAAAAAGTCCTCCACCCCCTCAAAAAAAACAACAACAAAAAAACACACGAAAGAATTAAACAAAAAGGAGGACGTGAGAAAAAGAATAACAGAATGGAAAAAGGAAGGAAAAGTAGATGAAAGAAACAGAGAAGAAAGCAAAAAAAAAAAAATTCGAATAAATAACTCAGAAAGAGACAGAAAAATCCAAATGAACCCAAAACAATCAAACATGGAAAGAAAAAATCCTTGCAAAAGAGAGCCGTCCATCAAATGTATTCATTCACCCATCTATCCATCCATCTAGCCAGCAGCAATAAAGAGAGAGAGAGAGAGGAGAGAGCAGAGAGAAGAGAGAAGAGAGAGAGGAGAGAGAGAGAGAGAGAGAGAGAAGAGAAGGAAGAGAGAGAAGAGAGAGAGAGAGAGGAGAGACATACACACACAGAGAAACAGTTACACAGACATACAGAAGAACATGATTTAGAGGAAAAAACCAAACAAGACGGACTTTTTAATGCTGAAAAAAAGAAAGAAAGAATGAAAAAGAAACCTTTAAAAAGTTAGTGTAAAATAAAAAGAAAGAAGAAAGAAAGAAATCAGAATAGTCATAACTAAAAGACAAACGGAAAAAAATAAACGAGCAAATAGAATTCAAAAGCAAAAACAAAACGTGAAAAGCAACAACAACAAAAAGAGAGAAACACATAGCAAAGAAAGAAAACAAGGGGGTAGGGATAGGGGTAGGGGTGGGGGTAGGGGACGAAACACAAAGAGACAGAGAGCGACCAAGACAAAACAACAAAGAATAAACAAAAGATAAAAAAACGAAGAAAGAAACTAAATTTCAACAAATGAAATGAAACAAAACGAAACAAAATAGTCCAGGTTATACACAAACAAAATATATTACAGTTTTTATAGCCCCCAAAATATACCACCTAAAAATAATAAACAACGAAACATAAGAAAATGTAACAAAAAAACCATTCATTTATTCGAAACAAAGTAAGGGAAAAAATACATATATAAAAAGTAGACTTAAAATTTAAGCATATCTAAATAAAAGCATATTAAGAGCACTTCAGTTTTTTTTTATAAATTCAATAAACAAAAACTATGCTATACTTCTGCCCAGTGTAAGTTTGCTACAAGAAGATTATAGACACACAGCGGACACTCATCCACTCCGTAGATGTGATCTTGAAAGTGTTGCTGAAATATCTCACCAACACTGCAGGTGTCTGTATCTCTTGGACTTGGATGAAAAAGCCAGTACCTAAAGCCAGTGCCAGTACAAGAAGCGAAAGGTAAAGCCCTGTCAATTAGTGTTCAAGCAAGTACGTTTCTGTGGCATAATGTTTAACCCCCATCCTCAGTATCATTGATAATTGTGCAATGAAAGAAAAAAACCATGTCTCTGATTCTGCAACCCCTCTGGCTTTGGTCTCATGGAGGACGGGATAGCCTGGTGGTTAGAGCGATGTATTCGTGATCTGCTGACCCGGGTTCGATTCTCGTTCAAGACGGACATCTCCACTGGAGTTAACATCAGTGCCGACTCCACTCTTCCCAAAAGTCCTTCGGATGAGACTATAAACCGAGGTCCCATGTGCCAACGCACGCAGAACATCTTGTGCACACGTTTAAGCCCGTTCCCGCTTTTCGGAAGAATAGACCATTGTGTACCAGTGGGAATGGATGACAACATTTACAAAACTGCATGCACACGGGGACTGGATGAAAAAAAGTACATGAGTGTTTATTCCATTAACCTCGAAATAAAAGAATAAAATGCCATAAAAATGTTTATTAATTTCAGTTTCTCACAATCTCTACTGCGCTTGTGTGGAGTTTATGTGTCAAAGTCTTCAGGAAAAAGTGGTTAGAGTGATGGTAACTACCCTGAAGAATGGGCTGTCTCACTCAGTCTAGCTCCAGGACTAAGCTATGAGTGTTGTCATTAGATACATTAACATATAGTGTCCTGTATATGAAAGCTTAACATCATCAAAATCGGTATCCTCTCTCTCTCTCTCTCTCTCTCTCTCTCTCTCTCTCTCTCTCTCTCTCTCTCTCTCTCTCTCTCTCTCTCTCTCTCTCTCTCTCTCTCTCTCTCTCTCTCTTCTCCTTCTCTTGTCTGCATTCGTAGTGTGTGTGTGTGTGTGTGTGTGTGTGTGTGTGTGTGTGTGTGTGTGTGTGTGTGTGTGTGTGTGTGTGATGTGTGTGTGTGTGTGTGCACTCACGCGCGCATGAATATCTGAAGAAAATCCAATGCCATAAATCCATACACATAAAACAGCTGGGGACAACATCATCAACAGTGTGAGAAAACAAAGGCCAGCAGACTTCTACTCTGAAAAAGACCCAAAAGTATCTGTCTGTCAACAGGGTCATTAGTCCAGCACTTGACCCAGTGAAACTCAGCTACTAAACTGAATCATCTTCCACGTCCACATAAACATCTCTTTTGTGTTTTCTTCTTCTTCTCAGACATCAATCGGTTTATTCCTGGCAAATGAAAGATGATTTCATCTGAAATATTGATCATAAATAGATGGAGATTTTCCTAGTGTGTATAATTATATGACCTTCTTTGTCTGAAGGTACTTATAACTATGACCTAGTAAAGTTGGGTTTTCCAAGAAATGATGTTATTTTCTTTTCTGCTTTATATCAATTTGTTTTCTAGTACATTAGAATCATATAACTGCCACTATTTTAGTTGTAGCACTGTACCGTGTATTTTGAGTTTTGATTGAAGATTTTTATCTGTATTGGCCAGTATAACTTGCAATGGTTCTTATTTTGTATGAATCAGCAATGTGTCATACTTAAGAACATTTTCGAATCTTGGAGACCTAATGATATGCTCAAATTGTATCTTTTAAAACGAAGAGGGTTTTTTATTTAGAAAAAGGAATACTACAGAAATGCAATGTACCAAAAAACGATGAAGCAATTAATAAAATGGCTCTCCATTAGGGTATACCAATGATCCTGTCAGCATAAATAGCATCCCCACCTTTTGAAAGTTCTGTGCCATGAATTCCCTCTTTTCAATCCCTGTCTTGTTTGGGCTCTGTTCCTTTTCCTTTTTGGTTTTTCCAAAAAATAAAAAAAAATAAAATGCAAAAAATCCCACCATAAAAACACTGGAGAAAAACAACATTATCATCACAGTTAAAAAACAAAGACCAAAGATTTCTCCCCCAAAAAGACCCGGAAGTATATGTCTGCAACGGGGCCAGTGCAACCAGCTACAGCCGTTATCCATTTTCCCATCCACATAAACATTTCTTTTTTGGTTTTTTTTCTTATTAACATTGACATTTCTCCCCGGCAAAGAAAGGTGATTTTACGGGAAAGCCCAATCGAAAAAAGATACACGTTTTTGTAGATGTTTATAACAACCTGAAACTAAATTTTCTAAAAAAATGGGGGGGGTTTTGTTTAAAAAATTACTGTTTTTCTACAAAAATTAAAAAAAAGATAACTCAACTCTTTAACGCACAATACCAAAAATTTTGATTTTTGTTTGAAATTTCACTTTTTTTGGCCATAAACTTGCAACCCTTTTTTTTATTTTTTCATGAACCGTAATGGTCAACTTTTTCACAACATTTTCAAATTTTGGATACTTAATGTTCCCCAATGCTTTTTTTTAAAAAAGGAATTTTTGGGGGTTTTTTAAAAAATTTTAGAAAAAGAATACAGAAAAATGCAATGATATAAAACAATGTAAACCCTTTAAAATAAGGAAACCCCGAAAACCCGGGAGCCTCCATATAAAACACCCAACCCTCGGAATTCTTTCCAAAATTCCCTCCTTTCAACCCCTGTTTTTGTTTCTCCCTTGTTTCCTTTTTTTTTTTTCCGTCACCTTTTACAGATGTATGAAGAAAATCGCTCATAAACCCGTAATATAAAACAGCGGGAACATCAACATATCATCACATTAAAACAAAGCCACAGACTTTCACCCAGAAAAGACCCCAAATAGTCTGTCAACGGGGTCATTAGTCAGCACTGACCCAGGAAACCCTACACCATTAGTCAACCTTCCACATCCAAAAAACATTTTTTTTTTTGTTTTTTCTTATTATAAGGCATTGAACCCTTTTTTTCCCCCGGCAAAAAAAAGGGCTTTCACTGGGAAAGTCAACGTAAATAGATAAAAAATCCGTTCTTTTTCTGAGTGTTTTTAACTATGACCTATAAAAATGAATTTCTAATAAAATGTGTGTGTGGGGGGGGGGGGGGGGGGGGGGTTCTTTAAATTACTGTGTATTCTACTAAATTAAAAAAATAACGCAAAAACCCTTTAAGCGCACGCAGTACCATATATTTTTTTACTTTTGATTGAAAATGTTTACTTTAATTGGCTATAACCCTTTCAACAAAAGGTTTTTAATTTTCAAGAACCAATAATGTGCATACTTCAAACATTTTTTCAAAAACTTGGGGTCTTTAAAAATTTTCTTCAAGTCTTTTTAAAGAGGAAATTTTCTTTTTATTTAGTAAAGGGAAAACAAAAAATGCAATGATTAAAAAAATGATAAACAAATTTAAATAAGGTGTGAAAAAAATTAAAAAAGGGAAAAACTCCGCTGATATACCCAGGAGCCTCTCAGAATAAATAGCATCCCCACCCTCTGGAAGTTCTGTGCCAGGAATTCCCTCCGTTCAACCCCTGTCTTTGTTTCTGCCTTGTTCCTTTTCTTTCCTGTCAGCTCTTGGTACAAATGTATAGAAGAAAATCCACTGCTATAGACCCTCACATATAAAAACAGCTGGAGACATCAACATCATCAGCAGCAGCAGTGTGAGAAAACAAAGGCCAGGAGACTTCTACTCTGAAAGAGGCCCGAGAGTATCTGTCTGTCAACACTTCGTTAGTCCAGCACTTGACCCAGTGCAACTCAGATACTACAGTTAGCCATCTTCCACATAGACATAAAAATTTATTGTGTGTTTTCTTCTTCTTCTTCTTCTTCTTCTTCTTCTTCTTCTTCTTCTTCTTCTTCTTCTTCCTCTTCTTCTCAAACAATTGTTCATTTCTTCTTGCAATGGAAAGGTGACTTCATCTGGTTTGTTGATCATAAATAGATGAAGATGTAAGGGTGCGTATATATGTCATGAATATATGTAATATATATATAATATATATATAAATATATATACATATATATTATATATATATATATTTTATATATATATTGACAAAATATAGTGAGAAAAAATAAGTGCAGGTAACCAGTTACAACTTCATTCCCTTTCATGAAAATGATTTTTGTACAAGATTTGAAAATTTTAAAAAATCACTACAAGATAAAACTTTGAAGTTAGCATTTGGAGAATAACTGAGTAAGGACCATATATATATATATATATTATATATATATAATATATATATATATATATATATATATATATATATATATATATATATATTTAGTTAGTTAGTTAGTTAGTTAGTTAGTTAGTTAGTTAGTTATGTATATATTTCTTTATCTTTGTCTGTTGGTCTTCATGAATAAGTCCAAAGAAATTCAGAATGTTAATATGAATTATGTTACTTTCTGTTTTGCTTTGTAACAAATAATCTGTATTTTAGCATGTTAGGAAAACAATCTTAACTGCCACTGTTTTGGTTGTAGCACAGTACTGTTCATTTAGAGTTTTAATTGGTTATTCTCATCTTTATGGACCTGTATAACATGCAATGGTTCTTATTCTTTATGGACCAGTAGTGTGTCATAAGTTCAGAGTATTTTAAAATCTTGGATATTTAAAGCTATGACCTACTAAACTCAGAATATTTTAAAAAATATTAGGTACTGAATTATTTGCTCGTAAGTGCATCTTTGGGGAAAAAATTCTTTGTTTGGAACCAGAAATACCCCCAAAAAGAGATGTGTATAAACTAATGAGGAAGACATTAAGAATAAAGAATCCCCCATGGGGATACTGGTATATGTCATCACAGTCATTAGTCCAGCACTTGACCCAGTGTAACTCAGCTACTACAGTTAGTCATCTTTCACGTCTTTCTTCTTCTTCTTCTCATAAATCGATCATTTTTGTCCTAGTAAAGGACAGGGGAATTTATCTGGAATGTTAATCATATTTATAGATGAAGATTAATAATATTATAATATATTATATATATTAATAATATTTTAAAAAAATATGTATATAAATTATATATATATATATATATTAAATATATATAATATTGATGATCTTTGTCTGACGGTAACCTAATAAACTCGGAATGTTCTAATAAATGATGTTATTTCATTTCTTTTGCTTTATATTACTTTGTATCTATGATGTCAGAAAAAAATGACAGCAGTCACTGTTTGGATCGTAATATAAGGATG
Organism: Rapana venosa; assembly: GCA_028751875.1. Taxonomy (NCBI): domain Eukaryota; kingdom Metazoa; phylum Mollusca; class Gastropoda; order Neogastropoda; family Muricidae; genus Rapana; species Rapana venosa. The sequence goes on along the minus strand of CM054158.1, from coordinate 33,056,139 downwards.
TATATGGTGAGTTATGATTAAAGGTTCTCATCATTTATGGAACAGCATAATGTGTCGTTTCTTTAGAAGATTTCCAAATGTTGGATACTTAAAGGTGTGCTCCATGTGCGTCTTCTTTAAAAATAAAAGTTTAATTTTTTTTCTATTTAGAACAAGAAATTAAAAAAAATTGCAATGTTGCCAGCCGCCATGGCGCAGTGGTTAGCGCCTTGGGTTACGGACTGGAAGGTCGCGGGTTCGATTCCCATAAGAGTCATAGGGATTTTTCGGACTCTGGCCGGCTCCTACTCAGAGTGAGTGTGCCGTGGGCTCAGTGGGAAGACTGGGACCACACGGTCGAGCTTCATCCACTTAACGGATGCGAGTTTGAGGGGTGTTTTCTCAAATTACCTACCGACAACTGCAGGTGTTCTGTATCTCTGGGCCCGGTTGACGCTGGGAAATATTATGATAGTAATCGTAGAGTACAACCCTGTCAAGTAGTCTCAAAGCATATGCACTTCCACAGCAGCATAATTACGTTCATTTCCCCATTGTCATTGATCATCAGCAATTAAAAAAAAAAATTGCTTCTGATTTTGGTGTCCCAGTTTCTCTGGGCTCATGGTGACCTCAGATTCAGTTTGCCCATAACACTTCTGGCCTGTGGGGAGTTTGTGTCACAGCCTTTTGGGGGTTGGGAGGTTTGCTGGGACGGTCGTTGGAGGGACGTGTGGTGGGTTTCCATTTTTGGTTGGCAATCACTAGTCTGGTCCGCATGACAATACTTGTCGTTAGTAGGGGGTTAGTAGGTTTTGTCCTGCTATTTTTTTACTCGAAAGGCCCACTGAACACCACCAAGTGACCCACACAGTACAGGGCCCTTCTGACTGGTGACCCCATGGCGGCCTGATAGTGATTGGCTCCCTGTGGACTTCCAACTCTGAGGATGGGACATAAAAAATCTGGGTATGGCTGTGGCGAGGAGATTGGAATGAGCGGTGTGGGAACAGCAGGACGGGGGACGTCACAGAAGATGAGGCAGCCAAAAAAAAATTGCAATGCATGTAAAATAATGAAGTTAAAAATAAGGAATTTCCCCTTGGGGATACCAAGGGCCTGTCAGTGCGAATAGCATCCTCACCTTCTGGAAATACTTTCCCAAGAAGTCCCTCTTTTATTTAACCCTTTATTGTTTCTGTCTTAATGGATTTTTTTTTCTTTCTCTCACCCACTTCTTGTCTATTTTCTGCCTTCTTGGTCCATTCTCCTGCCCCCTTTTCCAGATATACTTGAAAAATAATGGGTCTGTCTTACGCCAAGTTCGATGCACTGGACCTGACTTGTCAGGCGCTTGACTGGAGAAAAACTTTTTTGTGTGTGTGCTCATATGACAGACGATAATTGCTGTCTGAACGTTCAAAGAAGAAGAAGAAGACGAAGAAGAAGAAGAAGAAGAAAGAAGAAGAAGAATTTGAAGAAGAAGAAGAAGTATTAGTAGTAGTAGTAGTAGTAGTAGTAGTAGAAGACGAAGAAGAAGAAGAAGAAGAAGAAGAAGAAGAAGAAGAAGAAGAAGAAGAAGAAGAAGAAGAAGATGATTATGTGATGATGATGATGGGATGATGATATTACATTTTTTTTAATCTACGCTGATGTAGTGGTTAACGCACATGATTTCTCATTGTAAAAGCTTAGTTCAATAATTATGAGTTATAGTTTGCTTGGTTTGTAACTCTTTGCGTTTGGCTTTGGGTTGTGTGTGTGTGTGTGTGGGGGGGGGGGGTTATTTTAGGGTGGGGGTGGATGTTATATGTGTGGGTGTTTGTTGGGGGGGGACTAGGGGTGGATGCGTTTGCGGGACTGTGTCTGTGTGTGTGCGTTTTTTGTACCGAGAGAGAGAGTATGTATGTTTGTGTGCGTGTGTGGTGTGTGTGTGAGTGGTGTTGTGTGCACGCGTTTGTGTGTTTGTGTGTGTGTGTGTGTGTGCATACGTACACGAATGTGTGTTTTTGTGTGTATATCTGTGTCTGTGTGTGCGCCTTTAAAGCCAGTGCATACGTACTAGCCAGGTCGTTTTTTGTTTTGTTTTACCATGAGGCAGGGAAATCAGAGAGCACGTTTTTTTTAAAATCAGCATCATCATTATACAAAAACTCTCCAGCAATTAGACTTTTACCTAAATGGGAAAACAGAAAGGTTACACCCACCACAAGAGCATTATATCTGCACACTGTTCTATTCTTCTTACAGATCTGTGATAAAGAACATGTCAAAACAGAGTGGCCTTGACACGAGTGTAAAAAACTGAAGACAGACCCAGCCTGGAGAAATCTGTCCACCCACACATCAGCCATGTTTTTTCCCTTGACGACCATCTTGGTCAAAGAACTGTTTGATTGATTGGTTGGCTGATTGGTTGATTAATTGGTTGGTTTGCTGGCTGGTTTGTTGGTTGGTTGATTGATTGATTAATTTTTTAAAATATTTTTTATTTATTTATTCTTTTATATCAGGGATAATGGAATAAGCACTCATGTGCTTTTTTACATCCAGTCCCCATGTGTATGCAGTTTTGTAAATTTTGTCATCTGTTACCACCGGCACACAATGGCCTACTCTTCCGAAAAGCGGAACAGGATTTAACGTGTGCACAAGATGTTCTGTGTGCGTTTGCACATGGGGCTGTGGTTTATAGTCTCATCTGAAGGATTGACTGACTGACTGACTGACTGTCAGACTGATTGATTGATTGAATGATTGATTGATTTATATTGATTCTTCGTGCCCCAGTGTACCCTTTTTCACAACTGTTACTGAAACAGGGCCTACCTGATTTCACTGTCCTTAACAAAGATGTCGCAACTTGGTGTCAGTTTGAACAGTTCTCTCGGCAAAAGAAGGTCATTACATACTGGTGTGATTTTTGACACAAAGAGGTATTAGTTCATTGTGCTTCCCGATGCCTATATAATGAAGGCTGTAAAACTTGCGACAAAAGGAGGAGATTTGTGCATTAATCTCTCCTTCATTGTTAACCAACTCTTATGTATTTAAGTTGCTTTCTGCTGGTTCAGTGAAAATAACCTTGCTTCTTTGCTAATATTCGCTAGAGTGACCAGGGCACAACATGGAATCTTTAATTCAGGCTATGTGTCCTTTTCCATGCAACTCAGACAGGGCCCTTGCCTTTTGGAATTGCATATTTCATGCTGAATAGGCCAATGTCTTCTATATATTCTATATCTTCCAAAGCTGACCTATCCTTCTTACGAATACGAATTTCTTCACGAGTGTGGAAAATTGATTCAACCGTGTTTGTTTGAGCATGTAATCTCAGATTACGATACCCTCTGAAAGGATTGGCATCAGAATCAATGTTAGCACCAAAGGAAAAAACCAAAGATCCTTAAACGGATAACGCCTCCTTGAGGAGATGCAGGGAGGCTTGAAAGTACAAATAACTTCCCCGCCTTCTGGAAATTATGTCCTAGGAATCCCATCTTTTCTATCCCTCTCTTTATTTCTACCTTTTTCTTTTTTTGTTTTTGCCACCTCTTTCTTTGTCAATTTTCAGCCTCCGTGGTCTTTTTCACCTTGCCTTTTCTTGTTCCCAGAAATACTTAGAAGATAACAGTTCTCTCCAACACCCATATCAGATGTGCTGGGCCCAACTTATCAGGCACTTGACATAACAATGGCAGCGGCAACGCATTTACGCTCATATGACAGACAACAGAAGCTGCTGTCAGAGTGTTCGACAAAGAAAGAAGACAACAGATGATGTCGTGCTGGCTTGCACGTGCACTATCATTGAAACTGTCACATTACAAGTCCACAATTCTGCACCTACGTTGAAGACAATACTTGTCTTGTTACTCTGTCAGGGAAACCCCCCCCCACCAAAACAGAAACAAAACGTGTTTAAGTACTTGCTGTCTTACTATTTAGGGTAGGCTTGGTAGGATGGACAAAGGAAATGAGTCGGTGGTGTAAAGAATGGGACGCTCATGAATGTTTCATAGAGAGCAATACCAGGACAGTACAGTACTGGTTGGACTTGGCGGGCAATAATGTAACTGTGTGCATTGTCTGACACAGAAGAGAAAATGAGAGACCTAAGTTAGAGGAGGGAAAAAGAGAGACAGACAGAGAGAGAGAGAGAGAGAGAGAGAAAGAGAGAGAGAGAGAGAGAGAGAGAGAGAGAGAGGAGAGAGAGAGAGAGACAGAGAAGGGATTAAGAAGGAAGGAAGGAAGGAAGGAAGGAAGGACGTTTGAAAGGAGATATTGTGGTAGGAGCTGTTTGGGGAGAGAGAGAGAGAGAGAGAGAGAGAAGAGGAGAGAGAGAGAGAGAGAGAGAGAGAGAGAGAGAAGGAGGGAGATGTGTGAGAGAGAGATAGAGAGAGAGAGGGAGATGTGTGTGTGTGTGCGTGTGGTGTTGGTGGGGGGAGAGATGTGTGTGCGCGTGAGTGTGTGTGAGTGTGTGTGTGTGTGTGTGTGTGTGTGTGTGTGTGTGTGTGCATACATATAAGATAGAATGATGAAACACATATAAACGTTATCAAATAAATACAAGCGTGCCTGCGTGCATGTATGTGTGTTTGTGTGTGTGTGTTCGTTTATGTGTGTATTGCGTGTGTGTGCATTTGTGTCTCTGTGTGTGAAATACATATGTGCGTTTGTATGTGTATGTATGTATGTGTGTTTGTGTCTATGTGCGTATGTGTGTGTTTTTGTGTGTCTTCAATTTTACGTCTGTTCACTTAAAGTGATATTAGATGATGGAGGCATGGGGGGGGGGGGGGGGGAGGGGGGACCAGCATAATGAGATAAGGGCTTTAAGTAGAAAAAATACGTGTTGGTATGAATGCACATTAAAAGACTATTCCAAACTATATAAACAGTATGTTGCAAAAAACATGGCAAAGAAATACAAAAATTAACAAAACCCCCGAACAATTGAAAAATACTCTAAAGTTGGAGAAGAAACAATTGTGAACTACTTGTAACGGCAGCTGTGAAACAAGCAAAATATAGATTCCGAAGATCATACTTTACAAAAAAGAGAATACTGGGGATTGCAGCAGAGACAAGGCTATCTCACATGATAACTCTGGATTGGTTAAAGCTTCCTGCAGAGACTTATCTTGAAATGATGGTAAAAACGTTTTTAAACCTTGACATTGATACAGAACATGAACATTGGAAAAATTTTCACCGCATATACATTTGTACATTTTTGGCAAATTTTGCTCGAAAGGCATTTAATTGCAATCTGTAGATTAGAGAAACAATTTTTCTAGTACAGGATTTTCGAAAGCCGTACTGAGTACAAAGAATGTTCTCAAGATCCAGAACTGAACAAGTATGCAGGGGATAATCAGCCTCTTCCTGTTTCTTTTTCACATGTTTCCAGCAAACATTTTGAAGCAAAGCATAACCTTCATGAAGAGAAAGAGGAATATCTAAAACATTTGAATAACTATCATGTTTTGCTGCCTTTTTGGCAGCTTTGTCGACTTTTTCATTAAAATAAATACCACAATGAGATGGAACCCAGCGGAAAGTAACATTCGAACCCCTCAGAATTAGAAAATGTACCAACAAATTAAGTTTTTGTGTGTGCATATTTGTGTGCATGTATGTGTGTGTGTTTGTACATATGGTTGCCTATGCATGCACGATAGACAGACAGACACGCATACAGACAAGTAAGCGGATATCCAAACAGACAGGAAATAAGATGGAAAGATACAAATGGAGACATATATACAGACAAAAGTCAAGGAAGAAGAGGAATGAGAGTGAAAGAAGAAAAAAGACACTCCAAAAGCACTGTCACTACTATTGCAAATCAGCAGCCTATCAGCCCACAGAACAACACAGTCTTACAACGTCAGACCTCTGAGTCTATAGGTGTCAACACATCTACTCCTCTCTAAAAATAGCATTACAGGTGTTTGTCAACACAGTCATTAGTCCAGCACTTGACCCCATCCTCCTAATTGACTGGGTATTAGCACTCGTCTTCTGTAACGTCAATATTTTTCTATCAGTGTTTCTCTCAGACAATCAATCCTTCTAACTTAGGAGTGAAAGAGATCTCACACAACAACGTATTGTTTGTGTTACAAGCAGATGAATATTTCCTTGTGCCTATGTTGTATTGGTGTATACCTATAGCTCTCTTTTGTCTGATGACGTATGTTGGTATGATGATACACTAATTATTATTATCAGGAAGATCCTGAGGAGTGGTGTTGGGCTGATTACTGTCTAGTATTAGATGACTTCCTGTTTGGATTATTGAAAACACACTCTCAAAATGTCATCTCACAGATTGTCATAATCTGAAAATGAGTTCGTGAAGATTTTGTGTTTGTTTTCACGAATGACTTAAGTATGCACTTTATATTAATTTGCAGCAAATACATTATTCATAGACCCAGATACAAGTAAGAAACATATATACCATTAAGTGTTGTTCACATGAAGTTGATAATGAATGAAATCAAGAAGAATAAGGAAGTTCAAGCCAGCTCTAATGGTGGAATGTTTGTGTGTTAGATAAATGATTGGTAGGCTAAGACTTTTATTTTTGAGGGGTGGGGATAGGGGGGGGGATTTTTTCTGGTTGCTGGACTAGAGGTCTGAGGTTTAGCAATGGTGAGATTTGGGGCATGTAATCATTGTTTACCCACCATGAAGCTAGCCACATTCCAAGTTTGAGGAAGTATACTGGGCATTTGTGTCTGTGTGTGTGAAGTATGTGTGTGTGTGATTGTGTGTGTATGCATTTGTGTCTGTGTGTGCAAAGTATGTATATGTGATTGTGTGATTGAGTGTGTGCATTTGTGTGTGTGTGCGTGTTTCTGTGTCTCTGTGTGTCTGTGCATATGTGTGATATGTATGCTTGAGAGAGAGAAAGGAAGAAAAAAAAAGACAGAGTGACAGACAGGCAGAAAGACAGATAGGCAACCAGAAAAGCATTAAAAGAAATGGAAAAATACAAATATCGTCCCATATACAGGGGCAGTATGGGAAGAAGAAAACTGCAGTGACAGAAAAAGAAACATACTCGAGAAGACAGAACGTGAGAGAGACAGTTCCAGTGCATTGCTGTCACTACTACTGCAAATCAACAAGTATCAGCCCACCCAACAACAATGCCTTGCAACGTCAATTCACTGAGACTATAGATGTCAGCACACCTACTCTCTAAAAATAGCATTACAGGTGTTTGTCAACACAGTCATTAGTCCAGCACTTGACCCCATCCTCCTAATTGACTGGGTATTAGCACTCGTCTTCTGTAACGTCAATATTTTTTTCTATCAGTGTTTCTCTCAGACAATCAATAGTTCTAACTTAGGAGTAAAAGAGATCTCACACAAGGTATTGTTTGTGTTACAGGCAGATGAATATTTCCTTGTGCCTATGCTGTATTGGTGTATACCTATAGCTCTCTTTTGTCTGATGACGTATGTTGGTATGATGATACACTAATCGTTATTATCAGGAATATCCTGAGGAGTGGTGTTAGGTTGATTACCTTCCAGAGTTAGATTACTTCCTGTTTGGATTATTGAAAAAGAGTTGTCAAAATGTCATGAGACAGATTGTAGACATGGCATAATCCTTAAAGAATCTGTGAAGAGTTTTTATTTCATGAATGACTGAAGTACTTTGTATTAATTTTCACCATAGGCAGTATCAAGATGTTCAGATACTAGAAAAAAAAACAATACAAATAAATAGCGTATACATGAAGTTATTCATGAATGAAATCAGAAGAAGAAAGCAAACCAGCCACTCCCCTGGAGTACTGATGTGTTGGATAGATGGCTAAGAGGTTGAGGGTGTTATTTTTTTATTATTGTGTTATTTACCTTTTTTATGGGTATGGGGTGGGGTTGGGGGAAGGTTTCCTTCCTTGGGTAGAGCTCCCAGGTTCATCGTTAGTGAGATTTTAGGTAGGCGACCGTTTGTTCCTACCATTAAGGTAGCTGCATTCTGACTTTGGTAATGAATGCTTGCTGCATCCTTGTTTCTATAACCCACCAAACGCTGACATTGATTGTGGGATCTTTAACATGCAGATTGGGATTTTTTAATATGTATACACACGAAGTGGGGACGGAATAGCTCAGTGGCCAGAGCACTGGCTTCCCCCTCAGTTAATGTTAAGCAGCTTCGAGCGAGGTTACCATTTGGATGGGAGATCATTTGCACACCTTGGCTTCAGTTCAATCCCCCAGTACACCCAGCTGTAAATGAGTACCTGCCTCTGTAGGTCCAGGGAAAGTAAAGCAGCGAAGGGAGAGGAGATGGGTGCTACCGCCCTCAATATGCTGGTCCCTGGAGAATCTGAGGTCTCTGATGCCTTGTTCCCCTACGACCATGTAGGTTATGGGACACCTTTAACTTTTTCGTTGATACACACTAAAGAAATGGAGGTACTAGTAGGTCTACGATTGAAATTGACTTAGCCAGACGCCACTGGGATTCAAGCCCACAACTTCATGATCCATGGGATTGAGGTGGAGCAGTCTTAGCCACTGGACGGCTATGACGTCTGTTAGGTTCAGAGTTTAACTCTCTAAAGAGTCAAAGCTGCCTTGTTTTGCTTTAAAGATTCTAGCTTCTATCAAGAATCAGCTTACTAAAAACTTAAAGGCAAGACTGGGACTGCACAGTTGAACATTATCCACAATATACATGCAGGTTTGATGATTGCTCAAATCGCATGAAAAAACCTTGAGAATATGTAGTCGGATTGTGGCTGCCATAATAGTGGCAACAATGGTCCCATACGCAAAAATCTCAGCATTGGTGAACCTCAGAGTTCTGTTCGATGAAAGAAAAAAAGAACGAAACTGCAGGTCTTTATTCCTTCTTTAGAGAGGTGTGTTAAATCTATATTTTCAAGAAAAAGGAGAGAAGAAGAGTTTAAAGAAGAAGAAGAAGAATTTGAAGAAGAAGAAGATTTTGAAGAAGAAGAATTTGAAGAA
>CM054158.1:33032152-33044652 GCA_028751875.1 Rapana venosa | reverse complement strand
TTAAAACCAGATATCTAAAAGATGCGGTTTGACTAAAAGCGATGAAAACGTTTGAAGGGATTTGTCCCGTCGGGTTTTCATGGTAGGACCCTTTCTTTTTATCTGCAAATCCTTAGTTTAGTTTTGAAAATATTACCGAAATCGGAAAGTGGTACCCCATTGGCGGGGGGGAGGTGCATACATTCCCCCTTTTTGGGAACCTCGGCCTTAAGGGGAACGAAAATAAACACCCCACACCCCCCACCCACCACCCCCAACAACGCAACAATAAAAACAACAATAACAACAACAAAAAAACAAAACCAAGATATTGTGTGCAATCGCATAAAAAAACCCATTTAAACCGCGTTCCAGAAAATGCCCCGTATTTTAAAGTTTCGGGACCAAAAAAAACATCCACAACGACTGGGCAAAGGGCCCGGGGGTGTGTTTTTTGAGAGATAAAATATTTGGGGATCAAATCAGTACGCCCCAAAACCAAGCTGAAGCTATACCAGAGCTGTGTTGTATCTACGCTCCTGTACGGTTCTGAGTGCTGGAGGATGATGGATAAGCGATCTTACCAAACTTCGATCCTTTCACACCATATGCCTCCGAAGAATTCTCCGGATCTTTTGGCCAGAGAAGATCTCCGATGAAGACCTACTACAGAGATGCAGGCAAGAAGACATGGGAACCATCATCACCAGACGACGGTGGAAGTGGATTGGGCACATCCTCCGAAGAGACCCATAGTCAATCACAAGAAAAGCATTGCATTAGACCTCAGAAGGAAGGAGAAAGAAAGGAAGACCAAAAGCAACGTGGAGGAGGACTGTAGAAAGTGAGATGAAGGCCATGCAGCACTCTTGGGGATCAGTGATTAGGTTGGCCCAGGATAGACAGGAGTGGAAGGGCTTTGTTGCTGCTCTACACACCACTGGGTGTAATGGTTAATGATGATGATGATGATATATTGTATAACAGTGTAGGAGAAATATCGTAAAACTGTATTAATAACAACAATACCCAAAATGTCATCTACAATGTAATGAATGATAGGATCCACCATTAACAACAAGAACAAAACAAAAAAAGCTAAAATAACAACAACAACAACAAAACCCCACCATTCCAGCAATGTCTTCTCATGTTGTTTAAGGTAATAGCATCATATGAAACGTCAATATGAGCATGCACCCACCCACACACACCACACACACACAAAACAACACACACAAACCCCACACACACACACACACACACACGCGCGCACGCGCACACATACACAAGCACGCACGCACATACACACGGAAACTTACACAAGTACACACACAAACACACAATACACACACACACTCGGAAACTTACACACACACCACACACACACATACACACACACACTCGGAAACTTACACACCCCACACACACACACACACACACGGAAACCCTTACACACACACACACACACACACACACACACACACACACGGAAACTTACACACACACACAAATACACACACACTCACACACACACACACACACACACACACACACACACACACACACACACCACACACAACACACACGAGTTTTTAGCTTGATTGTTTTTGGGGTGGCTTTCTGTTCTTTTCGCTTTTCTTTTTTTTTTTTTCTTTTTTTATAATTGCAGTTTGCAATTGCAAGGTGATGAGTATTAAGGGCAGTAAAACCCTCTGATATTCGTGCTATGATTGATATATGTTTTAATGTTATTACGACATTGTCTGTCTTCGTGAAATCAGATTTGTGTTTAATCAAATCAAACATTGCTGAAAACAGAGGAGACAGCAATGATATGAAGAAAGAAACCAACAACAACAAAAAGAAATAGTGAGAATTAATTCCTGATTCTCCAATCAATTTTCAGAGAAAGTTTGTGAATAGTTCAGTTTTCTATGGAGTCATCTGGTCAATAAGTTGTCCTAAGTGGTTGCTCTGCCTGTCTTTCTGTGTGTCTGTTTGCCTGACTGTGTGTCTGTCTGTATGTCTGTGTGTCTATCTTTCTGTCTGTCTGTCTGTCTGTCTGTCTGTCTCTCTCTCTCTCTCTCTCTCTCTCTCTCTTCTCTCTCTCTCTCTCTCTCTCTCTCTTCGCTTCTCTTCTCTTCTCTTCTCTCTCTCTCTTTCAACTTAATTATGTATGTATGCGTTTATGTGATGTGAATTGTAAGAATGCGTCTGTGCGTGTACAAAACGATAAGCAGAAACATTATCAGAAACAGAGAGAGAGACAGACAGACAGACACACATACATACAGACAGACAGACAGAGAGAGAGACAGAGACAGACAGACAGACAGAGACAGAGATTGAAAAATAGCTACAGCAAAAGACAAAAAAACACATAGAGAGTTTCAGTACACTCATGTATTCATGATAACCAATGCACCTACCCACACAACAAAATAGTTGAGATCATCAACATTGTGCGAACACGACTGTCAACACACCCACTCTCTGAAGACAAGACAGAAGGTAGGTATGTGTCAACACACCCACTCTCTGAAAAAAACAAGACAGAAGGTATATCTGTGTCAACACACTCATTAGTCCAGCGCTTGACCTTGTCTGTTTCAGCTGCTGCTTGAGTACAGTTCTCTTCAACATCATCCACGCTTAATCTAGATTTGTCTCAGAGGTTGATTATATATATTATATATATAGCTTATGAGTAAAAGACATCTCAGACAAAATCGTTGCGAGCAAATGACAAATTTGCAGAATACACACACTGCTTATATAGGATAGTCTGATGAGTTTTATATGATAAGTATGAAGCAGTAATTCTGGAACTTTTCTACATAATAGTGTTATTGCTGTCCAGACTGATAAAACGCGTGTCTATATCATTGAAAAGAGATGCCAAACTGTGACTGGACAGCTTTTTCATGATACTCAGAGGACATCCATACAAATTGTTGTCTACATGAATGTCTATAGTACTACCTATTATAATATTACCAAAGCAACTTGTTTTAAAAATTGATTGGTGGGGTCATTGTTTTATACTAGAAGCCTAAATAACGACACAAAGGCTTTTCTTTAGTCAATTGATAAGATAAATAACTAAGGAGGAAATAAGCCAGCTATTGTGGTGGGGTGGTGGTGTTTTGGAGTCATGCTTGGGAGGTTGGGGCTTTACAGCTTATGATATTCACAATCGATTTTTTCTGACTCTTGGTCCTATCAAAAATAAACTTGGTATTGGCTCAATGGGATTACTAGGTCCACAGAGTGAGTGCCATTTTCTTCATGGATGCAATTTTGAAATTTACGTAATATTTACTTGAACAAAACTGCAGATGGTTGTATATCTCAGGCTTGGATGATATCAGAATATGCAATAACAGAAAGTATAGAGAACTACCTTAACAAGAGGTTTCAACGTTGGCACTCCTTCAAAGTACCATCGTTATAATCATCCTCTTCGTCATCGACAATCATGCACAAAATATCTGATTTGATGGGCTTTTTTCCTCTCATGGGGACGGGATAACTAAGTGGTCTGAGCACTTGCTTTCCTCAAAGCCAAGGTTAAGCAGCCTTGAGCGAGGTTACCAAGTGGATAGGTGACCGTTTTCGCGCCTTGCCTTCAGTACAGTTCCCCCAGTTCACCCAGCTATAAATGAGTACCTACTCTCTTTAGGAGTCAGGGAAGGTAAAGCAGCGAGGGAGAGGAGATGCGCACTGTCCTCAATATGCTTGCCCTTGGAGAAACTGAGGTCTCTGACATCTCGCTCCCCAACGACCACATAGGTTATTATGGCAACGGCTTTTCCACCACCTGCCTTTACCTTGTCTCTAATGTACTGGTGATGCCAGTTTTTGGTTCTTCTTTATACCTTACCTGTTTTATTCACATTTGTGTCAAAGCTTTCGGTGTATGAGCATTAAGGAGAGACAGTCATTAGAGAGACTTCCGATTAATCACTGTTACAGGTGGTCATCTTATTATAGTATGGAAAGAAAGAACAAGTCATGTGTATGAGTTTGTGTGTGTTTGTGTTTGTGTGTGTGTTTGTGAGTGTGTGTGTGTTTGTGTCTGTGTGCATGTCTGCATGTGATTATACGTGCATGCATGCATGCCCTCGTGCATGCGAGTGTATGAGAGAGAGAGAGAATCAGAGTAACAAACAGAGAGCCAAACAAACAAAACAGAGAGATAATTATAGAGAGCAAAAGAAACAACGGGACACAGGGAGAGCAGAGAAGAGAGAGAGAAGAGACAGGAGGCAGAGAAAGACGGAAGACACACAGAGGAAACAGAGAGACAGAGAGAGACAGAGAGACAGAGGGAATAGAGATGAGAGAGAGCGAGAAAGAGAGAGGACGGAGAGACAGGAGACAGCAGACAGGAGAGACGGCAGAGAGAGCAATCGAGTTAAATAAAATCATATCAGTCAAATCAAATCTAATCAAATCAAATCAAATCAAGTGAAATTCTTTCATTTCGAGAATAATAATTAGCACTCATTTGAGGGGTGGTGGGGTGGGGGTGTTTGTTTTGTTGTTTTTGGTGTTGGTTTTTCTTTTTACGTCCAGTCCCCGTTTGTAATATGCAGTTCACACTTGACGGGTTATCTTGGCCAAGACCCAGTGATACCCATTTCAAGACTTTCCTGCATGTTTTAATGACCACCTTGATGTCATCAGGCGTCCTAGGATAGAAAGTGTCTGCAATCATAATTATCCAGAACTTGCAGGATCCTTTGACAAGAAAAGTGCCATATCTTGTTGGAGGGAGAAAAAAACCAAAGTTACATAGTTATTCTCACATTGGAATTAATCTGAGATAATTTGGATAGTTTTGTAGCTTTTATAGGAATTTTCATACGCAAATGAATTGAATGGTCACGTGTGTCTCTCTCGTAGGAGGGAGAGAGAAAGAGAGAGAGAGAGAGAGGGATAGAGAGAGAGAGAGAGAGTGTGTGTGTGTGTGTGTGTGTGTGGGGTTTTGTGTGTGTGTGTGTGTGTGTGTGGTGTGTGTGTGTGTAAGTGTGAGAGTGAGAGAGAGAGGGAGAGAAAAGAGAGAGAGAGAGGGGGAAGAGAAAAAAGAGGGGAAAGAGAGAGAGAGAGAGTTTAGGAGAGAGAGGGGAGAGAAAGAGAGAGAGAGGCGAGAGAGAGAGCGTATGTGTGAAAGTGAGGAGTGAGAGAGAGAGGGGGAAAGAGAAAGAAGAGATAGAAAGAGAGAGATTGAGAGAGAGAGCGAGAGCGAGAGAAAAAGAGAGAAAGAGAGAGAGAGTGTTTTGTAAGTGTGAGAGTGAGAGAGAAAGGGAGAGAGAGAGAGAGAGAGAGAGAGAGAGAGAGAAGAGAGAGAAGAGAGAGAGAAAGAGGACGAGAGAGAGAGGAGAGAGAGAGAGAGAGAGGAGAGAGGAGCGAGGAGAGGGGAGCGTATGTGTGTAAGTGTGAGGAGTGAGAGAAAAGAGAGGGAGATAAAGAAAGAGATGGGAAAGAGAGAGATTGAGAGAGAGAGAGTGAGAGCGAGAGAAAAAGAGAGAAAGAGAGAGAGAGTGTGTGTAAGTGTGAGAGTGAGAGAGAAAGGGAGAGAGAGAGAGAGGGGAGGAGAGAAAAGGAGAGAGAGGAGAGAGGGGAGAGAGAGGGAGAGAGAGGGGAAAAGAGAGAGAGAGAGAGAGAAAGAAATACAGGAGACAGACAGATAGACAGAGAGTCAGAGGGAGAGAGAAAGATCGGGAGAGGCATACATGATGTTTAGTGATTAAAAGGCTGATTTTTAATGCACCTGCAAGTTGTTGGGGGTGTGTGTGTGTGTGTGTGTGTTGTGTGTGTGTGTGTGTGTGTGTATGTGTTCGTGCGTTGTGTATGCATCTGTCCGTTCGTGTCTGTGTGTCTGTGGTGCTGTGTTTGTGTCTGTGTGTTATGTGTGTCTGTGTCTGTGCCTGTGTTTTCTGTGTGTCTATGTGTTTGTGTGTCTGTGTCTGTGCCTGTGTGTTTGTGTTTGTGTGTCAGTGTCTGTCTGTCTGCCTCTATGCCTGTATGTGTGTATGTCTGTTTTTGCTGATTCCCCCAAAAAAATGTATTTGCTGTGTCAGTTTTGGGATGTTTCATGTTTGCAATTTATAGTTCAAACTTGACATGCAGCTTGGCAATATCCCTGTGACCCTCATGCCATGACTCAACGCCTGTTGTAATGTCTCTTTTCACCCCCATCTGGGGTCTTAGATTAGAAACCGTGCAATCAAAATAATCGGAACTGGTAAAAAAAACCCATCAGACGATGAGATATTGTTGTTGTTGTTGATGTTTTGTTCTTTTTGTAGTTGTTTTTGTTGTTGTTGTTGCTCGGGTTTTCATCGTTTAAAGAAAATTACATGTCTTCACTTTCAAATTAATTACAGATCATTTCGATATTTTGTTGGTTTATGAACCCTTTGGTTGGCAGTTTGATTAAAGGATTCTGTGTGTGTGTGTGTGTGTGTGTCTCTAGATCACAACTGAAAGTTTTATATATATATATATATATATATTTTATATATTATATATATATATATAAAATTTATATTTTATATATATATTATATATATTTTATATATATATATATATATATATATATATATATATAATTATATGTATGTATGTATGTATGTGTGTGTGTGTGAGGTGAGGTGAGGTGAGGTGAGGTGAGGTGAAGTGAGGTAAGAAGAGAGAGACATGTGTGTGTATGTGTATCCGTCGGTCTGTCTATCTGTCTGTCTCTGTGGTTGTGTGTGTCTGTGTCTCTGTGTGTGTTTGCTCTGTTTTATTAGACTTAATCACTTGATCAAAGATTCCCGAAGAGGCAGACTTTAAACTGTTAAAAGGGAAACCATGTTGTGCTCGTGTAAGGGACAGGGGTGTGTGTAGAGGGATATTATCTTTCACCTCAACAATTTGTTGTGTTTTTTTTTTCGGTGTCCTCTTCTGTGATGTTTCAGTGCTGCCGTGCTGTTCCCACGCCGATTATCTAGATCGTTCTCTCTACCCCTAGCCATGCCCAGGCGTGTAACGATTGCGGTATCTTCAAGATCCGTTGTCCACAGGGAGCTTTATCAATGTTAGGCCCACCCTAGGGCCATCAGCCTGAGGAGCCCAGCACTGCTGCCGGGTCCCTGTTGGTGGTATTCCGTGGTGTGTGATCTTAAAAAAAAGACATAGTGAAGAAGACAGACATCACCTACTAGGACCTTCATTGACCACATAGATAGCTTAGCCTCGGAGATATATTGTTTTATTCTTTTATATCAAGGATAATGGAATAAGCACTCATGTGCTTTTTTTACATCCAGTCCCCGTATGTATACGGTTTTGTCAATTCTGTCATCTGTTCCCACCGGCACACAATGGCCTACTTTTACGAAAAGTGGAACATGATTTAACGTGTGCGCAAGATGTTCTGCGTGCGTTCGTACACGGGACCTCGGTTTATAGTCTCATTTGAAGGACTTTTGAGGAGAGTGGAGTCTGCACTGATGCTAACTCCAGGGGAAAATATCCCCTTGAACGGGAATCGAACCCGGGTCGTCAGATTGCGAGCGTAATGTTCTAACCACTAGGCTATCCCGTCCCCAGCTTTCGTGATCGCCCACATCTTTTTTTTTTCGAAGATAATGGAATAAGCATCTCATGTGCTTTTGTTTTTACACCCAGTCCCGGTATGTATGTAGTTTTGTAAAATTTTTGTCATCCTTTCCCACCAGCACACAATGACCTACTCTTTCGAAAAACCGAAGAGCTGAGGTCTCCGATGCCTCGCTCCCTTGTAACTACATAGATTATGGAACATATTTACCGCTGTATTTCCTTTTTTAAAGACTTGAAAACATAAACCATGAGGCATAATTTTTAAAAAAATCTTTGGAACCCACATCAAGTTAGAGATAGGGTAAAAGCCGAATCAAGCTCAACCACTTACTGTTTATCCAAAACCAGGCAACTTTTGGTCTGATTCCACTTTGCCTCATCGAACCAAAACATGCATAGTTTTATATAAAAACTAAGCAGTTTACCTTGACTCGGCTTTTACCCTATCTCTCTACTAAAACTGAAAGTAATACTAATTTATTTTTGATGGGTAAAACTAGAAAATTATGGGAATTTATGCTAAAACAAATATCTTATCAAGAACTTGTCAAGAACTTTATCAACAACTTATTAATAACTAATAAAATATTTTGTCAAGAACTTATTAAAATGAAAATGTTCCTATTTTATTTTTGATGGGTAATATAAAATTATGGGATTTTTTGCTAAACAATATCTTGTCAAGAACTAATACAAAAATACTAAAAAAAAATAAACTAATACTTCTTTATTATTTGATTTATGCTGAATTTTTTATTAAAAAAAAGAAAAAAAGTGCAAAACCTTCTCCGCTACCCAGGCTCGTTACAGAAGGAGAGCAATTTGGAGGGCACTGCAACAGAGCTTTGGGTAGCGGAGAAGATTTCCGGCATTCATGACTGTTGGAATGCCGACACACGCATTCACACACCACAGGCATTCACACAACACATAACAGGACAACATAATACACACTCACACAACACAACATAGTACAAACAGGACATAACACACAAACACTTAACAGCACAAACATAGTACACACAACACAACACATAAATATATAAATATAGGACCTGTAGCCTAATGCTACCCTACCGGGGTTCGAACCCGTGCCTGCCTGCTCTGCCTGCCTGCCCAGTCTAACGCATTCCGACTTCCCCACTGGGCTGCCCCAAAGGGCGATAGAAAGAGTGAAAATTAATAAATATAAACCTTCCTATCTGATGGTGCAATAGCCACTCCCGTTTTGCGCCTGTGTTAGCAAAAGATTGTGGCATGTTGCCAATACAACACACAGCAGTAGGCTTACCGCCGAGAGCACAGGACATATTGTGTGTGGTTGTGTGTGAGAGTGTATGTGTGTATGTTGTGTGTCTGGCTGTCTGCATGTTCTTGTGTGTGTTTAAAAAATAAGCTATTGGGTTTTACACTACACAGTATTTAGTCGGCTGGTCTGTTTTGAGTATTAGTTTACTATGCTTTGAGCTTCTCAGTTTTAGTTTTATCTTTCTCTTTCTTGTCCGTCTGTAATAACATCATTCTCCCCAAGGCAGTTATTAAAACCCCTCTCTGTCTTTCATGTGAAAATTTACAACGACTTTGTTTGTTCATGGTAATCTTTTAATATGCTATTTATTTTTTGTTGTCAGCAACCAAACAGATATCTGATGAAAGTCTCCCACTGAAAGCAAGCTTAGACAAACATTCCTTTTCTTAACAATGTCATGCTCTGCTGAGCAGTCGTCTATTAAGAAAAGGGTCTGCCTATTTTCAAAGAGCCTGTAATTTGTATTCTAAACACTCGTTAGCCTGTCAGAGGGATTGACTATAATTATATTCTCATCTGCCCAAATAAATTTTTTTTTCTGTATGCCTATTGTTGTGCAGGTTGGACGGAATAACAATGAAGTCGAAATGATTTTTGTACACTGTTTGTAATAAATCTAAAACAAATACAGTCTTGCCACAGCCAGTCTGCCCGCATATTAGAGAGCAGTGTGCTTCTTTTGGTAGAAAACTTAACTGGTCCATTAGTAAACAACTTCTTTTAGTCTGATTCCTTCTATGTTGAGCTGTGCATCCATCACTACAAATAGATATATTTTTATGGGCTCATCATTTTCTTTTTATTTTTTATTTATTTATTTATTTTTTTTAATCTTTTTTATAGCAAACATTTTACATATATAATACAACATACGCACACAAAGGAACATTAAAGCCATGAGACATTCAACAATCAGCAACTATGGATAGATGTACACAAACTCTTCAATGTAAACATAGCAATGAAAAATACTCTAATGAGTTTGCAATATTCTCACAAGTTTGTCAGATTTTCTTATACATACGTTGATCCGTTCGAGTACAATTGGTTCAAATGCACTCCCAAACATTGAGAAAAGTCTGTCAATTTGCCACTTATTCTTGCATTAAATTTTTCTATTGCATAATCTAGCTTTTTGTTGGTTTTTGAAATACAAACAAATTTGGGGTTTTGCTAGTCATTTTACACTTAAAATATATTTTAGTTTACCAAACATTAAAATTTAAAAACCAATATATCATTTTTTTTCTAGATACTGATCAACTCCAAAAATGACAAGTTCTCGTGACATCTTAAGAGAGTGAATATTTTGACATTTTTCATTCCACAAGTGTTCAACGCATTCCAAAAAAAACGTACAAAGTCACAGTTCCATAAAAAATGTTCAATAGAGTCTTTGTTCCTTCTGACAAAGTGAACATTGTGCAGTATCTGTTACACCCTAGCATGAAGAATCACATTAGTAGCAATTATTCTATGTACGATTCTAATTTGTAGCCATTTAAATTGTACATCTTGGTTCTGTGTATTTTGCTGAAAAAGTTGTCCCATGGTTATACATGCATTTATTTTTTCTGACCATTTGGAGCAACATTTTTGGGTTTTTTGTTATCGGATGTTAGGATTTATAGTACTTTTTTGCTCCTTTATGTACGCTAATATACACTTTATTTTCCAAAACATACCTCCATGTTGAGTAGTTTTATCATCTATATGAAATTCCCGTTTTTTTAACATATTGTTTTTTTGGCAGATATCCATCCATTGTAGGTGATAAAGTCAATACAAAAGCTTGTATATTTAAATTCTTGGTATTAACAAATTCTCCATTTTCTTTAATAAAGTGTTTAAAAGAATATACCCTTTCTTTATCAAATTTTTATCTTGTTTAACTGTAGCGTTTCCTACTTTAATATTTTCATTATAGAAGATTGGCTCCTCAAGAAGCTCGGTACTGGTTACGTGGTATGACTTGAGTACAAAAAATTTATATGCTCTAAATACATGAGCCCAAAACGAGTTAATACTTGTATATTTTAAGTATATGTTGGCCCATAGCATTCTAGGTTTTCAAGAAAAGGGTAGGTTTCTATAGCAATATTTTTCCACTTGTGATCTGTTATTTACTTTTCTTATCCATTTAAAAATTTTTAAAGCAAAAAACTAAATTTTCTAATATCTGAATGTTAAGTCCACCTTGTTTAATCGTTTTAACTGCCCGTTTTCCTGTTAATTCTATCGTTTTTTTTTTTCCGTTCCAAACAAACTGAAAGCATAACTTTTGGAGCTTCTGTATAAACTGGTCAGGTGGATCTGGTAGCAGAATCCAGAGATGGATTAACTTTGACAGAATAAGAGATTTTAGTACAGCAACTCTTACAAATTTGGGGTGATGGTTCGTTTTGCCCAGATTTAAACCCAAACACTTTTACTTCCGCTAATTTACTTTATAGTTGATATTTCACAGTCAACTAAATTATCAAATAACCAAATCCCTAGTATTTTAAATTTAGATGGGTTCCATATCATTTTTAAATGAGGACAGAATATCTTCCTAGATCTTCTATTTATTTCCCAGCCCCACAATTGTGTTTTATCACAATTCATGAATAAACCTGACACTCTACTAAATCTGTCAAGAATAAAGAATATTGATTGTTCAAAAGAAACCCTATCACCAATATTAAACAGTTGGGTGTCATCAGCAAACTGTAGAATCCTATGTTCTCTACCATATATCTTAATTCCCTTAATTATTTTATCTTCTCTTATCATTGTACCTAAAATTTCTGCACAGAGGATAAATAAATAGGGTGAAACTGGATCTCCCTGTCTGCAGCCTCTTTCAATTTTAAACCATTGCCCACTCTGTCCATTCACAACCAGGCTCATCATTTTCTTGCTCTTTCTCTATTTGTATAGTTATTCCTTCTGAGCCGTTTTCAATGCGTCTTCCTGAACCATGCAGCTTATCATCATCTGTTGATCTTAAGTCAACCCACAATGCATATTTAGATGTTAGGTATTCATGAAGCCTAACATCATGCAGATGTAAAGATTTGCTTGTAACACCAGTAGTGGTATCATTGTGTTGTCCAGAACCAAAGTATTTTCTTACCTCATCAAAGTGTTGATATGGTAAATAGCCTGAAGCATAGACTTGATTTGGCTGCCCCTCTATAGTACATGATAAATGTTTAATACTGGGATTAATGAACCTCTCACTTAATCTGGAAAAGGGGGTGGCTGGTTCTTCAAACAGCATTAATATTCCTTTTAATGATCTTGCCGGAGTGTTCAGATTTATGTTCCACACAGTATTGCTTTACTCTTCATTATTGTGCTATGGTTAAGCACTCTTTCATAATAAAAAAGCAAACTTGATGATATTGCTGTGCAATCAAGCGTGCAAGCTCTGGGTGATTGACAACATCATACTCTAAGAAAATACCAGTTATTTTGTACTTTGCGTCAGCGTCAGTGGATGTAATAACCGAGCACTATCATTAAAGGTTTAGCTCATAGGACAGTCTGTCTCTGAGTGTGCCCTGAAGTAAGGGATGGAGAGTGAGCAGTCAAAATCAAGAGGAAACAA
>CM054158.1:33006366-33026366 GCA_028751875.1 Rapana venosa | reverse complement strand
ATAAATCGAATTCATGAATTAACAAAAAGTAGATATATAACTGAAAAAAAATAATAATGACCTAAACACACACAAAATAATACAAACATACATAAATGAATAGGTAGCCAACTAACCAGCTAACTGATTGACTAACTGACTGACTAACTAACTAATAACTAACTAACTAACTAACTAACTAGCTAATTGGCTAAGTAAAGCACTGACTGACTGACTAACTAGCTAGCTAGCTAAAAAAACACCTACTGGAATAACTAAAAACTAAATGCATTGCTACAAATATAAACAGATAACTACAAACATAAATACATGTGAATAAATAGCTTAAATCACCAGCCTTTATCGGTAATTTTTTTTTTTCATGTTGAACGACTTATATTTAAAAACAGATCTACTGGTCTGTCAATGTTCAGACTAATCTCATCTTCAGCGAATGTACGCCTAGGTATACTTACGACTTTTACCCGCCCGTTTTAAAAAAAAAAGCTCAACATGTGTTCTATCTATCTGTCCCGTAGTCTGACGACCGTGGGGGCACCCTCAAAGACTCAACAACCAGTTCCCTCCATTCCTCTCTCTGTTCTGCCTTTCTCAGGGTTTTGTTGAGTTCTAGGCCTGTCCATTTGCTGATGTTATCCTCCCAGCTCTTCCTTGGTCTGCCTCTTCTTCTTCCTCCTTGGACAGTGCCTTGCAAAACTGTCTTTGTGACATGCCCATACCATTTAAGTTTACGCTTTTTCACGATCGTTAGAAGGTTCTCATAGGGTCCAATGGTTTGCTGGATTCTGTTATGCACGCTTTCGTTGCTTATGTGGTCTTTGTAGGAGATGCCAAGGAGTCTCCGAAAGCATCTCATCTCCACTGCCTGTACTCTTCTCTCCAAATCTGCAGTCAGGGTCCATGATTCACAGGCATACAGAAATATGGATATGACAAGGGAGCGCATTAGTCTGATCTTGGAGATAAGTGAGATATTCTTATCTCTCCAGATGGTGTTTAGTTTTGACAAAGCTGTTATTGTCTGTGCAGTCCTGCATACTACTTCTGGCTTGGATCCCTGGTCTGATACAATGGCTCCCAGGTACTTGAAGCTTTGAACTGTTTCCAGCTTCTGGTCATTAACCCTGATATCAGTGCTAATGCCGTTGGTTTTTATTAGTCATCAGTTTGGTCTTCTCTGCACTGATTTCCATGCCGTATGTTTTGGAGGCCTTATCCAAGTGTTCTGTTAGGCTGGCAAGCTCTTTTACTGATCCTGCTATTCCATCAATGTCATCTGCGAAGCGGAGGTTTGTGATCGTTCTGCCACCAATGCTGACTGATCCTTCATGATGTTCCAGTGCATCAGCCATGATTCTCTCAAGGAAGATGTTGAAAAGAGTGGGTGAGAGTAGACAGCCCTGCCTTATTCCAACTGCTGTTCGAAACCATTCTCCAATGTTGTTGTTGTAGTACACTGCACTGGTGGCCTCGCTGTACAGCTGTTTGATGACTCTGATCAGGTTTGCATTGATGCTGTACAAATTCATGGTTGCCCACAAAGCTGCATGCCACACCCTGTCAAATGCCTTCTAAATCGATAAATACGTGGTAAAGGTCTTGTTGATGTTGAAGGTACCGCTCACATAGTATTCTGAGGTTGAATATCTGTTCTGTTGTGCTGCGCCCTGCTCTGAAACCTGCTTGTTCCTCAGCAATGATGGTCTCTGCTTGTGGCTTCAGTCTATTCAATATTATCTGCAGCATGACCTTGCTTGGGTGACATATGAGGCTGATTGTGCGGTAATTATGGCATTGTTGTAGATTTCCTTTCTTGGGGAGGTGATGATGAGTGACTGTGTCCATGGTGTTGGCCATTTTCCTGTCTGCCAGATCTTGTTGCAGATTCTTAGTAGGGCGCTGATCATGGCTTCCCCTCCAGCTTGGACCAACTCAGCTGGAATGTTGTCAGCCCCTGCTGACTTCCCCTTTTTCAGCGATCTGACTGCTGTTTCCACTTCTTCTCGGAGGATAGGGTGACTGTCTGTGTCTTTGCTTTCGGGTACATTAAGGACTTCTGGATCTCCTGCGGTTCTATAGTTATACAGGTCGGAGCAGTATTCTGTCCATCTGTTCAGAATATCCTGGTCGTCAGTGAGACACTTCCCATTTTTGTCTTGGATTGTTAAACCTTTTCCCTGTTTTGTGCTAGTCAGGTCTTTCACCAGCTGATATGCTTTCTTGCTATTGTTTTTCTTGATGTTCTCTTCAATGTCTTGACACTGTTCACCGATCCATTTCTCTTTTGCCTCCGTCATGGACTTCCTGATTCTTTTGTTGACTGCCCTATATTGTTCTGCTCTTTCTTTTGTTTCATTTTTCTTTTTCTTCAACTCTCTTCGCTTGTCGCATAGTTGTAGGATGTTAGGTGTGACCCATGGTTTTTTGACTGGTCGGCGTTTGCCAAGAAGCTCGTTTGCTGTTTCAGTCACCGCTGTATTGAAACTATTCGTCAGTGTATCTATGTCTGAGTCTATCACAGTGAGTGCTGAAACTTTCCACCTATCCTTGCTTGAAAAATTTCTAATACCTCTGGGTCCTTCAGCTTCTCGAGGTCAAATTTGATCCTGATGTTGTTCCGCTTGTGGATTTTCTTTAGACGTAGTCGGAAAGTCATCATCACAAGATCATGATCACTCCCTATGTCTGCTCCTGGAAAACTTCGTGTCTGTGCGATGTTAACGCTAGACTGAAACCGTCTTTTCACCATGATGTAATCTATTTGGTTGTGGTGTTCTCCATTTGGGCTATGCCATGTCCATTTTCTGGATTTCTTGTGTGGGCCAAGTGTATTCACTAGCTGGAGGTGGTTGTTACTGGCAAACTCCAGGAGTCTCAAGCCTCTTTCATTTGATTGGTTATTACAATGTGGCCCACAAACGCCCTCCCAGTCTTTCCATGCATCTTCTCCTACCTTGGCGTTCCAGTCACCTTGCACAACGAGGATGTCTTTCTTGGGCGTTTGATTCAGAACCTCTTGTAGCTGGTCATAAAATTCTTCTACGGCTTCATCTGTGCAGTCTGATGTAGGGGCGTATGCCTGTACTATAGTTATGTTAAAGGGGGTTGCTCTCAGGCGGATGGTAATAAGTCTGCTGGACACAGGCTGACAGCTCATGACGGTGTTCACGGTGTCTTTGTGAACGAGAAACCCACGCCGTGTTCATGTTTATCCTGTTTTCCACTGTAGTATAATTTGTGGTCTTCCTGGGTCATTGTTTCTCCCATGTTTTTCCACCTGACTTCGCAGAGCCCAAGGATGTGCCATTGATATCTGGACATCTCATGTGTCAGTTCTTCCACTTTGCCTGCAGCTCTTAGTGTCCGTACATTCCATGTGCCAATGATGGTGTTGTTTCTGGCACGAATTTTGCTGCGTTTTACATCAGTAGCATACTTTCGACATCTGTCCTGATGAGCAACAGAAGGCGCGGTCCTTGGTAGCCCGGGCGACGACCGATCCGGTATGGAGATTCTGGCTGTCTTTGTCATTGGTGTATCTTGGGCAAATCAAACCTGGCGGAGCCCATCCCTCTCCAGGTCGGATTTTTTGGTTGGGTTTACTCCCCACATGTGGCAGGTGGTACTGGGTTACATGGTTACCAGTAGCAGAGGGAGTCTCTGACCTGACCTCAACATGTGTTATCTCGGGTAAAAACCAGGAGTATAGCTGAGCAGCATACGGGAACCCATACTCCCCATTTGTACCGGTCAGACTTGTCAACAAACACTAATTATTTTGAAGTCGACTTGATAAAGCCAGGAGTATTACATTCTTTGTTCTTTGGGACAGAGAGAGAGAGAGACAGACAGAGAGAGAGAGAGAGAGAGAGAGGGGGAGGCAGAGAGAGAGAAAAAGAGGGAGAGTGTGTGTGTGTTACACCATATTTATTTGTGCAGTATAGAGAGAGATGCAGAGACAGAGACAGAGAGAAACAGAGAGAGCAAAACATATTTATTTGTACTGGAGAGAGAGAGAGAGAGAGAGAGAGAGAGGAGAGAGAGAGAGAGAGCTTACCTCATATTTATTTGTACTGGAGAGAGAGAGAGAGAGAGAGAGAGGGCATTACATCATATTTATTTGTACAGTAGAGAGAGAGAGACAGAGAAAGAGAAACAAACAGAGCATTACATCATATTTATTTGTATAATAGAGGGAGACAGAGACAGAGAGAGCATTACATCATATTTATTTGTACAAGAGAGAGACAAAGAGAGAGAGAGACAGACAGGCAGACAGACATAGGCATAGACAGAGACAGAGAGAAGAGAAAGAGAGAGAGACACAGCGAGAGACAGAGAGAGACAGACAGAGAGAGCGAAACATATTTATATGTACAGTACAGAGAGAGGGAGAGGGAGAGATAGAGATAGATAGATAGATAGATAGTAGAGAGAGAGAGAGAGAGAGAGAGAGAGAGAGAGAGAGAGAGAGTGAGAGAGAGAGAGAGAGAATATATATTTATACAGTAGACAAGTTCACAGCCAATAATATGTCAATATGCAAGAAACTGACAGCACTCTCCGTATGAACATGAAATATCATCATCCATCTTTATTATTTGGCTTCATTATTTCGATGTGTGTAGGAGTTGCTATTTACCTCTTTTTCTAAAACAATAATTTGTTATTGCCACGGGTTCTTCTATGCTAAACTTGTGGACACCAGTATACTATTTTTTTTCTCCTGCAAGATTGTAACACAAAAACCAACTCTCAAGCTTGTAATGGACCAGAGAAAAATCTGTGTTTGAAATGTAAGAGGTCTCATTTTCTAGAAAGATAATTTTCCTCTAACCCATCAGATGTTCTTTGCTTGTGTCTAACATCATTGCTCCATACCCCTACACCCTTTAGGTGGAGAAAGGATGTGTGGTATTGAGAAATGAGACTAGAACATAATGAGCGAGTTCTGTTTCAGGCATAATGTAGAGACGTTCGAAATGACATTGTCGTTTGATTCCAAATACTCTCCCATAATTCCCTTCTCTCTCGGTAGACCAGAAGACTAAGCAGTGGAGTGTATTATCCAAAACTATCCTAGTCCTCTTTCTTCGTTTCGCTCGTTTCGTTTCTATCTCATAGTCTAACATACCGTTGGGGCACCACTGAAGATTGTGCAACCATATTCCTCCACTCATCGCGGGTTCTCAGCTTTCTGTAACAAGCCGTTCCAGTCAAGGCCAGTCCACCCTTTGATATTGTGTTCACATTAATTCGATGTCTGCCTCTTCATCTCCCTGCTTGTACTGTTCCCTGTAGGGCAGTCTTGGCCAGTGCAGATGTTCGTGTGACGTGCCTGTACCACTACAGTTTGCATTTGTTTGGTACTGAGGTCAGGAGCTCTTCATATGACCCGATGGCGTTTTTAATTTTGGGTTTTACTTCCTCGTATTTATTTGATATATGGATGAGATATAAGGAAGTTTGCGAAAGCACCTCCTCTCCATTGCCTGTGTTTTTCTTTCAATGTCTGCTGTTATGGTCCGCGTTTCACATGCATACACAAATATTTTTACGTGGCCAGGGAACGCGGCATCAGTCAGATCTTGAAGCTGATGACAATGTTCTTGTTGTTCATCTGTGTGACCAAGCAAAAGAAGACAACTAACGTGGCCTGCTGACACTCAGCTCCTGACTAAACTCGGTGGTTGCTGTGAGGAGCCGAAGGGGAAAGGTTCCATTGCTCTCCAATGATAGACCAAGGGTTCAGCTGTTGTTGCAAACATCAGGATGAGTCTGATGAATATCAGTGAGATCTTCCGCTGGGAAAAAATATTAGATCATTTCATGTATTGTGGGTAATGATTCTTTGTCTACTGTCTTGCATATACTAGCAACGGTAATAATATATCCCTGGCTTGCCTATGGTTTAAAGAACTGTATGCTCTTTGGGGATGGGATAGCTCAGAGGTCAGAGCACTGGCTTTCCCCAAGCCCATGTTAAGCAGCATCGAGTGTGGTTACAAAGTGGATGGGTGATCATTTGCGTGCCTCAGCTTCAGTAAAGTATCCCAGTTCACCCAGATGTAAATGGGTACCTGCCCGCTTGAGGGTCAGGGAAGGTAAAGCAGCGAGGGAGAGGAGATGGGCGCCGCCCTCAATATGCTGGCCCTAGAGAAGTGAGGTCTCTGACGCCTCGCTCCCCTACGACCACATGGGTTATGGGACACCTTTACCTTTTCACCTTTTATGCTCTTTAACGCATTCAAAAGAAAACTGCCAGTTCATAACAAGGAGCTTCTTAAGGACACTGCAACACTAACAACGGAGAAAGGAAGCAATGGGAAAGAGCTGTAAGCTACGTGCAGGCCAAGCCATAGAGTGAGTGAGCGTCTCCCCGTCTCTTCCATCACTAGGCTTGTTCATAGAGACAGTAGTGACAGTTACATAGCAGTGAAGACACTGTTTTTCAACCTACTCATATACATATAATGCTATTATAACGTACACTGTATGTGACATATAACACGTGTAATAAGAGTTTGTACATAACTTAGTTTGTAGCGTTCTTCCTTCAATTAAAAAAAATGGATAGGCCCTTAGTTGGATTTCTGCTTGCTGGTCTGGAATCTGTCGGTCACTCTTATTAGCCTAGCATCTTTAAACTGCAGTCCATCCGGAGACAGGATAGCTCAGTGGTCAGAGCACTCGCTTTCCCCAAGATAAGGTTAAACGGCATTGAGAGTGAATGGATGGCCGTTCGTGCTCTTTAATCTTCAGTGCAGTCATACAGCTGACCCAGCTGTAAATGGGTACCTACTCTCTTTAGGGACAAGGGAAGGTAAAGCAGCGAGAGAGAGGAGATGGGTGCCACCTTCACAATGCTGGCCCCTAGAGAAGCTGAGATCTCTGATGCCTCGCTGCCCAACGACCGCATAGGTTATGGGACACTTTTTCTTTTACCTTTACCTAAGTGCACGAGAATCAAGACTTTGCTATTTCGTCAGCAAAAGTAGACTTTTATTTTCTTCCATTGACAACCTAAGCAAAGAACCTGTGCGTAAAACGTAGGCATCAGAAGAAGTGACAATATGTCATACCCGAGAGTTTATGTGATCTGTTTCCCAACTGATAACAATCACTTTCGAGTCTATAACCTGTTCTTTGATACAAAAAGTAGACACTCTAGCCTTTTATTTTCTTGCAATGAGAATAAAATGCCATTGTCGGTGGTTGAGTGCCGGTCTCACAAGATTTCTTTTAGTTGGTTTCATTGGATTAACGCCCCTGCGGAGTTATACGATACAGGGACTGTACCGCCATGACCCCTATACGGTGAAATTTTAGTTTGGCCTTTAGTCGAGCAATTTACAATCTAGCTCATCCTGACATTGTATCATTATACTGATAACAAAAGTCTGTTCATGTTCCATGCTGTACTGATGTGTCTATACAGATAATGAACGTATGATGTGTTGAAAACGGCATGTGCTAGCTTAAAGCGGTTGCATCTATTGATTTTTGCTTTGTTTCCTTTTCTTTTTTTTCTATATCGTGTTTAATTAAGACGCTAGAGACAATTCCTCAATCAAAGCTAACAGAGATCATACACACAACTTCAAACCACTTTCTTCTACCACATCTCTGTCCAATCAAAGCTAGTTTTTTATATCATTCTCGACTCACCTACCCACGTAGGAATCAATAAACACATACAATTACATTTATAGCATGCAGTAGTCTAATAATTAAAAGAAAAAACATCTCTAATTAAACAAACAGAGGCTAGAATGCATGATACATCTTTTAATTTGAGGACACTAG
The DNA here is from genome assembly GCA_028751875.1 of Rapana venosa. Lineage (NCBI taxonomy): Eukaryota > Metazoa > Mollusca > Gastropoda > Neogastropoda > Muricidae > Rapana > Rapana venosa. Next base: position 33,018,560 of record CM054158.1, on the reverse strand, counting down.
CTTTCTGTGTACATTTTAAACGAGATGCTTTAATTTTATTTATAACAACGAATAAAATATTGTCCACATTCTTAAAGATAAAGCGCAGAATCACCACGTGCACCCACGCGCGCATATACATAGACACACACACACGCGCGCGCGTGCACGCACACACGCACGCATGCACGCATATACGTATATAGTATGGGTAATTAGGTTTGTATGTATGTATGTATATGTGTGTGTATGTATATATGTATGTATGTATGTATGTATGTATGTATGTATATGTATGTATGTATGTATGTATGTATGTATGTATGTATGTATGTATGTATGTATGTGTGTGTATGTATGTATGTATGTATGTATATATGTATGTAGGTATGTATGTAGGATTGTAATGTATGCAGGCATGCATGTATGTATGTATGTAGGAATGTATGTATGTATGTATGTATGTATGTATGTATGTATGTATGCATGTATGTATGCATGTATGTATGTATGTGTATGTCTTCAATTTAACGCCTGTTCACTCTTAGTGATATTAGCGCGAGTGTATGTATTTATGTATGTATGTATGTATGGATGGATGGATGGATGGATGCATGGATGGATGCATGGATGCATGCATGCATGCATGCATCCATATATGTATGTATTTATGCATGTATATAATCCATGCGTGTTTGTATGTATGTATGTACGTGTATATATATATATATATATATATATATATATATATATATATATATACATATTTATATATATATATATATATATATATATTTATATGTTTGTATGTGTGCGTGCGCGCGCGTGCATGTGCGTGCATGTGTGTGAATATGTTCGTACGTGGCATAAACCTTTGCCAACAGTTCCACCAAACCACATTTGGTTGCACAGTTAGTTAGTCCCACTGGGTAATTAACTCTACCGCAGGTGGATAAAATCGATGGAGCTCGAAGTGAAATAATGATGACAGAAATGCCATTGGATTCTAGCCGCAACAAGAATGCATTCATTAAAAGTATGTGTGTTTTGTGTTGTTGTTTCTCTGGTGTTTAGAGCCTACAGTTTTTTTGGTTTTCCAGAGGAGGAGGAATGGAGAGCCCTATCATGGACATAGGTTTCTTTTCCCATGTGTGTGTATGTGTGTGTTTGCAGTGTGTTGTGTGTGTGTGAGTGTGTGGTGTGTGGTGTGTGTGTGGTGTGTGTGTGTGTGTGTGTTTTGTGTGTGTTGTGTGTGCGTGTGTATGTGTGTATTGTGGTAGTGTGTAATGTATGTATGTGTTATATGTATGCATGTAAGGTATGTATGTATGTATGTATGTATGTGTGTGTTTGTGTGTTTGTGTGTGTGTGTGTATGTATGTATGTATGTATGTATGCATGTATATGTGTGTATGTGTTTGTGTGTATGTATGTATGTCTACCTTGACCCTGCTGCAGCGTGACAAACTGCACGTGCTTCACGAACTTAATCCACCACCACCACCACCACCGCCAACATCCAGCTTTCCTCACTCCACCCCAATGACACACACCACTGTAAATCTGAGAACACTATTGTGTGAAATCGGCCGCAAACAAAACGGACTTGATGAAGCTACAAAGCAACATATTTCAAACCTTGGTATTCATCGCAGAAAAACCAGAAGAGGAACACGTGTAGGCAGACTTTCATCGCCTGCAGTGTGCCCGGCCTCCACGTGTCTCCCCCCTCGCCTCTGACGTAACTTCCGTAACCACTGTCCACACTGCCTCTCTCCCCGTGACATGCTTCCCCCTGTTATTGATTTATCTTCTATGTTGTGAAAGACTTTCTTGATTGTATGTGCTTCATGCTGTGTACAAAGTTTCGATCCCCTGCCTGACTCATTCCTTTACCACCCTCCACACCTGACTCATCATGTAACTCTTGTCTGTTCTCCCACTGTCTACTTATCTGCCATCGCCTTCATCTTCTTCCTCAGATCCTTGTCTAACTCACCACTTTCCCCTTCAACCTCTCCGTCTCCTTCAAATTCTTCACATCTGTCTGCACAATGTACAGTCTGTTTGCCCAGATGGAAAGGCTGATTTCCTTTCCGATTTTATCTCTGAAAAAAACCTAGATTTAACTTTTCTCACAGAAACATGGTTGAAACAACAAGGCCATGAACCTATGATAAAACAGCTAACACCACCTGGCTATAAGACTCTTTCCTTCCCCCGACTCTCCCGTGGAGGTGGCATCGCTGTCGTTTACAAGGACACGCTGCATCCGGCTCTTTCTTTCTGCCACTCCCTCCCTTTCTCACCGGAATCTTTCGAAGTCTGTGAACTCAACCTCAATCTACCCGGCCATTCTGTCACCTTCTGCTGCCTTTACCGCCCACCTCCCAGCCGTAAAAACAATCTGACATCTTCCCTTTTTCATCAAGAATTCCAATCTCTCCTTGATCACTACAGCCTCTCTCCCAAGAAACTTATCATTCTTGGCGAGTTTAACTTCCACTTTGATAACCAGTCTTCTCCTGACGTCAAGCGTCTTTCTCTTTTTTTGTCTAACCACTCTCTGTCCCAGCTGGTAAATGAAGCTACACACAGATCGTGTCATATTCTAGATTGGCTCATCACTGATGTTTCACTAGATCTCATCAGGTCTGTATCCGTCACTAATGAACTGCTTTCTGACCATTCTGCCTTTTCTTTTCTTTCTCAACATTGCAAGGCCTATTAAAAAGAAAAAGTGCATCACCCGTCGCAATCTCAAGTCCATAGATATCCAAACTTTCTCTACCCAAGCTGCTGAACGCCTATCACAAATCCCTGACCACACGGGACCCGTCTAAACACTACAACACTGTTCTTGGCCAACTGCTCGATGAGCATGCGCCTCCCACCGACCTCATTCTTCCTGATAGGCTTGCGCCCCATGGTACACCCATGATATCCTGGTCGCAAAACGAAAAACGCCGACAACTCGAGCGACAATGGCGTAAAAAAAAACTGAAATAAATAAGCAATTCCTTCGAAAACAAATCAACAAAGTCAAAACCTTAATCCATTCAGCAAAGACAAAGTATTACTCTGCTCAAGTTCTTGACTGCTACGTCCATGAAATCTCTCTTTTCCCTCACCTCAACTCTTCTGGGATCCGCAAAGGCAAGCCCTCTACCACTGTTCACAGCCCTTCCGAACTTCCTGCTATATTTTCTTCATTCTTCTCTGACAAAGTCCGCAACATTCGCTCCAGACTGGATCAGACTTCTTTCCAACCCGCACCTCCTGATCCCCAATTCACTGGCATTCCTCTCATTTTCTTTCATCCAACAAGTGAGAATGAAATAAAGACAATTCTGAAAGAAATGACAATAAAATCATGTGATCTCGATCCTATACCTGCTTCTCTTCTCACTCAGTGCATTCCACAGCTCATACCCACTATCCCGAAAATAGTAAACTCATCTCTTCTCAGGAATTTTTCCATCAGCTCTCAAAACTGCTATAGTTACACCACCCCGACCCTAACATTCTGAAGAATTACAGGCCTGTTTCTAACCTACCTTTTATCTCTAAAGTCCTTGAAAAAAGTTGTTCTGAAACAACTCAATAGCCATCTTCATTCCAACAATCTCCTTCCCCCTTTTCAGTCTGCCTATCCTGCCAACCACAGCACCGAGACACCCTAGTCCACACCTTCAACACGCTTTTGCACGCTTCTGACTCAGGAAAAATATCCCTTTCTCACTCTCCTCGACTTGTCAGCAGCCTTTGACACTATAGACACTCAATTCTTCTCTAAACCCTCTCCAGAACACGTTTGGTATTAAAGACACAGCCCTCACCTGGTTCAGTTCATACTTACAGACCGATTCCACACAGTTACAGTAAATTAATTCAATCAGCACTGCCACACTGGAATGTGGAGTCCCACAGGGGTCAGTTCTCGGCCCTGTCTTTTCACTCTCTACACTGCCCCACTTTCACATATAATAAACCGTCCCTCAAAATCAGCCATCATTGTAGAGACGTCTCAGATTTTAGCAGTGAAATCCCGAAAACCTGCCTTCCTCTTGACAAATATGTCCCGCTGCCTTAAGATATCAAAATGGATGATAGAGACCAAGTTCAACTAATGCAGATAAAACGAAGCCATGCTTATAGGGACCAAACACAAACTCTCTTCCATAACAACAGCTTCAATAGAATTCGGCAATACGTCTGTCCCTCTATCCACTCTAGTGAAATATCTAGGGGTAGCTATCGATAACACGCTCTCCATGCAAAAATTCATCACCCAAACCTGCCAGTCGTGCTACTATCAATTACGGCGCATTAGTGCAGTTCGAAAGTATCTGTCCACTGATGCAACATCCAAACTAGTCACATCTCTCATTCTCTCACGTCTGGACTATTGCAATTCCCTTCTGGCTGGTCTGCCAGCATCATCTATCCACCCTCTTCAACGTATACAAAACTCTGCAGCTCGACTAGTCCTCAGAAAGAAAAAATCTGAGCACATTACTCCTCTCTTGCGATCTCTCCACTGGCTGCCTGTGCCACAGAGGATAAACTATAAGATCTGTACCCTCTGTTACAAAAGTCTCCACAACTGTGAATGTCTTCATTTGTACACTCCTTCTCGTTCCCTCCGCTCTGCTGCAGATACCTTGTGCTTAAGAATACCTAGATTCAACCAGTCCACTGTTGGCCGTCGCTCTTTCTCTGTTTCTGGTCCAGTGATCTGGAACGACCTCCCTCTCTCCCTTCGTCAAAAGCCTACTTATGATGCTTTTAAATCCAGCCTAAAGACGCATTTATTTCAAACCTAAGATTCTCTCCTCTTGTTTCATCTCATCTCTGTCCCTGCCCTCAATAACCAACTCCCCCCCCCCCCCCCCCCCATTAGCCTGCCCGAGTGTACAACTTTTGTGTGTGTGTGTGTGTGGGCGCGCGCGCGCGGTGTGTGTTTACATTTGTATTTGTAAAAAACTGTTAATTGTGCGCGTGTGTGTGTTTACATTTGAATTTGTAAAAATCTATTAATCGTAACTGGCTGCATGCGAAAGAATAGGATGAATGAGAGCGCTTTGATTTGGGTTTTTTTGCAAGATTTAGCGCTGTATAAATTCCATGTATTATTATTATTATTATTATTATTATTATTATTATGTATATATGTATGTATGCATGTATGCATGCATGTAGGTATGTATGTATTTATGTGTGTGTATGTATGTATGTATGTATAATTATATGTATGTATGTATACATGTATGTATGTGTACGTGTGTGTAAGTGTGTATGTGTGTGCATACGCGCTAACCCACCAATTCCTTAAATATCATAGCTGGGATAAAAGGATGGGGCTAGGGATTTAGACAGTTGTTCACATACACCTACTGACTTCACTATTTTGAGCTTATTTGAATGTGGTTGACATTGATCCTGAAACAAACCGTTCTAGTTCCTTACAGTATGTTGATAAAGTCTTTTTTGCAGGTTTTGTCTTACAGCAAAACAGTTTGTGCAATTTGCAACGTAACGCAAGTAAAAGGAACAAAACTGATGGATGGTTTTGTTTGTTGCAGATATTCTGTGCTTTGACATTCTTTAGTTTTGCTGTTTGCTTTAAGAATGAATTAGCTTGACAATGGTGCATACATTAACCAGGGACTGATTGGATCATCTGATGGAACTGTTCTCATTTGAACTATTTAAGCACTTGTATAAGAAGAGCAGACATACCAGTGAAACACCTTTGCTGCGCTCAGAATGAAGAACTATTTTTTTCAGTGTTGAATCAGTATTGATGATGCTCATCTACATGTCCGATAAATGATAAGACGCAAACCAGCCGTTTAGAGAGTTCAAGTACTTAAACTAGAAGAAAAAAAACTCTCTGAAAAAATCTTTCAGAAAAGGTAGAGAACTTCAAGACCTGCGGAGGAAAGTTTCGATATTGAAAACACTGATTTCGTTGTAAAATGTTGCCAAAAATTTTTGGACATTAATTTCAGTTCACGTTTGATGTATCTGGGAAGAACATTTTTGAAAGTAAGTGTGTATAGTTAAGAACATTGTATCTGGAAAGAATATTTTTGAAAGTAAGTGTGTATAGTTAAGAACATTTTATCTGGAAAGAACATTTTTTAAAGTAAGTGTGTATAGTTAAGAACATTGCGTTTGCTTTCAGAGAGCTTGCGATGGATGGTGTATTTAGCCCAGAAGCTGATTCAGAGGGACTGATGGGGTTCACTATGCCTGACAATTTCGATAGAAATAACTGGAGTGTTACTGCCACGGAAAAGCAGGGCATAATATCTGATACAACAGCGAGTGATGGTGCGAGCTCTGTGCTGAGCTTTGAGACTTTCAGACTAGTGCAACAGGTCTTCGAATGCAGTGTGATCCCTATACTGAGTTTGCTGGGTCTTGTAGCCAACATCATCAACATGGCGGTCTTCTGTCGACAAGGTCTGCGGGACAAGATGAACCTGTGTCTCTTCTCTCTGGCTTTGACTGATTTCCTGTATCTGGTGTCCATGTTCCTGTCGACGGTCTTCTGCCCAGCTGCCTTTCTTCCAGACTTGGTTCCTTTGCAGATGGTCAGGTGGAACATTCAGAAATTCACCCTCAACTCCCGGTACTCTTTCATGTTCATTTCTGGAATGCTGACCGCTATCGTAGCCACGGAGAGGTGCATCTGCGTTGTGTTTCCTATGAAGTCCGACGCTGTCTTTAACACCAAAACGATGCTTTGCATGATTGTGGGCGTGTTCGTCGTGTTTAATCTTCTGTGCTTGCCCTACGCTTTAAAGTTTGATGTGGTACTGGGCGTTAACGAAGCTGGAAACGTCGCGGTGATTTTAAAAGACACGGATGTGTACATCACTCACAAAGTTGCTTTCCACATCATCAGAGACACCCTCCTTCCCAGCATCAGCTTCCTGACTTTCTTCGTCGTCTTTTTCGTCACTGTGGTCACTGTCAGAAAGCTGAGAACCGCCATGGACTGGAGACAGAAGACCAGCGGTCACGTCATGGACAAACGACAGCTGACGTTGGTGAAAAGCCTCATTGCAGTGTCCTGTGTGTACATCGTCTGCAGTATTCCTAAGTTCTCCATGGCTATTGCCAGATTTCTCGTCGATGACTTTTCTGGAAGCGGCAAATTCAGGAAGTTGTTCATTGTCACACACCGTGCTGGGAACGTCTTCATCATGATCAACAGTTCGGCGAACATCATCATCTACTACAGGCAGTCTTCCAGGTTTCGACAAGAACTGCATAGTGTCTGTTGCCTCCTTCCAAGATCAAGCGAAGAAACATCGCTGACTTGATTTAAAATCCTCAGATTTGTCATGATATGACAATGTCAGTGACAATTAGTCACTAATTTGACCTCCTTTTCATTTTGGATGTCTTAATTTTTTTTCATCTATGGTTGTCTTTTCCAGTTGTCTGGATGGTTATGGTTGATACTAAACTCATTCTGTTGTTAGATGGTTGAAGAACATGTACATAAAAGCAGAACAGAATGGAAAATATACTTTGAGAAAGACATGCACAAATCCCATGCCAGTTTCGTGTATGTACTTCTCACCTTTTTCGTGGGTGTGCTTTTTCATGATGAAGTCACTGCATTAAAGCTATTGTTATGGTGACTGGTATTTTTTATGATATACCCTGTCAATCTAGGATGGATGACTGAAGATGTGATTGGCACTATGATGAGTAGATGAATCTTTAGGCTACACACCGGTATTAATTTGGGGGTCATGTAGTATCTTCTATAGAGTGCGAATGGGGAAAAAAAGTGGGTGATTTTCACAGATTTTTTAAGCATGAAAAAATGAACTGTGCACTTGTTTTTGGGATTGAGTACATAGAGCAATACCAGGTAGTCACGAGAAAGTTAGAAATAATCATCAAATGAGGATTGCCTGTATTCCTACAGCGTTGACCCCGCGCATGCATATTGCGGTAAGGAAGCTAGCAGACGACAAAGGACTAAGGGGATACAGTGTTTGCTGAAATTTTTTTAAAAATTCAAACATACCAAATTTGTTCAAAATCACATGAGTTTTGAATCAGAAGCTAGTCTTTCACAAAAGGAGTTGTTATTTCTGTGGATGCCTTAGTACGTGCGGTATGAATATAAGAGTCACATAGAAAAACAGAAGGAAAAGAGTGATTTGTTTAATACTGGTGTGCAGCCTTAAGGATTTTTTATTACAAAATTAGAACGATATTTTTATCTAAAATATAAGTTTTGTGTTTTTTTAATTATTAATCTATGCCTGCAGATATTTCCATACTTTTCAAAGAGAAAAAAGGCTTGCAATCATATCGTAAGTAAAGTATGAAACAGAAATGGATGTTATTTTTTTGTTTCTGCACAGATCACGTCACAAAAGTTTTGTGTCAGTTCTGTTTTCTGCCCCTCTTTCTTCTGTGCATATAATAGTATACATCTAACAAAAAAACGTGGATAAAAATAACACAAAAAAGAAGAAACGTAGGAAATACAGTTTTAGATAGTCATAAGTGCCACGCACGCACGCAGAAGAATGTACTAAGAAAAAAATGAGATAACAGGAAGAAAAGAAACAAGGAAAATGCAAAGAGAGCGATCGAAAAAGGCAATATCTATCAAAGAATATCCAGGATGATAAAAGCACTAAAGCACTGGCAGGGGAACATAAGGAAAGATATTGTATTTGAGATTAAATTCTTGATACATTGTATTGCAAGCAGAGGCATACAAATAACTTTTTGCTGGGTCCCTTCTCACTCTGGAATCTATTGGAATGAGTTGGTTGATTCTTTAGCAAAACAAGGTGCCTCTGATTGCAACAGTGAAATGTTTGATTCCAATCTTTCATTGTCCTCGCATGAAATTAATGCTAAATTGATGAATTGTATGCATTCCAAAATGAAGAAAACACACTTAGAAAACATTTCTTGCACACGGAAAGTAGAAATTTTAATATATATAATGAGGCTAAATGCATGGAACACTAAATATTCTAAAAATGTGACATGTTGCTGTTCTCAATCTCTTTCAATCCACCATTTATTGTTTGATTGCCCAATCCTAACTGACCTGTTCAAAAATAGAGGAATAGATATTCATAAAAAATATTCCACTGTTCAAGAAGTTTTTTATGACTCTCAGCAATTCATAACATCAGTTGCTGAGATTATATATTCTTCCCCAGTAAGACCTCTACTGTAGACAGTTGTGAGAATATAAATATACATACACAGAGAGAGAGAGAGAGAGAGAGAGAGAGAGAGAGAGAGAGAGAGAGAGAGAGAGAGAGAGAGAGAGAGAGAGAGAGAGAGAGAGAGAAGAGAGAGAGAGAGAGAGAGAGAGAGAGAAGTTGGTTTGAATGCGGGTGTGTCCTTATCACCAAGTAGTGAATGGACATTAAACAAACAAAACAAAATCCAGGAGGATTTGAATGTCCTTTGATGGCAAGTATTTCTAAAAACATGCTTTTTTTCCAAGCCTCATCTTTTTGTGGCATACATTTGCCGTATTTCCCAAGCCTTTTGTTTTGATCTCATCACCACGCTCATCACGTTATATTTTAGGGATATAATTTTACATGGAGCTCTTATTGGCATGTTACCATGAGGCCACTAGCCAGAATAGGCCCTGCTCTACTGCTGGGCTATTTCGGTGGTGCTCAGTGGTGCCTGGTCTGATTCAACAGAGGTAGCACTTTGAATACTAACATACCTTCATCTTCACCTTCGCTTATTCCATAGTTCTTTAAACCGTGGGGACACCACTGACGATTTTGCAACCAGCTTCCTCCACAGATACATACCGAAGACACTGATTACTTAGTCACGGAGCCAGACTTTACTCAGAAGCCCAACTATGGTAGCTAGTGACCTTCAATACTGTCCATCCAGTCAGCCGCAGTCGTTCGTAATCTCTAGACCCAGAAGGCTTTGATACGGGTTTTCTCTAGACTTTGCTGTGCGCCCGATAACAAAACCGAATCAGTATGTTTTTTTAAAATTTAAAATTTTTATTTTATTTTTATTGTATTCTTTTATATCGAGGATAATGGAATAAGTACTTATGTGCTGTTTTACATCCAGTCCCCGTGTGTATGCGGATTTGTCAATTCTGTCATCTGTTCCCACCGGCAAACAATGGCCTATTCTTACGAAAAGCGGAACAGGATTTAACGTGTGCGCCAGATGTTCTGCGTGCGTTCGCATACGGGGCCTCGGTTTAAAGTCTCATAATAATAATAATAATAATAATAATAATAATAATAATAATAATAATAATAATAATAATAATAATAATATAATAATGATGATGATGATGATGATGATGATGATGATGATGATGATAATAATAATAATAATAATAATAATAATACATGGAATTTATACAGCGCTATATCTTGCAAAAAACAAATCAAAGCGCTCTCATGCATCTTAGTCTTTCACATGCAGCCAGTTACAATTAATAGGTTTTTACAAATTCAAATGTAAACACACACACGTAACAAATTAACATTTTTTTACAAATACAAATGTAAACACACGCGCGCACCACCAGCCCCCCCCCCCCCCCCCCCCCCCACACACACAAAGGTTGTACACTTGGGCAGGCCGATTGGGGGGGGGGGGGTAAGTTGGTTATTGAGGGCAGGGACAGAAATACGCTGAAACAAGAGGGGAGAATCTTAGGTTTGAAATAAATGCGTCTTTAGGCTGGATTTAAAAGCATCATAAGTAGGCTTTTGACGAAGGGAGAGAGGGAGGTCGTTCCAGATCACTGGACCAGAAACAGAGAAAAAGGATGGCCAACAGTGGACTGGTTGAATCTAGGTATTCTTAAGCACAAGGTATCTGCAGCAGAGCGGAGGGAACGAGAAGGAGTGTACAAGTGAAGACATTCACAGAGGTAGGAAGGTGCTGTTTTGTGGAGACTTTTGTAACAGAGGGTACAGATCTTATAGTTTACCCTCTGTGGCACAGGCAGCCAGTGAAGAGATCGCAAGAGAGGAGTAATGTGCTCAGATTTTTTCTTTCTGAGGACTAGTCGAGCTGCAGAGTTTTGTATACGTTGAAGACTTTTGGAGGAGGGTGGAGTATGTACTGATGTTATGTGACCAAGGCAGCAAGAAAAACAGAATTAAACATAGCTTTTGCTGGACGCTATAACCGAGTGGATAAGACCGTTTGACTTCAATCCCATTGGTCCATGAAGTCGTGGGTTCGACTATCGGTGGCTTCTCTGTTTCTATCCAAATTGAATGTCTTCAGGATTTCTGTATGCCATCACTTCCACCTTCGCCTTCACCTATCCCGTAGTTTAGTAGACCGTTGGGGCGTCACTGAAGATTTTTTAACCAGCTTCCTCCACTCCTTGTGATCCTCAGCTTGCTGTAGCCACAGAGCACACATCCACCATCACTCAGTCGAAAGTGCAAAAATTTAGCGCGCCCTTTCCTTTTTTTCTTTATTAAGTCCAAGCGTGGTCAGCTCCTGCTATAATTAGCACCAGCTAGCCCCAGCTGGTCTGGGATGGGATGGAATGGACAGCAGCTGAGAGTAGCTGAAAGTGAGGGAACTTGACAACTGCATAGCAAGTCACTGCTCTCAAGGTCAGTCCACTCTCTGATGTTTTTTTCACATCGTTTTTTTCTGTTGTCTGCCTCTTCTTCGTCTCCCTCCTTGCAAGCGCTTCGATTTGTTTGTTTTTACAAGATTCAGCGCTATATAGATTCCATATATTATTATTATTATTATTATTATTATTATTATTATTATTATTATTTATTATTATTATTATTTTTTTTTTTCAAATTATTCATTTATTTTTATTATTATTTAATTATTATTATTATTTATTATTATTATTATTATATTTTATTATTATTATTTGTACTATTCCCTGTAGGAAAGTCTTGGCCAGTCCAGATGTTCGTGTGACGTGCCCGTACCACTTCAGATTGTGGTTGTTGTTGTTGTTGTTTGGGTCTTCTTTGTTGTTATTGTTTTTTTTCTCTCATGTAAGTCAGGAGCTCTGTATGTCATTTGTTCTCACAACTACTTGAAGTCTTATGGTGAGTTTTACTGTAAGAGTTAAGCTTGATTACAGATCTTAAGTCTTACAGTAGGTCTTACTGTTATGTCTTAGAGTCTTCGTAATGCATACAACTTGAGAATAGGGAAAAGCC
>CM054158.1:32991677-32999177 GCA_028751875.1 Rapana venosa | reverse complement strand
TAAAAGAAAAAGACTTTGTCATTGTCATAGTCATTGTCATTGTCTTTCTCTCTCTCTCTCTCTCTCTCTCTCTCTCTCTCTCTCTCTCTCTCTCTCTCTCTTTCTTTCTCTACTCTCTGTCTCTCTCTCTCTCAACCTAGCAGTATCTGTCAGCAAATACTGTTGAGTGATTCTAACTGTTACCTCTTTGTATCCTGTCCATGGCTATGACAAGATGACTGCGATAATTTATTGACTTGGCACAATCGGCGGGTCATCAAATGCACAACGATTTGGCAAACCGTTATGGGAAGATTTGAACCTGAGATCATGGTGCTGTGGGTTTTTGTTGTTGTTTGTTTTAGTGTGTTACTTTTGTATCAAGTTTTTTGGTAGATGAAATGATGATACCTCGAACATATGTTTATGGGGGTTGTAGTCGTCGTGGTTTGTTTTTCGTTCTATGACATTTTGGTTGACTTTTTTACCTGTTATTGACCTCTCTCTCTCTCTCTCTCTCTTCTCTCCTCTCTCTCTCTCTCTATCTCTCTCTTCTCTCTCTCCTCTCTCTCTCTCTCTCTCTCTCTCTCTCTCTCTCTCTCTCTCTCTCTCTCTCTCCACGCCCCTCGCATTAATGGTCAGCACATTCAATATTGACCCTTCTCTCCATGTCCTCTGTATGGTCAAAACATTCTTCTTCAGCATCAGCGTCGTCGAACTGCTGTTGCCTGTCATATGAGCAAAAGTGCGCCATGCTGCCGTTAAGCGCCTGACAAGTCAGGCCCAGCGCATCCGGTTTTGGCATAAGAGATAGTTGTCATCTTTTAAGTCTTTCTTGGGGGAAAAAAGGTAGGAGAATGGACCAAGAAGATAAAAAATAGACAACAATTAGGTGACAGGAAGAACAAAGGAAAAAGGCAGAAGAAACAAAGAGAGTGATAGAAAAGAGGAAATTTCTAGCACAGAATTTCTAGAAGGTGGGAATGCGGTTTATACTGACAGGCCTCTGGCATCCCTACGGGAGACAACATATTCAATATTGACCCTTCTCTCCGTGTCCTGTGCATAGTCAACACGTTTTACTTTATTTCATATATCTTTTTATTTATTCTTTTGATTTCGAGGATAATGGAAAAAATACTCGCGTGCTTTTCTTTATTGTTTTACATCTAGTCCCGGTATGTATGCATTTTTGTCAATTGTGTCACGTTCCCACCACCGGCCACACAATGGCCTACACTTCGGAACAGGTTTTAATGTGTGTGCAAGATGTTCCGTGTGCGTTCGCACACGGGATCACGGTTTAGAATCTCATCCCAAGTACTTTCGCAGGGAAGGGGGGAGGGGGGGAGGGAGTGGAGTCGGCACTGATATTAACCCCCAGGTGGAAAAGCCTCTTGAACAAGATTCGAAACGGGGTCAGCAGATCATGAGCGCAATGCGCATCACTCTAACCAGTAGGCTATCCCGTATCCCGAGCCCTCTTGGCATCAGGTGGCACACTTCTGTGACACAGCATGGCACTGGCTGATTTTCTGCCGTGCCAGGAAGATTGGAAAGCTGTCGAGACAACCATCGCCTGATTGTGTTGAGATTGCAGGCTGGGAGAGTCCATGGAATAAGGTTGGTGTTTGTTATGTGCCTATCAGCTTAAGTACATAATTATGAGCTTATGTAGGTGGGTTTTTTTTTCATTTATTTATCCTTGGTTAGAATCTATCCAGTGCATTTTATGTATAAGGATTTGTTTGTGTACAACTAATAATAAAATATGGATGTAAATGTAGATGTATTTGAACTGTTCAGGGGGGTTGTTTTTGAAATGTCAAGTTTCATATTTAAGTCAGTGTTGTTGTTTTGGTTTTTTTTGTAAATTATACAAAACAAGATGATGGAGATTTATGCAAGCTAACCATTCTGTTTTTCGTTGCATTAAACACACCCACGCACATACACGCATGTACTCTCTTTCTCTCTATCTATATATCTATCTCTCTCTTACTCATACATGTGCAAGCACATCCATACTATGTTATCGTAACGTACACAGGCAACCAATAAATCATGCATGCAATCACAAACACATGCAAAGCCACACAACCACAATGACATATAACATTCTTTTTCTATCACCATCGCCAGGAGGTCCTACGATGTCTGTATGCCCTGGAGTGAACTGATAACATAACTAATCCACACCAGTGTGTTCTGACATCCAAACAGTGACCCTTCTCTCTTTCCCTTTTTCTTTGCTTAGCCAACAACACATTCTGGGAGCGATCAGGCCTGTCTTCACTCTTGACCTTCTGGCATCACGTGCCACTCTGTGACGGGATATGGCACTGGCTGATTTTCTGCCAGGAAGAGGAGAAAGCTGTCGAGACAGTCAATGCCTGATTTGTGTTGAACTGGGGGTTCTTGGGGAGTCCACTAAACTAGATTGCTGTTTGTTGTAAGCTTCAGGGCTGAAGTTCATTTGGGTTTTTTGGTACTGATTCTAAAGAAGCTATTTGCGTCATAGATCAAAATTTGTTTTGTTTGATTTACTTGTAATGGATGGATTGGTGGTCTAGAGGTAATGCACCAGTGTAGAAAAGCAAAAAGGTATAGGTTCGAAATGTTTGGTGGTTTGATTCCTGTTTGTGCTTGAAATTGTTCCACCATCTATTAGACCATGAGACTTGGTCTGGGTGCTTGGCTCCAAAGTCGGAATGCGGCTACCTTCATTGTATGTTTGTCCGTCGTGTCCGATGATGACCTCCAAAACAGCAGAGGAGGCAGCTTCCGTTTTGAAAACTGGGCAGAAATTTGATTATAGTGGAGATGCCTTGCCCACAGTACATCCCCACTCTCTCGGCCAAGTGGGCATAAGGACAGTCAGCATTGGAGATGTTCTCCATAGGCCAACCAGCCCCCAGGGCTGTAGCACATAAGGACTGTGCGAGTCAATCCTCCTAGTCAGAGAGTCATAGTCGATCACTAAAGACTAAGCTGTAAAGTGGAATTCCATGGGTGGGAAAGCCACTGGTCATACGGCCTCTCACTTTGCTGTTGCCCCCAGAGTCAATGGTTTAATCAAGAACTGTGATAAAGCCCACGCGCTGACAGCTGACCTTCATTGTAAGCAACACCAAAAACCCGGTCAAATACACACAATCTTACTCTTGATGAAACACGGAGTTTGAGCCAAGGAATCACACACACACAGACACAAACACAAACACACACACACACACACACAAAACGTGCCGAGCATGTGTGAACATTTTTATAGATGTATCTGCCATTGGCTCATCACATTCTATAGCGCATCGGCCCAACTCTTGTATGCAATAAAGAAGACATTCTATTTTCTTTAGCCAAAAAATCATCCAGACATGCTGCATTAATACGTAACCCGAAGCTACTAAATAGGATTAGCGCTGTTTCTCTCCCTGACTACATTACTTTCCCCCAGCAATAAACTCTGACAACTGTATGCAGTGCAGTGACTTCCAGAAGGATAGCTCAGAGGCCAATGCAAGCTTCAGACCACACACAGAATGCATCGTCCAAGTGAACGACAGAGTGAAGAAGAGCGGCAATGTTTGATAGGAGAAAAAAACCCACAGATGTTTTAGGTAGCCTAAGGGCGTGTACAGAAATTTGAATTTGTTTTAAGCTATGTAGGATATTATGTCATAGCTTTGTGTGTGTGTGTGTGTGTGTGTGGTGTGTGTGTGGTGTAAGGGGGCGGTTGTGGTGTGCCTGTGTGTGCGTGCGTGTACGTGTGCGTTTGTGTGTGTGTGTGTTTATGGGGGCTGGGGGGACGTGTTGTGTTGTGTTGTGTTGTGTGTGTGTGTGTGTTTGACTTCCACCTATCAAGCATCATAACCTTTCCTGATAACAAAATTTATGTTAGGTATTCCCTCATCTCTTTGTTTCTGCCTTGTTCCTTTTCTTCCTGCTACCTCCTTTTTGTCTGTTTTTCTGCCTTCTTGGTCCATTCTCCTGCCTTTTTTCCAGAAAAGAAATTAAAAGATAATTCTTTCCCACACCGTGTCAGATGCTCTGGGTCTGACTTGTCTGTCAGGTGCTTAACGGCAGCGTAACGCATTTTCCTGCATATGACAGACAACAATAATTGCTGTCTGAGCGTTCGATGATGAAGAATTTGAAGAAGAAGAATTTGAAGAAGAAGAATTTGAAGAAGAATTTGAAGAATTTGAAGAATTTGAAGAAGAATTTGAAGAAGAAGAAGAAGAAGAACAACAACAACAACAACAAAAACGAGAACAAGAACAAGAAGAAGAAAACGAGAACAAGAACAAGAAGAACAAAACGAGAACAAGAACAAGAAGAACAAACAGGAGATGGAATATTTCAACCAGCAATGATTACCTTGCATTTTGCCCCTTCATTCTCCCAATACCCTTCCAGCCCACTCTCCCATTTCTCTTCCACCCTCCCCCACCCCCACCCCTCCTTCCTGCCTCCCAAACTTTCTCACCTAGACCGGTCCTAGGCTTATGTATCTTGCAGTTCAGTCTGTTGACCAAAGGGATCCATTGTCTAGGAGCTTGCTTCTGAATCTGATGGAGCTACTGGATTTTCGAAACTGCATATTATATTATCTTTTTTGTCTCTTTTTTTCTTTAGATATATGGCTTGGTGAAAAAAAAAAGCAAATGCATTGCTTATTTAATGTACCATTTGGAAATAAAAGTTTGATTTTGACTTTGATTTTGAAACCTACCTACATCTGACAATGCTCTGCTGCTTGTCTGCTTCACGTACACGCCTTCTTAAAAATTCGCACTTTTCCTTCTGGTTTTTTTCCGTATAAGTCATATTCAAACTGCACGTACCAAGGCATCCACAGAAATTTTACCAAAAAAAACTAAACTTTTTTTGTGAAAGACTAGCCTCTGACTCAGAACTCGTGTGATTTTGCACAAATTAGGTAGGTTTGACTTTTTTTCTTCAGCAAAAACTGTACCCTCTCATTCCTTTGTCGTCTGCTAGCTTCCTAATCGCAATGCGCATGCGCAAGATCAACTCTGTAGGAACACAAATAAACCTCAATGGATGATAATTTCCAGCTTTCTCGTGACTACCTGGCATTGCTATATGTCCTCAATCCCCAAAACAAATACACAGTGCATTTTTTTCATACTTTAAAAAAATATGTGAAAATCACCAAAAATGTTTCCGACTTCCACTTTATACAAGATACTACCCGACCCACAAGCTAATACAGGTGTGTAACCTGTATACGGTCTAACCCAAACCCAGACACTGTGCTGAAAAATGATTTTTGCTTTAGCTTCGATCAACTCTTGCGTTGCAAAGAATCTTCAGTGGTACCCTCGACGATATGCTAGAATATGGGAGTAATTGAAGGTGGTGAAACTCTTTGTGTTGAAATCTGTTATAACAGCTCGGTCACTACATGGAAGGGAACAACCCCTTGGCAGCCATCTGTCTCTGAAGACTATGGAGCTGCACTCTAGGTGGTGATTCTGGAGCAACCCCCATCTTACAAGTCAACAGTTTCAAGTTCTGATTGTGTTTGAATTTAAGCTATGTCCCATTTCCTACATTTTGGGTTAGGGTTGACAAACTAAAGGTAAGTTTTGATATACATTTTAGCGCAAGTGGAAGAGTGGTTGTTTTAAGAGAATAATTCGTGTTGTTTTATTAAATAACCACAATGCATCCCTCTTACTATTACGCTTCTGCAAAACAAGTTAGGTAAGATATTGTTGCTACCGTTTACTCAAAAACGCTTACTAAATAAAGAATACACATTACTATTTTTAAAGCTACCAGCAACAGAACTACCAAGTTAGGTTACTTTCATTAAAACTTAGGAGAACGCTAGAAAGTGATCAATAAGACATTCCTCAGTTTTGACTCACCGTTGCGTTTATGTGAAATCGATCAATGTCAAAGTTAATGGCAGCAGTGAAGCTCAAGGTATACCCGTGATAATTAGAAATAAAACGGGGGTGTGGGAAACAAATCATTAAAACAAATTGCACGGATGTTCATGACGGAGATCACCCTGCAAACCAAGCTGCACAAACCACAAGAGGAGCTGGAAAGGACATGTATGCCATCACTTTTCCAAGACACATCTGACGTTGTGAAGAAGAAGAAGAAGAAGAAGAAGAAGAAAGAAGAAGAAGAAGAAGAAGAAGAAGAAGAGGAAGAAGAAGAAGAAGAAGAAGAACAACAACAACAAGCAGAAGAAGATTACACTATTTGAGGATCCTACAAATATGGTCAACAAGACATACATCACTTCTGGTTGTCGTTCAGAGTCAGTGTAAAAATTAAAAGGAGCCAACACAACAAAGTATTTAGACTTCAAGTAAAACAAATCTAGTCAGAAAATATGAAGCAGAAGAGAATGGAACTGATAATCGGAACAAAAGGTATGTTTTCAGACGAAACGAATTCGCCAATGTACATAGCTTAGAAACATCATTGTGCAAAGCATTTACTCTGATTCGAAGATTTTATCACGTATATAAGCATTTTATACTGCACATAAATCAGAAGGCTTACCCCAAATTGAAAGTGAAATATCAAATACAGATCTATTCTCAATATGGGTAGCTAAAGTGAAAAGAAAATATTTCAGACCTGGTATTATCTTACGTATTTGTGTTTTATTATTTACTGAAAGAGTAAAGGCAAGCATGCATCTTGAGTCACAAAGCTTCCAGTCAACTCATTTACAAGTGATCATATGTGTGAATAAATACAGAACAAGACATTACCTACACATCTTATACGTAGAGTAGTTAATGTACTTACTTTCTAAAACGTTTCGGATAATGTCTAACAGTTTCAAGATTTTATACAACTAAAATCCACAACAGGTGTTTGGATTTTTTTTAATTCATTAATCATGTGGTAAAATCGTTGTTGAGTTCTTTCATTTTGTGTTGTTTTTTTCCTATTTTTAAATAGTTTTTATGTTCTTTATTGTGTACTTTTAGGTAAGATTATCTCATTTTTCTAGAGGCCGTTACAGTGATGGTAATCATAGATTTCGATATTTCGTTTGATTCACATAAAAGTGTACTATCAAGAATAAAAAAGCAAACCAAATAAAAAATAAAATGACTCAAAGTAGAATCTTATTCATCATCACGCAAAAAAATTTTCCCCACTTTTTTAATTCTCTTCCACGTTGTTCATCCTTCCCCAGATTTCCGAACTCACCCCTTCACTTTCTCTTCTCACTACCTAATTTACACCTGCCTCTCGGCTCGTTTATCTTGCAGTACAGTGTTGACACAAGAGATCCACTGTCTGGGATTTTTCCCCTCTCCCTAATGGGTCAAAGTTGACTTAAAGTCTCAAATCCAGCACCAAAATAGTCAACTCCCGCTGTATTCACTTTTTACTGGCCTACCAGTATCTGACACATCATAGAACAATAGCTTTTTAATTTCTATCCTGTTGGTGTGTTTTTGTTTTTTGTTTTGGGTTGTTGTCTTGGTGTTGTCTGTTGTTGGTTTTTTGTTT
>CM054158.1:32949177-32989177 GCA_028751875.1 Rapana venosa | reverse complement strand
TTCTTCTTTTCTTTTTCTTCTTCTTCTTCTCTATTTATTATATTTATTATTATCATCATTATTATTATTATAAATTAGGGCCCTATCCCCGAGTCCAACTCTCTCTCTCTCCCTCTCTTTCCCCTCTCCTTCTCTCTCTCTCTCTCTCCCTTTCCCCCATCTCTCTCTCCTTCTCTCTCTCCCTCTCTTTCTCTCTCCTTCTCTCTCCCCCCCCTCTCTCTCCTTCTCTCTCTCCCCCTTTTCTCTCTCTCTCCTTCTCTCTCTCTCTCTCCTCTCTCTCTTCCTCCCCTCTCTCTCTCTTCTCTCTCTCTCTCCTTCTCTCTCTCTCTCTCTCTCTGTCTCTGTCTCTCTCACTGTGTAACCTAGACCTAAGCCAAGCTCATCCGTCTTGCAGTTGGGTGTGGACAAAACAGATAGATCTGCTGTCTGGCATCTAGTTCATCCCTCCTGCGATAAGACAGTTGCAAAACTTCCCCCATCAACCGAAAAATTATCCTATAATTAGTGACTTTCTATCAATCCTCTATCCTGACGGGACAGTTCTCTCACACAGTAGTACAGCCCATCATTTTTTGCATCTGGATGTTTTTGTTCATTTGGGTCAAAATACAACAGGACTTCGCTTGATTGATTTCTTCCTTTAACTGCATGAAGAATGAATTGATGATGATGATGATGATGATGATGATGATGGTGATGATGATTATTATTATCATTATTATTACGGCCCTATCCTGAGGTCCAACTCTCTCTCTCTCTCTCTCTCTCTCTCTCTCTCTCTCTCTCTCTCACACACTCCCCCTCTTCTCTCTCTGTCTCTCTCTCCTTCCTCTCTCTCCCTCTTATTGTCCTTCTCTCTCTCTATCGCCCTCTCTCCCCATCTTCTCCCCTTTCTCTCTCTCTCTCTCCCCCTGTCTCTCTCTCCCTTCTCCTCTCCCCCTCTCTTTCTCTCTCCTTCTCCTCTCCCTCTCTCTCTCTTCCCCTCTCTCCCTCCTCTCTCCCCTTCTCTCTCTCTCCCTCTCTCTCTCTCTCTCCTTCTTCTCTCTCCCCCCCCCCCCATCTCTCTCTCCTCCTCTCTCTCTCTCCCTCCTTCTCTCTCCTTCTCTCTCTCTCTGTCTTCCTCTCTCTCCCCTCTCTTTCTCCCTCTCCCCTCCCTCCCCCCTCTTTTTTCTTACTCCCCCCCCTCCTCTCTCTCCCTGCCCACGACCCCCCCCCCCTCTCTCTCTCTCTCTCTCTCTCTCTCTGTAACCTGGACCTAAGCCAAGTTCGTCCTTCTTGCAGTTGGGTGTGGACAAACAGATAGATCTGCTGTCTGGCATCGAGTTCATCCCTCCTGCGATAAGACAGACCGACAGTTGCAAAGCTTCCCCCATCAACATAAATATCCTGTAATTAGTGACTGTCCATCAATCCTCTATCCTGACGGGACAGTTCTCTCACACAGTAGTACAGCCCATCATTTTTTGCATATGGATGTTTCGTTAATTTGAGTCAAAATACAACTGGACTTTGCTTGATTGATTTCTTCCTGTAACTGTATGAAGGATGAATTTCTTCTTCTTCTTCTTCTTCTTCTTCTTCTTCTTCTTATTATTATTATTATTATTATCATCATTATTATTATTATTATAATTAGGCCCTATCCCCGAGGTCCCCAACTCTCCTCTCTCCCTCTCTTTCTCTCTCCTTCCCCTCTCTCCCTCTCTTTCTCCTCTCCTTCTCTCTCTCCCTCTCTTTCTCTCTCCTTCTCTCCTCCTTTCTCTCTTCCCTCTCTCTCTCTCTCTCTCTCTCTCTCTCCCTCTCTCCCTCTCTCTCTCTTCTCTCACACTCTCTCTCTCTCTCTCTGTAACCTGGACCTAAGCCAAGCTCGTTTGTCTTGCAGTTGGGTGTGGACAAAACAGATAGATCTGCTGTCTGGCATCGAGTTCATCCCTCCTGCGATAAGACAGACCGACCGTTGCAAAACTTTCCCCATCAACCTAAATATCCTGTAATTAGTGACTTTCTCTCAATCCTCTATCCTGACGGGACAGTTCTCTCACACAGTAGTACAGCCCATCATTTTTTGCATCTGGATATTTTTGTTCATTTGGGTCAAAATACAACAGGACTTCGCTTGATTGATTTCTTCCTTTAACTTTAAGAAGAATGAATTATGTATTATGATTATGATTTTGATTATATTACTGTTATTATTATTATTATTATAATTAGGGCCCTATCCCCGAGGTTCATCTCTCTCTCTCTCTCTCCCTCTCTCATCTCTCTCATCTCTCTCTCTCTCTCCTCTCTCTCTCTCTCTCTCTCTCTGTGTGTCTGTGTGTGTAACCTGGACCTAAGCCAAGCTCGTTTGTCTTGCAGTTGGGTGTGGACAAAACAGATAGATCTGCTGTCTGGCATCTAGTTCAACACTCCTCCCATACGATTGACCCACTGGTAAAAAAACAACAACTTCGCAATAAACCGAACATCCTATATTAACCTTCTAATTGATCCCATATCCTGATAGGACAGTTATCTGACATTGTTTTCTTCGTTTTTCGGTTACATCTCCGAGTTTTACCAATGGTGAGATTTTTGCTTATTCGACCGATTTCCACCACCACCATTTAGGTAGCCGCATTCTGACTTCGGGGATGGTGTCTAAACACGACACACATGTGTGTGTTGGTGTTTTTTCTGCCATCCATTTTTACCGGCACACAGTGGCCTAATCTTCTGAAAGGCGGAACAGGTTTTGTAACGTGTGTGCAGGGTATTCTGCGTGCGTTCGCACACGGGACCTCGGTTTATATTCTCATCCGAAGGATTTTGTCGTTCAGTTTGATATTTTTGGGTCAAACTGGGGAAAAAGGGGCCAGGCTGGGAATCAAACCCAGACCATCACGGTTAACTTGTTGGCAGGCAAACGTCTTAACCATCTTCCTTCTTGCAAACTGACCTAGTGTACACCATTATTTCTGCGTCTGAGTGTTTCGTTAACTTGATTCAAAATAAAACAGCATTTTGCTTGATTGATTTCTTCCTTCCTAAGCTTTATGAAGAATGTATCATTATTATTGGGGCACTATCATCGGAGTTTGGATTTATTATTTTTTTAAGGGTGGACAAAAACGGTCGCATACGTGAAAATCTCACAGTTGATGAACATTACAGTTCTAGCCGAAAAATACGAAAGAAAATAAGGCAGTGTATTGCAACTTCAGGAAATGTACACTGGGTAAAATAATAATAATAATAATAATAATAATAAAATAATAATATATGGAGTTTATATAGCGCTGAATCTTGTAAAAAACAAACAAATCGAAGCGCTTGCACTCAATCATTTACAGGCATGCAACTCTCCTTAAACATAATGAGCAACAGATTTCAAATCCATGCGCGCACACTACGCACGCACACGCACACGCACGCACACACACACAACACCACACACACATCACACCACACACACACACACAACACACACACACAACACACACACACACACACACACCACACACACGAACAACACTTAGAAGGTGAAAGATACTGTTGAAAATTAGGGACAGATATTGGGGGAAAGTCTCAGGTAGAAATAAGTTTGTTTTGAGGCTGGATTTGAAGGAATCAAGTGAAGGCTTTTGACAAAGTGAAAGAGGGAGGTCATTCCAGGTGATGGACCAGAAACAGAGAAGGAGCGACGGCCAACATGGTTTGTTTGAATCTGGGGTTCCAAAGCACAAATATCTGCGCTGAACGAAGGGAACGGGATGGAGTGTACAGATGAAGACAGTACAGAGATAAGAGGGTGCAGATTTGTGAGACATTTGAAACAGAGGGTATAGATTTTATACTCCAGTCTTTGTGAGACAGGCAACCAGTGAAGAGATCGCAGAAGAGAGTGATGTGTTCAGATTTTTTTCTTTCTTAGGACCAGTCGAGCTGCAGAGTTTTGTATGCGTTGAAGAGAGTGGATAGATGATGCTGGTAGGCCAGCCAAAAGAGAATTACAAAGTCTAAACGTGAAAGAATGAGAGATGTGACAAGCTTGAAGTTGCATCAGTGGGCAGATACTTGCGAATCGCGCTTATCGCCGTAATTGATAGTAGCAAGACTGGCAGTCTGGGTGATAATTTTTCATAGAGAGTGTGTTGTCAAGAACTACTCCTAAATACTTCACAGAGTTGGACAAAGGAACTGACGTATTGCCGAATTCTATTGAAGTTTTTTGTGATAGAGGAAAGTTTATGTGGGTCCCTATGAGTATGTCTTCGGTTTAATCGGCATAAGTTGTAACTTGTTCTGAGTCATCCAGTTTTGAATGTCTTGAAGGCAGTAGGACATATTTGTCAGGAGGGAAGGCAAGTTTTCAACAGTATCGCTGCACTGAAGCTGAGTATCATCGGCATAGAAATGATGATCAATATAGTGGTTGTTTATTATATGTGAGAGTGGAGCAGTGTAGAGAGTAAAGAGAACAGGGCCCAGGACTGATCCCTGCGGGACTCCACATTCCATTTTGACAGGTTTTGATTGAATTTTGTTTACAATATCTTTCTGGAACCGGTCTGTGAGGTATGAAGTAAACCAGGTGAGGGCTGTGCCATTACTACCAAACGCATTTTGGAGGCGAGAAAGAAGAAATGAGTGATCTATGGTATCAAAGGCTGCAGATAAGTCAAGAAGAGTGAGGAGGGAGATTTTTCCTGCATCAGAAGCAAGTAGAAGTGTATCTAAAGTATGGACTAGGGTGGTTTCGGTGCTGTGGTTGGGGCGATAGGCAGACTGAAAAGTGGGAAGAAGATCATTGGAATGAAGGTGACTGTTGAGCTGTTTGAGAACAACTTTTTCTTTTCTAGTACTTTAGAGACAAAGGGTAAGTTTGAGACAGGCCTATAATTCTTAAGAATGTTGGGATCGAGGTCGTGCTTTTTCAGTAGAGGTGTGACTATTGCTGTTTTAAGAGCTGATGGAAAATTTCCTGACTGAAGAGATGAGTTTACTATTTTAGTGATAATAGGTACAAGTTGTGAAGGCATTGTGAGAAAACAGGAGCAGTATGGATCAAGGTCGCATGATTTTATAGTCATTTCCTTCAGAATTGTCATGATTTCTTTTTCACTTGTTGGATGGAAGGAAAAGAGAGGAGTGCCAGTGAACTGGGGTCAGGAGCCAGGCTGGAATTGAGTTTGATCAAGTCTGGAGCGTATGTTTTGAACTTTGTCTGAAAGAAGGCAGAAAATATGGATGGAAGTTCAGACAGGCTGTGGTGTTAGGCAGAGAGTTGTTTTTGCAGATCCAAGAGATTTGAGGTGAGGAAAAAAGAGATTTTATGGATGTAGCACAGAGAATTTGGGAAGAGTAGTAGTCTGTCTTTGCTGAATGGATTAAGCGTTTGACTTTGTTTATTTGTTTTCGGAAAAGCTGTTTGTTGATTTCGGTTTTTGACTTCCGCCACTGCCGTTCTAGTTGCCGGCGTTTGCGCTTCGCTATCAAGATGTCTTGGGTATACCATGGCGCACATGGTCCGTCAGGGAGGAGGTGATCAGTAGGAGGTGCATGCTCATCAAGCAGTTGGCGGAGAATAGTGTTATAGTGATCAGAGAGGTCAGTGTGGTCAGAGGTTTGTGAAAAACGTTCGGAAGCTTGTGAAGAGAAGGTATGAATGTCTAAGGCCTTAAGATTGGGGACGAGTAACATATTTCTTCTTTCTGACAGGTTTTGTGATGTTGAGATGGAAAAGAATGGCGGAATGATCAGAATGCAGTTCGTCGGTGACAGAAACAGATGTGACAAGATTGAATGAAGCATTAGTAATCAGCCAGTCTAAAATATGACCAGATCTGTGCGTTGCTTCGTTTACCAGTTGAGAGAGAGATGTACACTGGGTAGATACATCATGGCAGAGTCTGTCCCTCTCAGGGCAATACATTGCATTAGATCAGGTTTTCTGTCATAGGTACCACCAGCTAATACCAGGCTACTCTTTTATCAAACCGTAATACGGTATTCTGTGTGAGAAATACAGCCAGCATCAACAAGACATCTTCCACGTCTTCATTGATTTTAAGAAGGCCTTTGATAGAGTATTGCATGACGCTCTGTGGGCCACCATGAACAAATTCAACATGGGCCAGAAGCTGATCCACACCATCAAGGAACTCTACTCAAAGGCCACCAGTGCAGTACTCGTACAGGGCACGATAGGGGAATGGTTCCGTACCTCAGTTGGGGTCCGACAGGGATGTCTGCTGTCGCCTACATTGTTTAACATTTTCCTCGAACGCATCATGACTGACGCCTTGGAAGACCACACAGGCACAATCAGCACTGGAGGGCGAACAATCACCAACCTCAGGTTTGCCGATGACATTGACGGTCTGGCAGGAAATGAAGAGGAACTGGCCAACCTAGTGAAGCAACTGGACGAAATATCCTCACGATACGGCATGGAAATCAGCGCCGAGAAAACCAAGCTCATGTCAAACAGTGCCCAGCCAATCACCACCAAGATCACTCTCAGCGGAAAAAAACTGGAGACAGTTGACCATTTCAAGTACCTTGGAGTCATCATAAGTGAGGAGGGATCGAAGACCGAAATCCTAGCAAAAGCGGCACAAACAGCAGCAGCAATGGCAAGACTGAAAACCATATGGAGAGACAGAAACATCCCTCTCGGAACCAAGGTAAAGTTACTAAACGCACTAGTCACCTCAATCATGCTTTACGTATGTGAGGCATGGACACTGAACGCAGACCTACAAAGGAGGATCCAAGCAGTAGAAATGAGATGCCTTAGAAGGCTCCTTGGCATCTCATACAAGGACCATGTCACCAACAATGAAGTCCGCAGAATGATCACTCAACAAGAGCGGGACTATGAAGACCTACTGACCACGGCAGAAAAGAGGAAACTCAGATGGTATGGGCACGTAACACGCTCAGAAGGACTTGCAAAGACCATCCTGCAAGGAACAGCCCAGGG
The DNA here is from genome assembly GCA_028751875.1 of Rapana venosa. Classification (NCBI taxonomy): domain Eukaryota; kingdom Metazoa; phylum Mollusca; class Gastropoda; order Neogastropoda; family Muricidae; genus Rapana; species Rapana venosa. The sequence goes on along the minus strand of CM054158.1, from coordinate 32,982,207 downwards.
GCAAGAGAAGACGGGGCAGACAGAGGAGAAAGTGGGCCGACGACATCCGTGATTGGACAGGGGAGGACTTCAGTGTCACCCAGGCACTCGCCCACGACCGCGCTAAGTGGAGCCAGCTGGTCCACCGTTCGTCCACCATGCAGCGCCCCTACGACCCTGGCGGGTTACGGGACCAGTGAACAGTGAACAGTAAATACAGTATTGCATAAGATGTTATAATTATGTGCTTTTGCAAGTATGACTTCAGATTAAAGTTTCATTTTAAAGACTTCCAGGGGAAACGAAGTCAAAAGTAATGCTATTCTCAAGGGAATGAGACAATTGAATGGACACTTGAGAATTGATGTGAACACATGTGCGTTTAGAGCGCTGTCAAACCATATATCCTTAAGCTCTAAGTACAAGGTTATAATTTCATCACCTCCTTCTTCATCTCATTCTTCTGTTATCTCTGCTTTCCCTCCAATTTCTCCTCATCCTCCTCATCCTCCTCCCCCTCCTCCTCCTTCTCCCCCTCCTCCTCCTCTTCTTCTTCTTCTTCTTCTTCTTCTTCTTCTTCTTCTTCTTTTTCTTCTTCGTCGTCGTCGTCGTCGTCGTCGAGCGCTCAGACAGCAACTGTTGTTGCCTATCATATGAGCGAAAATGCCTTGCGCTGCCGTTAAGCGCCTGGCAAGTAAGTCCCAGCGCATTCGACTTCCGCCTAAGAGAGAATTAGTTGTGTTTTTTTTAAGTCTTTCTGAAAAAAAGGTAGGAGTATGGACCAAGAAAGTAGAAAATATAGACAAGAAGGAGGTGACATGAAGAAAAGGAAAAGGCAGAAACAAAGAGAGTGATAGAAAAGATTAAATTTCTAGCACGTAATTGCCAGAATGTGGGGATGCTATTTATACTGAGAGACTTCCTGACATCCCCATAGGAGATTCCTCCAATTTAAAGAGTACATTTTATCTGTGAAAAAGAAGTGTTATAATAACATATACTCGTACTTTAAAAAAAAGTATGTTGACTATATTTTTTGTCTTTTGATATGTCATCAATAACTGTCAAACAGAAGAGATCACCTGACACAATATTGATGGTAGAAATAGTACCGTAGTGGCTACTATAGTGTGTGTGACTTAACGTGGCAAAACTTATATACATATTCTTAACCTTTGACATATAGAGTGATAAAAGAGGAACTGAGCGCCAGATTACCCAAGATAATCCCAAAATGTCAGATTATCAGAAAATAGATACTGATAAATTTGCTTTTATAAATCACAAAATATTACAAGGCTTTTTTATGTTAAGCAGCAAGAAGAAAAGGATAAAAAGGGGGAAAAAGCCGCTGTACAGGAACTAATGACAGCTACAGTGGCTATGCACTGGGATTTGACTATTAAATGCGAAGGATGATAACGTTACATGAATAATAATAATAATAATAATAATAATAATTATGGAATTTATATAGCGCTGAATCTTGTAAAGCAACAAATCAAAGCGCTCAGATTTTATTTCATACCACTTTAAGTCATGGCAGATTTCTCTCCGTGAAATTCGGGCTGCTCTCCCCGGGGAGAGCGGGTGAACGCGTCGCCACTTAGCGCTGCGCCACCCAATACAATCCAATGCAACACGATACAACAGGATACAATAAATAAATATAAGATTGATAACTGCCATGCATCCTAGATCTTTAATCAACTCTTGCCTTGTTTCAACTGCAACCATAATTTATCAAATTCTGCAGCAGCTTTACTTTCCAAAATAAACATTACATGGTCTATAGAATACATTCCTGATTTCTTTAGGTTATAAAGACTATTATCAAACGAAGATTTAAAAAACCCCTAAGTCACAGATTCTTATTCATCTAAAAAAAAATACTACAGAAAAATGAGCAAAGTCTCGATTTCATCTAAATCTTAATTTTTGTTTAAAGGGAAAAAAAACGGTTTTTACCAAAATGGAAGCAAACATAACCACCCGTGATGACTGGCCACAGCCGAGAGGTCAGATGACGGTCATTACAATGCCTGCGACCCCAGGGGAGTGGTCAACAAGCCATGTATCATTTCTGATCCACTGGCTCCTGCCTCACTGTGAAATTGATGCCAACACAAAATGGTCGTTGGAAGTAATGGAGTCCACAGTCATACAAATAAAATCCTGAAGTGTGAAACAGAATTTAAAAAAAAAATTGAAATGGATTATCGGGACAAAATTAATCATGGCGGTCATCATGAAAATTGTTCTTTGATCTTCTCTGACAAATAAGAATCGATCTTTGGAAGAAGAAAATAAAATCTTACTGTAAACATGTATGCTTCTGACTTACATATTTTATAATACAGGTTCAGGTTACACTTGTACGACTTAAAAATCAAAACCTCAACAACCACAAAAATATAAATCTTCTTTATTGGTTAGTTGGATGGTTGGCTGGCTGGTAGGCTGGTTGGAATTTTTTTCCTTTTTTCTGGGTAATTCTATATCATCATTATAGTATACCACTTGGCAGAAGACGGGTAACTGTCAGTAAGTTACGAAGAGTGTTTCGGGAGAAAGGGAGAAGAAATACCTGTGGTCATCAGTTAGGTTAGGGGACTCTTGGCAAGGTTTTCAGTCTGAATGATGAGGTCCTCAAGACTAGCTGCTTAGGTCCTCAGAGCCAGGAATCGTGGTGGAGTTTGAAGAAAACACCATGGCAGTCCTGTCTGATGCATCCTTCGGATGAGACTATAAACCGAGGCCCCGTGTTCGAACGCACGCAGCACATCTTGCGCACACGTTAAATCCTGTTTCGCTTTTCGTAAGAGTAGGCCATTGTGTGCTGGTGGAAACAGATGACAAAATTTGCAAAACCGCATATACACGGGGACTAGATGTAAAAACGCATATGAGTGCTTATTCCATTATCCTCGATATAAAAGAATACATAGATAAATAAATAAATAAATTACAATCTATTTGACTATTCTGCCATTAAAGGTATATCACGCTACACCTTCCGTGGTTTTAGAGGTAACGCACCAACCAAGAAGGCCAGAAGTGCTGGTTTGGTCCCTATATTATGAGCCCAGACTTTTTTCCATCTACTAGGTCTTGATTGGTGGTCTAGGCGCTAGTCTTTCGGATGAGACAATAAAATCGAGGTCCAGAGTGCAACACGTATTCAGTACACGTAAAAGAAAGTAACTAAACTGAACGTCTGGAGATGCACTACTGTTTTTTGTTTGTATCAAATTCAACATTGATTTAGATTTAGTCTGTAAACTCTTTGTTATGATTATTTTCTTTAATAAAAACAATTATTTTCTTTTCTTGTCAAAAACCTGAATAACAGTCATGTGAATCATATATTATGTATAATTATGAACTGCATGCAAATTATTTCTCGTTTTTACAGACTTTCGTAACACACGCTACGGATTGTGATAAGAAAAAAAACACTATCGTTAAAACTTTAGATTGTTTGTGTTATGTTTATGTTATTAACAGCTTAATAAAGTATATTTGTAATAATCGCTGGGAAAATAAATTGCATGCATAGCATTTCTTATTATATCAAATGTTTGCATTTCAAATTTAGAGGGATTATGCGGTTTTTATTAAAAGTTTACCTTCACGTTTTTCTAAGAGCTGTTATTAACTCCCTTGAATAGAAACTGTGCAGTGTGGCCTTTCACCAGATTTATTCATTGATGTGTGATGAAGCATGCACACAGAAATTGTCTTGTTGACCTTAAAAAATGTTGATATTTGAGCAAATGCAGCGTGGGTCTCTTTTCATTCAGAGTGAATTGAAATATGCAGATCATTATAACGTTCAGCTGATAAAGTCATGCTTCAGTGAACTCTATTGGAAATGCTTTATACAGCGTATAATTATAGAAGTTTTCAGGCGCGCGCATGTACGCACGCACAATCATACTTGCGAACACACACAATCTCACGCACATAGGTGCACATACACACACACACTCCACAGCACATACTCACATACACACACACACACACTCACACACACACACAACACACACACACACACACACACACACACACACACACACACACACACACACACACAAAGCACCTGTCATACAACAGTTACCTTATGAAGCTTATTTATGCTCCTATATCCTAACACTGAAGGCTTCTTCACGGAGTGGAAAGACGTTCAGGTTTATACTTGGATTACGTTACAGTACAATGTTGAATTGTAGAATGGGTGGGGATACGTTTTGATTTATTTTCTAAGATCCAATGTTGTATGCAGAACAAACATTTATGTCTATAGGCATGCATACTACACACAGATCTGAACCAGAAAATAAGGTATGGCTTTCTGGCTTCTTAAGAGTAGTCCCCTTGAAGGCAGTCGCTTAAAGTCTATATGGAGAAATAAGGGCTTGTATTGCATTGTATTGTATACCACTTTAAGTCATGGCAGATTTATCTGCGTGAAATTCGGACTGCTCTTGCAGAGGAGAGCGGGTTGCCACTAGAGCAGCGCCACCTGTTAGTTTTGCCTCTTTTCCTGTCTGCGTATGTATTTGGTTTCCTATTAGAATGACAGTTTTTCCAGGGGCAGTTCTCTTGCTGCTGTGGGTTCTTTTACGTGCACTAAATGAGTATTGCACACGAGACCTCGGTTTAATCATCTCATCCAAAAGACTAGAACCCAGACCATCACTCACGGTCTTGTGGATGCGGGGAGGGGGGATTTCGGGGACGATTGGGGATCGAACCACCACACACTTGAAACCCGGACCTTTTCATTTTCTAGGCAGGTGCATTACACCTAGACCACCGATCTACTATACACATACACACTAAACACACTATATACATACCAAGATGTTGCAGCAAGCTTAGAGAGTGCCAGACCTCTGTTTTACCATGACACAGGAATGACGAGGGAGGGAAAGGTGAGGTCGGTATGAAGTATGTTTGATGCTGCTGTGCAATAAGTGTAATTCATTGCAATGAGGAGCAGTGCAGTACAGAAGAGTATCATTTATTGCAGCACAACAAAACAAAATAAACTAAAACAAAACTATATATATTATATATATATATATATATATATATATATAGATATAATAGATAGATAGATAGATAGATAGATAGATAGATAGATAGATAGATAGATAGATAGATAGATAGATAGATAGATAGATAGATAGAAGATAGATAGATAGATAAGATGTAATATGGTACAATGCAATGCAGTACAGTACAACACATGCCATGCAGTATTATCTAAATACTTTACAATATAAAAAAAACTACTTGCAAAATCAAGTACTGCAACCACAATTTGACACAGTACAGAAAATAACAAAATACCATACAATACCTGTTAATACAACACAACATTACACGACACTATACAATAAAACATAACACAATACAAATCTATCTGCTGAGACAGCAGAAGTTAGTTCTCTTGGAATATTTAAACGTAGCTTTCTTGTGTCTTTCGAGAATATGATTCGTATCAAAGTGCCTGTCAGTATTGTAATTACCCTTTACAGGTTGATTAAGATCTTTTTGACTTGACTTGACTTGAATTTATAGCAAACGGCACAAAAGTAAACGCCCACGCTATACAATAGGATATACTATTACAAGATAATCACATTTTTAGGGGGACTTAATTCTTTGTCCAAACACTAAACCTTCACCATCACCTCTTACAGCAATTAGCTCCCCTTTCCCATTCTGTACCCACAGGGTTACCACCCTTGCCTCCTCCCCTGTGTGTTCGGCCATTTTTCTTCTTTCCGAAAGGATAGGCTCCGAGGGAAGTGATCAAGTGCACTGCATTCATTATTTTTCTTTGTGCAGCGTGCTTTGTCAAGGCAAAGCTGGCGAGGCCCTTCCCTTATCTTTTCTGTCGGATGTTTCCAGTTGGGTTGATTGTATTGTATGCTACAAGAAAGCAGAAGACCTTGGAGAGTGGAGGAAGCTGGTTGCAAAATCTTCAGTGGTGCCCCCACGGTCCATGGGACTACAGGATAGGTGGCGTTGCATTGAAGGGAAGTGAACTATATTGAATTGTATTGTATTGTGTTTATTGTATTATATTTTTTTGTTTTGTAAGTGTATTGCATTGTATTGTATGTATTGTGTTGTATTGCATTGCATTGCATTATATTGTATTATTGCATGGTATTGCATTGCATTGTATTGTATTGCATTGCATTGCATTGTATACCACTTTAAGTCACGGCAGATTTCTCTGCATGAAATCTAGGCTGCTCTTCCCGGGGAAGAACGCGTCGCCATAAGAGCAGTGCCACCCATTAATTTTCTTTCTTTTTTTTGATTACTTCCCTTAACATTCCGTGTAAGTTACCTCGAGTTATTGATACCATCTGGCTTAAACTTATCTATGCTTCTTCTGAAATTTAGAAAAGAATAACAAAAATATAAATAGTATTTTTTTGTATTTTATTCTTTTATATCGAGGATAATGGAATAAGCACTTACGTGCTTTTTTACACCTAGTCCCCGTGTGTATGCGGATTTGTGAATTCTGTCATCTGTTCCCACCGGCACACAATGGCCTACTCTTACGAAAAGCGGAACAGGGTTTAACGTGTGCGCAAGATGTTCTGCGTGCGTTCGCACACGGGACCTCGGTTTATAGTCTCATCCGAAAGACTTTTGGGGGAGGGTGGAGTCTGCACTGATGTTAACTCCAGAGGAAAATATCGCCTTGAACGGGAATCGAACCGAGGGTCGTCAGGTCGTCAGATAAATGGAGGATGTAGTCTGTTCTGCTGCAGGGAACTTGTCGAAAATAAATACAATCTTCACATAACCTGTCAAAGTAATGACAACATGTCATTGCATGTCTTGGCAATTTCTTTTCTTTTTTTTTTCGTTCCTTGGCTAGAGCTCCGAAGTTCACCAAATGGTGAGATTTTGCACAATCGACCATCTTTATTTGTCCACTATATTCTGATTTGGGGGATGTATACCCCGGTATGTTCATGCTTCCGTAACCCTCCCAACGCTGACATGAATTACTGGATCTTTAACATGTATGTTATGACCTCTTTGTGTATATACACAAAGAAAATTAAAGCACTGGCAGGTCTGCACTTAAGTTCACCTGGGAGATCGTAAAAATCCACCACCGTTTACTTCTCTAGACACCAGCGAGATTCGAACCGACCAGTTCATGGACCCATAGGATTGAAATCGAACGGTGTGAACCGCTCGGCTATATCGTCTGTTACGGTCATTTACAATCTCGACATAGCAGTTTAAGGCATGACAACATATTAATGTATCGTCTATCAAAGAGCCACAACCATTCATGATCTCAATACATAAAGATGTGTGGAAATGTATGGCTGTGACTCTTGACAAGATGGTATATTTTGGGTAATTTGCTTATAACCAACACTGACAAAGGTCTCAGTCTGAGCCACGAATTTTTTTTTTTTTTACATTTTAAATAGCAAACAGAAAGATCAGCGGTGATTGGCACCCACGTTTTCAGATAACTGCAGATTTCGAGTCAGACCCTCAAGCTACTAACCCATTCGGCCCCTCTCTCTTTCTCTCTCCCTGCCACTCCCCCCCCCCCCCCCCCCAGCCCTTTCCCCTCCCTCACCCACCGCCCACCCCTCCTCCAGGAACCTCCACCATTACTCCCACCCATTTCCCACTCGCCCACGTCATGCCAAGCTCAGTGGACATGTCGAATGGTTCCAGTTTAATCTGCTGCGAGATTGGTGCTCTCCCTTCAGTATGCCCAAGGGGTCTCTTTTCATTCCAGCCCGGGCTCCTAAAGAGTTAAATTTTATTGCACGTGTTTTGTTTTTGTTTCTTTTACTTAGGTATTTCTGGGTGAGGGTTTTTGTTGGCATGGGGTGTTTGTTGTTTGTTTGTTTTCTGTCAGAGGGTTTTATTTTTTTGGTTTGGGTTGGATTTTTTGGTTTTGTTTCTTTTTTGTTGTTTGTTTGTTTGGGGGGTTTTGGGGGGGGGTGTTGGGGTTTTTGTATGCTGTTTTCCTGTTTTGTTTTTGTTGTTTTTTTTCCTCTTTATTTATGGCATTTTTCCACTTCCTTTCTTCTGATTTGTTTCTCTCTCTCTCTCTCTCTCTCTCTCTCTCTCTCTCTCTCTCTCTCTCTCTCTCTCTCTCTCTCTCTCCCTCTAGCTGGCTGTGTGTACTCTATCTCTCTCTGTCTCTCTGCTTCTCTGTCTCTGTCTCTGTCTCTCTCTCAGTGTTGAGTACTTGTGGTAAACAAATCTCGTTTTGTTTCTGTCTCAATTTAAGCTTTTGAGTTAATAATTTGTGGGAAAAAATGCACATATAATCTATTTAGCATACAAAACATGTGCAGTGGACAAGTGAATGAAAGGGTGATCTTTAACTCTATGTGAACTAAAGATAGTGATTCAAATCTCGGCGGCAACGCCTGATCAATGAAGAAAGGAATATGCTAAGATTTCCCAGTTCATCTACTGTGCAGAACCGCTATTTCCCTGGTTTCGTTTGTGGATCTAGGCATCCAGAAGATCGCAGGTGTTTCTTTAAGAGGTTTCTAAAAAAAAATTAAATTATGTCATTGCTGACAAGGTAAGGACAGTGAGGAAATACCCAGAATGTTTTTGGTTTTTATCATTCCTTGTTTACCGAAAGGAGAGGACAACAGGGAGTGGAGGAAGCTGGTTGCAAAATCTTCTTCAACAGTGTCCCCATGATCTACAGGACTACGGGGTAGGCGAAAGTGAAGAAGTCTAGAGTTCCCAGGTTGATTAAGCAGATGCCAAGCAGCTACCACAGTGAAATATGTAAAGAACATGTTGCTCCCTATGGCAACACAGGCCAAATCCCAACACCCCCCCCCCCCAAATCCTAACTGAATAAAAAAAAATGCGGATGAAAAAACACATCACCCCTTCCCCTCCCCCCAAAAAGTGTGTGTATATATATATATATATATATATATATATATATATATATATATATATATATATATTATATTATATATATATATATACATACAAGTATATATATATACATATATAAGAGAGAGACAGATAGATAGATAGATAGATAGATAGATAGATAGATAGATAGATATATTGATTGATTGATTGATTGATTGTACTTTCAGATATAAGCATACGGCCAGCTGTCGCGAACGTACCGTAGTATCATGAATACCTACCTGTAGTCATCATAGTTAAAGCGCTGAAAGAATCCGTCTCCAGTAAACTGTCAGAGAGTAATATGATAATGATTATGGCCGGTCCGGTTCAATGGACACTTTCTTCTCTCTTTGGACAGAGAGTGACATAATATTATGGTCCAACGGGCATGTTCTTTCCACTCCGTCAAATTCACAAATCGACGAGTGTTTACAGGTGATTTGCTTCTCGTTCTGTCCAAATGCTGGAATCACCTTTTAGCAATAACTGGGGAACAGAATCTGTTGCATATCCAAAACAAAAAAATAATGGCAAAAGCATTTAGATTGGAGAGAAATCATGTGCACGTAGACTTTTCATCAAAGATCGCTTTTGCATCAACTGATTCGACTCTCTGTCTCTCTCTGTCTCTGTTTATCTGTCTGTCTGTCTGTCTGTCTGTCTTTTTTCTCTGACTCTGTCAGTCTGTCTGTCTGTCTGTCTGTGTGTATCTCTCTCTCCCCTCTCTCTCTCTCTCTCCTCTCTCTCTCTCTCTCTCTCTCGTATGTGTGTATGTGTATGTGCGTGTGTGTGCGCGCGCGCGTGTGTGTGTATGTGTATTTGTGACCATGTATGTGTGTGCACACGCGTGCATTGATTCTTCTCTCTCTCTCTCTCTCTCTCTCTCTCTCTCTCTCTCTCTCTCTCTCTCTCTCTCTCTCTCTCTGTCCGTCTGTCTGTCTGTCTGTCTGTCTGTCTGTCTGTCTGTCTCTCTCTCTCTCTCTCTCTCTCTCTCTCTCTCTCTCTCTCTCTCTCTCTCTCTCTCTCTCTTTCTTTCTTTCTTTCTTTCTTTCTTTTTGTACGGGGGAACGGGATAACCTGGTGGTTAGAGTGATGTATTCGTGATCTGCTAACCCGGGTTTCATTCAGGAGGATTTTTCCTGGTGAGTTAACATCAGTGCCGACTCCACTCTCCCCAAAAGTCTTTCGGATGAGACTATAATATGCCGAAATCCCGCGTGCGAACGCACGCAGAACATCTTGTGCACACGTTAAAATCCGTTCCGTTTTTCGGAAGAGTAGGCCATTGTGTGCCGGTGGGAACGGATGACAAAATTGACAAAACTGCATACACAAGGGGACTTGATGGAAAAAAAAGCACATGAGTGCTTATTCCATTGTCCTCGAAATAAAAAAATAAAATAAATAAAATAAAATAAAATAAAATCTCTCTCTCTCTCTCTCTCTCTCTCTCTCCTCTCTCTCTCTCTCTCTCTCTCTCTCTCTCTCTCTCTCTCTCTCTCTCTCTCTCTTGTCTTATGAATAAAATAAAAAGGCTGAGCTAAAATCCCCATGTATGAGCATGCTACATAAATTAATTCATCTTTCATGGAAGAATTTTTCCAGTTTTAGCTCAATGGTCAGAGCTCACCCGCTTTCTCCAAGCTAAGAATAAACATCATTAAGCAAGATTACCGAGCGGCTGGGTGACCGTGTGTGCACCTTGGCTTCAGTACAGTCCCCAAGTTCACCCAGCTGTGAATGGGTACCTTGTCTCTTTAGGGTCAGAGAAGGTAAAGCAGCGAGGGAGAGGAGATGAGCGCCGCCCTCAATAAACATTTTGGCCCCATGGAGAAGTTGAGGTCTCTGACATCTTGCTCCCCATACCTTAAGCCAGTATAACGAATGACATAAATATATACAGCATGATTCAAAGGTTGAGGAGTACATTCAGATATTCAAGTCAAGTCAAGTCAAGTCCGAAATACTTTAATCATCCCACGAAGGGAAATTACAATACTGACAGGCAGATTGATACGCATCAAAAATCTCAAAAGACACCAAGAAAAACTATATTTCATATTGGTTATGCAATAGGGTAAGCATTTACTAAGAAAACTAGCACTGAGCAGAGTGCTTTGAATATTAGACCCTCTTTGATACTCACATCCATCTAAAAAACAACAACAACAAAACCTGAAGCCAAATGATGCAGTCATTTAAGACACAAACAGGGAGATCAGCTGTCACGAACGTGGCGTCATGAATATCTCCATTCATCACAGTTAACATCTGCTGAAGAATTTGCCTCCGGCAAAGTGACACAGCGGAGATACGGTTCAGTAGACATTTTCCTTTCTGTACGTTAAATTCACAGATCAGGAAGCATTCACACCTGGTTTGCTTTTCATTTCTTCCGATACTGGACTCAGCTCTTGATAATGATTAGGAGGGGGAAAAAAGAAGAAAACTTTGCATGTGCAATATGATGGTGGTGGTCGTTTGCTTGAAGAAAAAAACAACAAACAACCCTGTAGATGTTTCCCCAAAACTGTATTTTGATTTTCTCTCTCTCTCTCTCTCTCTCTCTCTCTCTCTCTCTCTCTCTTCTCTCTCTCTCTCTCTCTCTCTCTCTCTCTCTCTCTCTCTCTCTCTCTCTCTCTCTCTCTCTCTCTCTCTCTCTCTTTTTGTGTGTGTGTGTGAGTGTGTATGTGTATGTGTGTGTATGTATGTGCCTGTGCGCGCATATGTGTGTGTTTATGTGTGATATCTGATTACCTGACAAGAAAATCAATGCAAAAAAACACCAGTGCGTATAAAACATAGAGCAAGTCATAACTAGGCAGTGGTTACCTACAAAACATAGAGAAGAAATGGAAGGGCAGAGTAGCTACAGGTTAAGAGTCCTATACCTGTGTGGGGTCCAGGATAGACTAATGGCTAAACTTGCTTGTTGAGCACAGTTTCATATTTTTCTTGCATATGTTAACGGAGTAGTTCTGCAGCCAATCCGTAAGAATTCTCAAGATTAAAAAAATGAATGAAATCAAAGTCCCAGCTATGAACACAAACACAACTGACAGAAACTGTTTTTTTTTAAACTGGCTAATTTTTTTTAAAATCCTAACCATTGTTTTTATTTTATTAAAGGATAGAACAAATACAACCTGTGGAATTATAGACAAGAACGAAAATGAGACAGAAAATTGCCAAACGTTTTTAAGCTACATCATTGCATGACGTCATACACTTGATATACATCTGCAAGTGGCTGACTTAATGCTAAATATGTGAAATATCAACGCTACATATATGTCAGAAAATTTACAAAATAAAGTAACAACACCCCCAGTAAACTCCTGCACATCAGCACAGAAATCAACTGCCATGAACGTGGTGCTATGAATACTGCTACTCATCACAGACAGCTCTCTACCACGTGCTGAAGGATTTGGCTCCAGCACACTGACAGAATGACACATGGCTCAACGGACATTTTCCTCTCACTCTGTTAACTTCACAGATTGAGGAAAGTTTACAGATGGTCTACTTTTCTTTTCTCTTGGCAACAGCTAAGGGGTAAAAACTATTACCTGTCAGGGAAGATTTCGTATGCTGGTGAGGAAAAAAAATCTAAAATTGGAAGATTGCAAGGAAAGGCAACATTGTGTTTTTATTGTTGATAATACAATATTCTAAGTACAAAGATAAAAAGAGAGAAAAAGTAAGGCATATAGTTTATGCTTCACTAATGTTATGCACTTGATATACATCTGCAAAATGACTAACTTAATACTAAATATATGGAATTTCAAAGCTACTTGTGATACGTCAGAAAATCCACCACAACACAGTAACATTGGCAGTAAAATCCTCAACATAAGCATAGAAAGCAACTGCCAGGAACGTGGTGCTATGAATACTGCTACTCATCACAGTTCTCTATCTCCTGCTGAAGGATTTGACCCCAGCACACTGACAGCATGACACATGGCTCAAGGGACATTTTCCTCTCACTCTGTTAACTTCACAGATTGAGGACAGTTTACAGATGGTTTACTTTTCTTTTCTCTAGGCAACAGCTAGGGGGTAAAAAAAATTGTTGCATGTCAGGGAAGATTTCGTATGCTGGTCAGAAATTTTTTTCTTAAATTGGAAGATTGCGGGGAAAGGCAAAATTATGTTTTTTATTGTAGATAATCCAATATTTAACGTACACAGATAAAAAGAGAGATAAAAAGGCATATCATTTATGCTTCACTAACGTTATGCACTTGATATACATCTGCAAAATGACTAACTTATTGCTAAATATATGGAATTTCAAAGCTGCTTGGGATACGTCAGAAAATCCACCACAACAAAGTAACATTGGCGGTAAAATCCTCAACATCAGCACAGAAATCAACTGCCATGAAGGTGGCGCTATGAATAGTTCTATTAATCACAGCTCTCTATCCCCTGCTGAAGGATTCAGCTCCAGCACACTGACAGAATGACACATGGCTCAACGGCCATTTTCCTCTCACTCTGTTAACTTCACAGATTGAGGAAAGTTCACAGATGGTTTACTTTTCGGATTCGTTTTTTTTTTCTCTTCGCAACAGCTAGGAGGGGGGAGAGGGGATGTTGCATGCCAGAGAAGAGGGTACTGTATGCTCGTGAGAAAAAAAACCCCAAAACTTTAAGGATTGCATGGGAAGACGAAACTACTATTTTAGTGTAAAGTAATACATTTAAATTCAAATTGATTTGAACATATGACTTTCAGCCCTCTATTTATTGCTCCGTTTGTCTCTCTGTTTCTCAATCTCATCTTCTTATTCACAGACTCTTTCACTCACTCACTCACTCACGCACATTGTCTCTCACTCATTCTTTGACTCACTCACTTTATCCCATAAATCAGAATGCAGCTTCCTTAATTGTGGGTTAAGCGGTTGCGTGCATGAAAAAACCTCACTGTTGATAAACTTCAGAGCTCTAGCCAAAGAACAAAAACCAGTCTATATCGTTGAAGACTTAACTGACTGGATTACATATTATGCTTGACACAAGCTCAAAACAAATCGCACATTATTAACAATCCTAAATCTAAAACAAGCTTAGGCGTGAGGGAATAACATTTTCATGAAAAGTACCATTTTTTTACACGCAGGTTTGCTTGTTTTGCTAGTGATGGAAACGATGGGAAAATTGCAGTGTCAGGAGGTTAGGGAGCAAGAAAATAAACTGAGGACTTTCAGACAAGGTGAATGTGTAGTGTCATCAGTTCCAGTAAGTTCTGTTGCTTCCCTGCTGCTCAGTAGGCTGAGTGATATATTTATTATGCCAGCCTCTGCTGCAGATATTTTTCAGGCTCAGACAGTGTTAATCTCTGTCTCTAGCGCGCTTTGTCTCTGCCTCTCTCTATATATCTCTCAGTATATCTCTCTAATAGTCTGTCTGTCTGTCTGTCTGTTTGTATGTCTGGTGCCTTCCTGCCTGTCTGTCTGTCTGTTTGTCTGCCTGTCTCTCTCTTTCTCTTTGTCAAATGCCCTGTGTCTGTCTGAAAGAATGATTAAAGTGTTTTTGATTTGACTATTTTGAAAATCAGTTTGTGTGGATTGGGGACGGGATAGCTCAGTGGCCAGAGCGCTCACTTTCCCCCAGCCAAGGTTAAGCAGCATCGAGCGTAGTTACCACTTGGATGGGTGACCGTTTACGCGCTTTGGCTTCAGTACAGTCCCCCAGTTCACCAAGCTGTAAATGGGTACCTGCCTCTTTAGGGTCAGGGACGGAAAAGCAGGGAGGGAGAGGATATGGGCGCCGCCCTCAATATGCTGGCCCCTAGAGAAGCCTAGGTCTCTGACGCCTCGCTCTCCTACGACTACTTAGGTTATTGGACACCTTTACCTTTTTTTCTACCTCTGCAGCACAAATGGAATGATTGACATCACAGGTGCAATGGACTTTAAAATTCACACAGACAGTAGTGAGACTGAGTTTTAAAAATGGATGAAAAGAAACAATATAAGCATGCATACATCCCTTTTTTGTGGTTACAGAGGGGGGGGGGGGGGGGGGGAGGAGATAAATTACGATTTTAAAATGGGGACCGAACAGCTCCTGACAGAACCATGACAAGCATGATCTGCTGTTTGCGGTACGTCCATGGCTGTTTGTTATGCGGGACTGTTGCAGCGGTGGGACTAACAGAACACATTGCGCTTGTCAGTGATGTTGGTACAGTACTGGGAAACGGATGGGAGAGGGATAAAAAGTCTCTAAAGAGAGGACAGAGATTGATGCTCTTATCGGACTGTATGGAACTTGTTTTCTATCAATGTTGTTGAACAGTTTTCTATTCTGATAACAAAAAATTGACCCCAAAACAAAAACAAAACAAAACGAAAAAACTGCAACCAAACATACTACACAAAACAAAACAAAACAAACAAAACAGTCCCCAAAACGACCAGCCGCTATGGTACAGTGGTTACCACCTTGCGTAGTAATAATAATAATAATAATAATAATAATAATAATAATAATAATAATGATAGTAGTAATAAATAAAAAATAAAAAAAAAAAATAATAATAATAATAATAATAAAACAGCAATAATAATAATGTATGGAATTTATATAGCGTTGAATCTTGTAAAGCAACAAATCAAAGCGCTCAGATTTTTTTTATATCAAGGATAATGGAATAAGCACTCATGTGCTTTTTTACACTCAGTCCCCGTGTGTATGCAGTTTTGTAAATGTTGTCATCTGTTCCCACCGGCTCACAATGGCCTACTCTTTCGAACATCGGAACAGGATTTAACGTGTGCGCAAGATGTTCTGCATGCGTTCGCACACAGGGCCTCGGTTTATAGTCTCATCCGAAGGACTGTGTAACAGGCTGAAAGGTCGTAAATCGCTACTATAGGTACTTTTTGGACTCTGGCTGGCTCCAGCCTATAGTGGGTAGGCCATGAGCTCATTAGACAGACTGGAACCACACAGCCGACCTTCATTCACTTTTGAGAAGGAAAAAAACTGTTTCAATCGCCTGAACAACAGTGCAGGTGTTTGTATCTCTCGGGCTCAGTTGACGCCAGGATATAGTACAATAGGAGGAAGCGTAGAGTACAGCCCTGCCAAGCTGTCTCAAAGCAAGCCTGTTTCCTTAGCAGCATCATTACATTGTCCAGATCATCATCTTTGGTCATCATACAATAAAAGAAAAAAAGTCTCTGATTCGATGGCCATGGAAATGAAAACCATACAGATTGCTAGGACTGTAAGCAAAAATAGTATGTGAACAAAGACAAGAAATAATCACCCCCAAAAATTAGATTTTCTCAGATACACCACACACATGCATGACAGCAATCAAACTCAACATATAACACACTCAAAGAAACGGAGCAGGTATGATTTTATTGTCTGTCAAAGGAACTCAACAGCACTTGTCTTTTCACATTCTATTATCGGATTAGGCACCAGTAAAAGTCATGCCAAGCAGTAAAACCAACAGCAAAATATCAATAAATAAATAAATAAACAGCTCATAAAACGAAAAACGAACAGAACAAAATATCAACTAAAAGAACAATATCTCAACTAAAACAAAGTAAAAAATCAAGAATGTTACAAATGTAGATTTGACAGATTATCTTTAAATAAGTGCATATTCATTTATTTGTTTATATATTTATTTAGTCTCTCTCTCTCTCTCTCTCTCTCTCTCTCTCTCTCTCTCTCTCTCTCTCTCTCTCTCTCTCTATATATATATATATATATATATATATTATATATATATATTAATATGAGCGCGTGTGTGTGTTTATTTATTCATGTACTTATTTATTTATTCATTATTTAATTTCGAGGAAAATGGAATAAACACTCATGTGATTTCTAATAATCCTGTTTCTGAATGCATTGAGGCTTTTTTGTTACATTCTGTCATCTGTTCTGATAGATAGCATAAGCATACACGCAGGGACAAGGTATGGATGAACGAACAAATTCAGCAATGCTTACATTCGAATAAACACAAATCAAGGCAGAAAGTATGATAGCAAAGAAATAACACAAACCTGTTGATCCAGTCAAAACCAACATGGCGTGACGTTTCTTCCGGACATTCATTTATTTATTGATTTATTTGTTCATTCATTTATGTATGTATGTATTATGTACGTACGTATTTATTAATTTATTCTTTTATTTCGAGGATTATGGAATAAGCACGCTCGTGCTTTCTTTCCACATCCAGTCCCTGTGTGTATGCAGTTTTGTCAATTTTGTCATCCGTTACCGCCGGCACACAATGGTCTACTCTTCCAAAAAATGGAAATGGCTTCGTGCTGTGTATATTCTAAAGATTACGAGACCAACAGAGCATGTTTCTGATTGGTTACAGAAAAGGCGTAGATGTTAGGTGTAGTTAGATAATGCAAAAAAAGACTTGGCCGTTTTTCTCTATTCTTCTTTTCTGTCTTTTTTTTCTCTGTCGTCACATATTTTGTAGTATAGCCAGTAGTAATGGCACTAGTGCCAATAATAGTAGCATCGGCAACAAAATCATTATTATGATTATCATTATTATCTATTTTATTAGTAGTATTATTATTACTATTATTATTATTGTTGTTGTTATCCTCAGCAGCAGCAGCAACAGCAGCAGCAACCACAGCTGCAGCAGGAAAAAGTCTGCAAGAAAGAGGGATAAGAAGGAGGTGCAGGAGAAAAGAAAGCATGTAGCACATCTGCTATACAGGTTGTTTTGTGCTAAACAACACGAGAAAGAAGAAGAAGAAGAAGAAGAAGGAAGAAGAAGAAGAAGAAGAAAAGAGACAAGAAGAACAAGAGAAAAAGAACAAAAAGAACAAGAAGAACAAGAATAGCAACATCAACAACAAAGTCAACACCAACAACAAATTACTAATAGCGACAACAACAAGACCAACAAAAGCAAGAACAACAACAGCAACAACAGCAATAGCAACAACAACAAACTGCATGCACAGCACGTTCTGTTTAACAAGAAAGTCTGGGCCACAAGGGAGAAAACTGGGTGTCAATAACTCCCTGAGCAAACAGTCTGCACTGTGTGATAGCAATGCATCAAGGAGAGGCCTCTTTCCTGCCTGGCACGGCAAAGTCAGCTTTCACGAGTGATCGCCCTTGACGTCTTTTGCCATGGAGGTTGGAAAGGCTCTCCTTTCCGGTCCGTTACCTTTTTGTTTATGTCTGAAGTAGTTTTCCGTAATGAGGTAGCTCTATAAAAAAAAAAATGCAAATGAGCAAATTAGCTTCAAGGACAACAATCGTGGTAAGAAAACATAAAAAGCTAACACCAAGGCAATCTTTACCTTTTTTATGAGTATCCAAAGCACCACTAAACCTATTGCAATAGGAAATAACTTTATCATTATTGTTGTTTTTTATTATATTATATATTGTTGTTAGTTTTAGTTATGATTATTATTAATATTATTAACAGTCTAGCTTTATCATAAACTCTCTTTTATGATTTTTTATGAACCACAACACACTAAAGCCTATTGCATAGAATAACTTCTATCTTTTCTTTTCTAATTTTATTATTTATTATTATTTTATTATTGATTGTTATATTATATTTATATTATTATTGATTTGATGAAATACATTCATTAATGTTGGGTGCAGTTTTGTTCATTGTTTCATCTCTAATTACTTAATATTTTTAAGTTTTCAATTTTCTAACGGCTTTTTGTTGTCGAATTCCACAGCTAATCCTATTCAACCTAGAATATACTTTGTCTTATATATATTATTGTTAGGTTATGGTGCTGTAGTATAATAATAACATCTACTTTCTGAAATTTTGGGACTGTATACCCTTTCATGAATTGTCTTCTTGTCAAATCCACTCATTTCCTTCTTCAAACCTTGCTTTGTTTTTGCTTCTTGGTCATTTCTTGGGGTTCTTTTTTGATAGTTAGACAGTTCAATTACTCCAACGGACATAGTATAGCCTTTCAAGGTCTCACTTCGCCACTGTAGGATGCGGCCTGTGTAATGGACAAATATCCCTTTTCTGAATTAATTGAAGACATTCCCTGTCTTTCCTTTCATCTCTTGTTTTTGCTTGATCCTTTACTTCCTGTCACCCCCTATTTGTTTTTTTTCTTCCTTCTTGGTCCTTTTTCTGGTTTTTTTTCTTTTTCCAGAAAGATGCAAAAGATAGTAATTCTCTCCCATACCGAAGTCAGATGTGCTGAGCCTGACTTGTCAGGCGCTTAACGGCAGCGCGACGCATTTTCGCCCATATAATGGAGAACAGTACTTGCTGTCTGATCATCTGAAAAGAAAGACTCTCACTCATCAAACCTGTGGCTTTCAGAGCACAAGTCAGGTGATCTACTCATGAGGCATTCAGAGATGTGTTGTAATCTACATTTTCCTATATCCACATTGTGTGGTGAATTTTAGCTTCATAGAAAGTTGTGACTGAGAAGACAAGATTTCAACAACAAAAAAGGAATAAGTACTCCTTCATGTTAATGACTGTGCAGATGTTTGAAATGTGCTTCTGAAATAATGTCACCTATCAAATGTCTTTTCTTGATTTCTTCAAATCTTTTTTAAACACACATCTTTGAACACTCTTTTTGGAACAGGCAAAAAAAATGCTCTCTCAGTTATTGATATAAACAATGTGTCAAGGCCGGTATGCTTTGAGAAAATATTAAATCAGATTGCATGTGTCCATGAAAAGCTCAAGACAGAGCAACCTGCATTCTCTCTCAAAGTTCCAAAAGCCCTCTGAAATCCAAATACGGCTACCCATAAAGTGAGGCATCTATCTACGTGGCTATTGACAAATTTGTTCAAATTGCCAAAGATTTATAGAAAAACAATCAGACAGACTAATAAACAGTTAGAAAGAAAAAAAGAAGGTATAGAGAGTAAGACAGATAGATGGATAGATAGATAGATAGACAGATAGATAGGTAGATAGATAGATAGATAGATGGATAGATAGATAGATAAATGGAAGATGGATGGATGGATGGATGGATAGATGGATGGATGCACAGACAGACAGACAGACAGAGAGACAGACAGATAGATAGATAGATAGATAGATAGATAGATAGATAGAAAGATAGATAGATAGATATGTACATACATACATATTTACATACATACATGCATACATACATACATACATATATACATATATACACACATACATCCATCCATACAATTCATACACACATACATATACCCATACACATAGCATAATTACACACAACAACACACACACACCACACACACACACACACAACACACACACACACACAACGATAGACAAATCCACAGAGAGACACATAGCTACATAGACAAGTGTGCAGCGTGGCAGAATGTCAGGATGACAGAGAGAGAGAAACAACAATGGATGGATTGTCGAAAAAATTCAATCACTGGACAAAACACTTAGTAGCAGTGCGTGAAATTTATGCAATACATTGTTCTTATCCCCGATGTTCCAACAGACTGTCAAAGTGAAACCCATATTATCATATCCTCATTTCTTTTAAAAACCGATCACTCTTAGAAAATCTAAAATCGTTATATCGAAAAAGAGAACTTCTCATTATCTGCAATGTAAAGTTAATACTTTACGGACTTATTCAGTTCTTGGTTAAAAAACAACAACACACAATTGCATGTAGAATGTCAAGTTATTCATAAAAAAGCATCTAATATCACTGAGAGGGAACATACATTGAATTGAATGTTAAAAAAAGCACAAATAACCTTAAACGAAACACCAACAAATAAACTTTCAAAAGCAATGCGATGATAACTGGACATGAATCTCTCCAGCCTCTCCTCCTCTATTTTCTTCCTTCCTTCAGCTTAGCGCTAGCTCATTAGTTAAACTACGTGTGCCTTCAACAAAAGGCTGATCACACCGGAAGAGGAAGACCTCCCACAACCTTCCTGTCTCCTTCAACAAAAGAGGTAAAGACAATCGCTTATAAAAACCTTGACTCGCTCTTTCAAGCCTGTTGAAAGAGGCCTTTCGGGTTTTGTTTCTTTTCTTTTGTTTTTTTGTTGTTGTTTGTTTGTTGGTCGTTGTTTTGGGTTGTTTTGTTTTGGTTTGGTTTGGTTTGCTGTGTTCTGTGTGCTTTCCTCAAGATGCAGGTACATGTTTGCCCATGTTTGTAATTGTGTTGTGTCTTTTTAGCAGTCTGTCTGTCTGTCTGTCTATCTGTATGTCTTCCTGCTTGTCTGTCTGCCTCCGTAGCTCTCTCCCTGTCTCTCTCCCTGTCTGCGTCTCTCTGTCTCTGTCCTTTTCTCTCCCCCCCCTCTCTCTCTGTCTCTCTCTCTGTCTCTCTGTCTCTCCCTTCTCTCTCTCCTCTCTCCCTCTCTCCCCCATCCTCTCTCTGTTTTCCTATCTTGCTGTGTATTGCATTCAGTCTGTCTCTTCATGTTCATTCGTCCCTGCTATTTCCCCATCCCTTACTTGTATGTCTGTCTTTGTCTGTCTGTCTGTCTGTCTGTTTGTCTGTCTCTCTGTCCCTGTCTCTCTCCCTGTCTGCGTCTCTCTGTCTCTGTCTGTCTCTCTCTCTGTGGATCTGTGTTGTGAGTGTGTGTGCGAGTGGATGTGTGTGCGTGTATGTGCGCGCGCGCGCGTGCGTGCGTGCGTGCGCGCGCGTGTGTGTGTGTCTGTCTGCTTGTCTGCCTGTCTCTGTCTGTCTGTTGTCCTGTGTCTGTGCCTGAGTGTCTATATTCCTTTTCCAGGCTCATTGCTCAATTAACTAAACATATCATCGACAGTTCTCAAACCCCCAAGTATCATAAGATTACAAGGGTGTGAGTGAGATGGTTGTGGGGGGGGGGGGGGGGGGGGGGGGAGAAGGGAAAAGAATAAAAGAAACAATGGAAAAAGTTTATGCACATCTGATTTTTTCAATGGTAACGGACAAAACGGGAGAACATAAAATTGTAAAGAATGGACAGCAAACCTATTGAAAAAAAGATATGAACTCTGGACAAACATAGCATGGATTTTCTGGGGATTTTTTTATTTGGTTTGGTTTTTTGTGGTGTTTTTTTCTGGTAGAAGCATGACTTTTGGAGTGACTGGTGGAACCGAACGTCTGACAGAACACACCGTGGCCTGTTGATGGTGCTAGAGAACTGATGAGAGAGAGATGAAGTCTCCAGGGGTATGATTATAGGACGAGGTTATCTGATGGATGTAGCTGTGAATTTGTCAGCGCTTTAGCGTTTGTGATTTTGCAGGTAGGTGATATGTATAAGGAATAGTCTTTATATACAAACTGCGCGTAATTTTTACGTTCTTCATTACGATAATGATAGAACATGTAATATGTAGTATGACCCGACCTATTCAAGGCACACAAATTGGATGAGACTATAAACCTAGGACCCGTGTGCGAACGCATGCAGAACATCTTGCGCACACGTTAAATCCTTTTCCGCTTTTCGGAAGAGTAGGCCATTGTGTGCCGGTGAAACAGATGACAAAATTTACAAAACCGCATACCAACGGGGACTGGATGTAAAAAAGCACATGAGTGCTTATTCCATTATCCTCGATATAAAAGAATATATTTTTTTTTAAATGCATAATGGTTGGGTTTGGGTTTTTCTTCATAGGCTAGAGCTCTGAGGTTCACCAATGGTGAGATTTTGCGTGTGCGACCGTTGTTTGCATCAGGGTGAAGGTAGCCGCATTCCGACTTCGGGGATGCTTGCTGGCTATGTTCGTATTTCCGTAACGTAACCCAACGAAGGCTGACATAAATTACGGGATATTTAACGTTCAAATTTTATCTTCTGCATGTGTATATACACGAAGGGAATTAATGCACTGAAAGATCGTATAAGTCTCCACCCTTAATTCCCCAAACGCAGCCGAGATTCGAACCCACGACATAATGGACCCATGGGATTGGAGTCAGACAGTCTTAACCACTCGGCTATAGCGTCCGTCGATTGCATGATAAGTGTTGTGCAAAATAAACAGTTAGCAACCAAACAAAAGACAGCTTATTCAACAACATCAGCATCAAAACAACAACAACCACAACAAAGCAAAGACCACTTACAAAACAAACAGTGAACAGCAGAAACAACGAGAACATGCATCAAGGGTTACAAACTTATGTTTGAGAACACACACACACACACACACACACAACACACACACACACACACACACACACACACACACACACACACACACACACACATGCGCGTGCGTGTGCGCAGACTTAAATTGAATGAATACAAAAAAATGTGATCAAACACAGCAATTAATTGCTGTAAAATATATCTCATAAATGTAGCTTACATTTTGACATCTGTCAATTCTTGTCACGTTACACACAGACATACACGCGCTCGGCAGCGCGCGCGCAGGCACGATCACACACACACAAACACATACACAAAACACACAACACACACACACACACACACACACACACACACATACACACTGGAACAGGCATCCTTTATTCCCCCGGAAAAAGACTTAATGACTGGATGATTTCTTAAGACTGATCAGTGCAACGGTGCAAAATATGTACATCAGGCAATGGAAATATAACTGCGGCCGACAAAGACCACATTTCCCCATCCATTATCGTAACTATGATTGCAGAGGCAGTGAGATTGAAGGAGCAACTATGGATGAATAAGATCAGTGATTGCTTTTAATTTATTTTTTCGTAGTTGGCACAGAGAAAGAGAGAACGAGAGAGAGAGAGAGAGA
This sequence comes from Rapana venosa, assembly GCA_028751875.1. Taxonomy (NCBI): domain Eukaryota; kingdom Metazoa; phylum Mollusca; class Gastropoda; order Neogastropoda; family Muricidae; genus Rapana; species Rapana venosa. The sequence goes on along the minus strand of CM054158.1, from coordinate 32,958,503 downwards.
GAGAGAGGGAGGTGAGAAACAACGTTAAAAAAGGGAACAGCGAACATACTGTCCGAGTCTAGCAAACTTTTTGTTTCTTTTCTTGTTTTTCTTTTATATATATATATATATATATATATATATATATATATATAGAGAGAGAGAGAGAGAAGAGAGAGAGAGAAGTTAGATAGATAGACAGACAGACAGACAGACAGACAGATAGATAGATAGATAGATAGATAGATAGATAGATAGATAGATAGATAGATAGATAGATAGATAGATAGATAGATAGATAGATAGATAGATAGATAGATAGATCAGGTCCAGGCAGGACAACAGATCATGATAAGATGTGCTATTCATTATCTGCAACAAGACCTGGCAGGCAGGCAAGTGACCAGCATCTTGGACACAGTCCCTGGTTATCACTTTTTCCGAAAAAAAGGCAACTTACAACTATGCCATAAACTACCGTACCATCAGCCTGATCAGCCATCCAAGCAAAGCCAGGCTACGAACCTTCCTGAACAGACTGAAGCCTTGAGCTGAGGAGATCATCAAAGAAGCACAAGCAGTTTTCAGAGCAGGAAAAAGCACACCAAAACAAATTTTGAACCTTAGAATAGTCTGTGAGAAGAAGTACTTGCAACAGCAACAAGATCTTTACCACGTCTTTGTGGACTTGAAGAAGGCGTTTGATAGAGCCTTGCATACTACTCTGTGGGCAACCACGCGGCTGTATAACATCAATGCCATACCTGATCAGAACCAATATCATGCCTCTATGACAAAGCAGCCAGCGCAGTTTATACTACGACAGCAGCATAGGAGAATGAATCCGATGGAAGACTCTTGGGCGCTTGCACAACACTAACTTGATACACTTATGTGCTTCCAATCCTTATAATTTCAAGACAGGGACCACACAGGTTTCCATCTTTGAGATGTTTTGTAGGTAAAAAGTATGACAGAGTTTAGTTTTTGTTGTAGTCGTTTTGTATACTACTATCTCTATCAAGTTATGTACAAACCTTCCAGAACTTTTATTCAAACTTGTACATAAACCGTGCAGAAGTTCAAGAACACGCGTGAAGAACCAGTCATTTCCTATAACGGTTGTTGAACTGCAGGAATGCAAAAGTTCTAACCAGTCACCTCGTGCTTCAGCAAATTGCACCACGTTATCAGCAATGTCTTGCCAACAGAGTTTTCGGCCAATTTGTTGAGGTGGATGTGGATTGACATGTAGACAGGCACAGCCCTTTTCAGGAACTCAGCGAACTGGAAACTTAAGCTGGGCAATAACCAAGTTGCATCACGAATCTCACGATCTTAAAAATCAGAAATCTCCTTTTGGACGCAAATACAAATCACAACAATGACAAAAAAATAACAACAACAACAACAACATATCTCACGACCCTGAAACCTACACTTTTAAGCATCCAGTCTGTTTTCAAGAGCTTCTTGACAAGAGCGATGAATGCCTTTGCTGAAGCATTCTTCTACTTGCTGAGCAACGCAGCCAACAGGTAAGGATCTGTGGTCTATTCAAAGTAGCACGTTCTTGTCCTTTATAGTTTGATGCAGATGACCGCTTTCTCTGGTACGTTATGGTTTAAAGCTGCTCTTATATCTGGTCTTTCTATTTTCCACCTCTTAGGTTCATTTTAACTTTATTTTTCGTTCGTTTTGATGAAAATCTCTCTCTCTCTCTCTCTCTCTCTCTCTCTCTCTCTCTCTTCTCTCTCTCTCTCTCTCTCTCTCTCTCTCTCTCTCTCTCTCTCTCACTCACTCACTCTCCCCTATCTTATTTTTCAGGGGGGGGGGGGGGAGAGTTTATTTTTTCTATCAATGGGGAAAAAAGGTGAAAGGATTTATATTTATCCATACTAAAACAGTTGAACTATTTCTTGTTCGGTCAAACGTAGCATTTCTTTGTTTAAGAAAAGGAGAACTCTGCCATGGCCGGTCCCAAGCCCGGATGATAAAGGAGGAGGGTTGGGCGTGGGGCTAGCAACCCCACCCCGTAAAAACAAATCTTGCTACAGAAACGCCAACAACGGACCAAGAGACTACTGCCCTGGGCGAGGAAGGGTCCTCGCCAAGAGGATGTATGACGCCGTGTGGTGAAAGCCGTGAGTCTACGGAAGCCACAAGGCCGACCCCCCCCCCCCCCCCCCCCCCCCCCCCCCCTTTTATCAACAAGGACCATCAACGTCGGAACATGGAATGTGAGGACCATGTATGAGACGGGAAAAACAACACAAGTAGCAGCAGAGATGAAAAGCTACAACCTCACATTGCTTGGCATCAGTGAGACCCATTGGACACAGTCAGGACAAAGGAGACTGCTCACTGGAGAGATGCTGCTTTATTCTGGCCATGAAGAAGACAACGCTCCACACACAGAAGGTGTAGCGCTCATGTTGTCAAGACCTGCGCAGCGAGCCCTGATAGGATGGGAAGCACGCGGATCATGAATCATCGTGGAATCTTTCAGGACTAAGAAGAAGATCAGAATGAACATCATCCAGTGTTATGCGCCAACTAATGACGGCGATGAAGAAGCCAAAGATCAATTCTACGACAGACTGCAGAACGTCATTGCCAAGTACCCAGAAAAAGATATAAACATCCTCAAGGGTGATTTCAATGCCAAGATCGGACAAGACAACACGGTATGCGAGGAAGTGATGGGAAGACACGGATTAAGAGAGATGAACGAGAATGGCGAGAGATTTGCAGAATTCTGTGCTATCAACAATCTGGTAATCGATGGCAGCATTTTCCCCCACAGAAGAGTACATAAGGCCACCTGGGTATCACCAAATCATGTGACTGAGAACCAGATCGACCATATCTGCATGACCAAGAAATTCAGGAGATCTCTACAGGATGTAAGGGTGAAAAGAGGAGCAGACATTGCATCTGACCACTACCTTTTGGTAGCCAGGCTGAAGCTAAAGCTGAAGAAGAACTGGATGGAAGCAACAACAAAGAGGCAGAAGTTCAACACCAGCCTGCTGAAAGACACGAAGATAAATGAAGAATTCAAGCTGTCCCTCACCAACAAGTACCAAGTACTACAAGAACTGCTTGAAGAAGAGACTGACATCGAGAGCCAGTGGAAGAAAGTGAAAGAGACACTGACGTCAACTTGTCAGGAAGTAGTGGGCCCCAAGAGATACCAACAGAAGGAATGGATATCGGCAGTCACAATGGGCAAGATTGAGAAGAGAAAGCAGAAGAAAGCAGCAGTAAACAACAGCCGGACAAGAGCAGCAACGGCCAAGGCACAAGCAGACTTCACAGAAGCCAGCAGAGAAGTCAAGAGGAGCGCAAGAACAGACAAGCGCAAGTACATCGACAGCCTGGCAGAGGAAGCCGAGGAAGCAGCAACCAGTAACAACATGAAGCTGCTGTATGACACCACTAAGAAACTCTCAGGGAAGTACAGCAGACCTGAGCAACCAGTCAAAGACAAGAAAGGAAACACCATCCTGGGAAAGGAGGGGCAACTGAACAGATGGCAGAGCACTTGAGGAACTTCTGAACAGATCCGTCCCTTCAAACCCCCGGACATCGACCCATGCTGATAGAGACCTAGACATCAAACGTGAGCAACCAACAAGGAGGAGATCAGGAAAGCCATCAAAATGCTGAGAAATGGCAAGGCAGCAGGACCAGACAACATCCCAGCAGAAGCACTCAAGGCAGACCTGGAGACCACGGTAGAGATGCTGTACCCTCTCTTTGGGAAGATTTGGGAAGAGGAGGAAGTACCATCAGACTGGAAGGAGGGCTACCTCACCAAGCTACCCAATAAAGGAGACCTCAGCAACTGTGCCAACTATAGAGGGATAATGCTTCTGTCGGTGCCAGGAAAAGTCTTTAACAGGATCCTCCTTGAGATAATGAAAAATGCAGTCGACCCTCTCCTCCGAGACCAGCAGGCCGGCTTTCGCCAGAACAGATCATGCGTAGATCAGATTGCCACCTTGCGCATCATCGTTGAGCAATCTTTAGAGTGGAACTCATCTTTATACATCAACTTTGTTGATTATGAGAAAGCATTCGACAGTGTGTGACCGCAACACCCTCTGGAAATTGCTTCGCCACCATGAGTGCCAACCAACTGGTCAACTTGATCAAGAACTCCATGAAAGAATGACCTACCGGGTGGTCCATGGAGGACAACTCACAAACAGCTTTGAGGTGAAGACCGGAGTCAGACAAGGCTGTCTCCTGTCACCTTTCCTCTTCCTCCTGGCGATGATTGGACCATGAAGACTTCAACAGCATTCAGAAGAAATGGAATCCAGTGGACACTGTGGGACCAGCTGGATGATCTCGACTTTGCAGATTACCTGGTCCTGCTTTCCCACAGCCGCCAGCAGATGCAGGACAAGACTACAGAACTAGCAGCCACCTCATTACAAGTTGGTCTCAAGATCTATGAAGGCAAAACCAAGATTCTCAAGATCAACGCAGCGAGTGAGGACCCAGTCACACTAAAATTTAATGGGAAGGAGCTGGAAGAAGTGGAAACATTCACATACCTGAGTAGCATCATTAACATGCAGGGCGGCAAAGACGCAGACGTCAGAGCAAGAATTGGCAAGGCGAGGGTAGCGTACTTGCAGCTGAAGAACATCTGGAGCTCCAAGGTGGTGTTGACCCGCACAAAGATCAGGCTGTTCAACCCCAACGTCAAGTCAGTCCTACTGTATGGAGCGGAGACATGGAGGACAACAAAGCCCCCATAAAGAAAGTGCAGCCTTCATCAACGCTGTGAGAAAATACTAGATCCAGGCCCAAACCCATAGCAACGCAGACCTGTGGAACGCCCAACCGCTCCCACCGAGAATAAAAACCGGCGCAGGAGAGGGGGATGGATCGGCACCCCCGGGAAAAAGCCAGCCCAACATCACAAGGCAGGACTACCAGGGGAAAAACAAAAATGAGGAAGGCCAAGAAACCCGGCACGCGCCCCTTGAGGAAGAAACCAGGATGGGTATACCGGAGACGCGGGGGAAAAATACCCCAGACAGAGGACTCTGGGTGACTGTTTCGGGGGCCCATCTCCGGGGGGAGTGAGGGGCCCTAAGTAAGAAGTAATAAGTAAGAAAAGAAGAACAGGTGGAAGAAATGAGAAGGTGAAAGGGGGGAAAGAGAGAGAAAAAAAAGGGGGGGGGGAGGGGGAGAGACAAAGGGCCAAAAACAGCCACACACACACACGCGGAGAGAGAAAAAGGGGACGGGGAAAAACAGACAAACAAAAGCAGAGAATAAAAGGGAAAACAGACAAACAGACAGAAATAAAAGAGATCCCAACAAACAACAGTCATTTTCATTAGGGGGGATACCTAGGGGTTAGAAATTGATGAAATCTATGAAGGGTTTGATTCCGTTAAGGGGGATTTTCCCCCCTGGATTAAATCAGTGCAACCCCACTCTCCCCAAAGCCTTGGGAGAGAATAAACCAAAGCCCGGGCAACCCCGCAGAACCATGGTTTCACTTTTTAAATCCTGTTCATTTTTTTGGGAAGAGTGGCCAGTGTTCCCCAGAAGGAATAGATGACAAATTTACAAAACTAAACACCGGGGGGGACGAAAAAAGCAGTATGTTTTTCCTTTTCCCTTTTTATAAAAAAATTTAAAATAAAATAAAAATAAAAAATAAAAAAAAAATAGTCAAATAAAATTTTCGCAAACAGCCCCAAAGTCAATCCCTGAAATACTCACTTGGCCTTCAATTCTAAAATAAAAAAATTGTAAAAAAATACTAAAAAAACCCCCAAAAAATTGAGTCTGTAAAAATTGGAAAAGCAAAACCCCCAACCCCAAATGATCCAAACTTTTACAAACCCTTTTTTTCTTTCCCCCCAAATTTTGTCCCCCTTTTGAATGAAAAGAGGCATAAAAAAAAGGGTCCCCTTTAACCGTGACTCAATCCTGTTTTCTGGAAAAAGCATCCTCTCCGCGAGGGGTGTGATTTATGGGGTAAAGATTTACAAGAACACTGTCTTTCTTAAGTTTTTAATTTAGTGGCTAGAAACCTTTTGGGGGCATGAAAAAAAAAACAAAAAAGGGTTTATCTGTGTTTGTTTTGCCTTGATTTTTGTATGTTTTCATATTGCAAAGGCGGGGAAAAAATAACTAAAATGGAGACTGGGTTTAAAAGATGAGATGTTTTAAATTTCGTCTAAAGATCCTTCTGGGTCGTCGTCTGTCTGTCTGTCTGCTGTCCCCCTCTCTCTTTCCTCTCTCTCTCTTTCTTCTTCTCTCTCTCTCCGTCTCCATTCATCCATCCCCCCTATCCCTTTTGACACACACCAAAACACACCATGAAAAGAAAAATTGGGTGAACAATCAAGAGACGGGGGAAAAGAGAGAGAGAAGAAGGGGAAGAAGGAGAGAGAGAGAGAGAGAGAGAGAAGAGAAAGAGAGAGAAAACTCAGAAATAGAAAAGGAGAGAGTGTTTGACACTTTCGTTTTCATCATCAATGGAGATCTTTGAGTTCAAGGTAGGTATAGATTTCCGCTCTCTTTTCATCAACAATTCAAAATGGTAGCTTGTGCCAAAACAAAATACACCCTTATCCATCTGAAAAGACATCAGAAAAAAAGGAAGAAATTGCAATCCAGTAAACAGTCACACTTTCCAACTCTAGTCTCCTAAAATGAAAGAAAAATAAAAGGCGAAAAAAGACAAAAGGATCCATCCATTTCACGCTCATTATCAAGCTGTGGAATACTAGGAGTTACCAGGTTTTAAATTATTTATTCGTTTATTTAAAAAATGATGGAACAAGCACTTACGTGCTTGTCTACATCCGGTTCCTGTTTGAATGCAAGTTTGTAAATGTTGTCATTCATTCCCAACGGCACAAAATTAATGGCCTACTCTTCCGATGGCAAATCAGAATTTTTTTTCTGCGCAAGATGTTCCCCATACATCTGCATACTGGACCTGGGTCTACATTCTCTTCCATAGGACGTCTGGGGGAGTGGAGTCGGCACTAATGTCGAACTCCAGGGGAAAAATTCCCCTTGAACGTGCGTACTACTCAATGATGGCTCAAAACTGGGCTCGAACCTGGGCCATCAGACCACGAGTGCCACGTGCATTGCTCTAACCACCAAGTTACCCCGTCCTTCAAAGAGAGAGAGAGAGAGAGAGAGAGAGAGAGAGAGAGAGAGAGAGAGAGAGAGAGAGAGAGAGAGAAACAAGCCAGCAGGAAACACAGTTAAAACCACAGTCATCAGCAATAAGTACCAGCATCATGGCGAGAGCTAAACTTAAAGACAGAAGCTGAACATTGTTTCAAAGGCTGGTACAGCAAAGCCCGAAGGTTTCTTTTCAGAAAATAGTAAAGGTAACGGTTTTCCCATATCCTCTGTGGTCGTAGGGAAGTGAGGCCTCAGAGACCTCTCCATGGGCCGGCATATTGATGGTGGTGCCCATCCTCTTCCTCACTACTTTACTTTCTCTGACCCTAAAGAGGCAGATACCCATTTAATTTTACAGCTGGGTGAACTGGGGGACTGTACTGAAGCCAAGGGGCACAAATGGTCACCCATCCAAGTGGTAACCACCCTCGATGAGGCTTAACATTGGCCAGGGGGAAAGCAAGTGCTCTGACCACTGAGATATCCCAACTCCTATAAAATAGTAGTGGAGGATAACCAGTTCAGCAAAGCCAGTAAGTGTTCATGAGTAGTTGTTCAGAAAAGTTAGCAGAAAATTTGAGGATTTTGTCCATCGGGTCTGGTCAGCCATTTGTTGATGATGCACGAAGGCTTAACTAATAAGTTGAGCTGAGCTGAGCTGAAAGAAGACAGAAATATGAACAGAGAGGTTTAAAGAATTTTTTAAAATGCAATCACGACGATGTTTCTAGATAGATAACTTGATTACAAAAAAACCCAAATGCAATGCTTATTCAGTGAACCTTCTGAAAATAAAAATTTGACTTCGACTTTGACTTTGTGGCTATGAACAAAGAGCGCACGTAATGGGTTTGGGTGTTAGAAAAATCTCTGTAACATTTAACATCCATCTCTATAGATTTGAGATAGAGCACGTATCAATGTGTTCTGAACGAGTGTTGATGAAAACATGCAAGGGTAACAAGTATAAAGCTTTGTTCATTGTGTTGTTGTTGTTGTTGTTCTTGTTTTCATCCTGCACGAGGCTTTACTAATAATCTGAGTTGAGGTGAACGAAAAAATAAATATAGACAGAGGTATACAAAACAAAACGCAATCACCATAATTATGCTTTTGAAATAAAAAAAGCAACAACACTTTTTCCCTTGTGCCAATTGAATACAGGGCGCCTGTAATGGGTTTGAATGTAAGAAAGAGTCAAGAAGCATTTAACATCCATCTCTATTGCTATGCTTTGATTTGATATTGAACACGTATCAATATGTTTGGAGCGAGTATTAATGAAAACGTGCAAGGAGAAAAAGAATAAAGCTTCGTTGTTGTTATTGTTGTTGTTGTTGTTCTTCTTCTTGTTCTTGTCAAGCATTTGTAATTTGAGAGAATGAAGCATGGATTTGAGACTGTTATTTTGTGCTTTATTCATTCATAGATTTTTAACACCCAACTGAAAAGTAACTGTCAACTTTTGTTGTTGCTGTTGATGTTAGTGTTGTTGTTGGCGGAGATTTTTTGTTTCCATTCTATGACCATTTCTAGGATGAGAATGCAATGCATTATTTTTGCAACCGATATTTTGTGATTTTTGTTCTCTCTCTCTCTCTCTCTCTCTCTCTCTCTTCTCTCTCTCTCTCTCTCTCTCTCTCTCTCTCTCTCTCTCTCTCTCTCTCTCTCTCTCTCACTCCATTCAGTCATCGCTCTTACAAACAACAACTGGCATACTCTGCAGTGAAGAAGTGTATGGGGCTTTCTTTGAACAGCATAACTTAACTAATGAACATCAAGAGGACTTCGATTTTTCCACACATGTTTGTATCCAATTGCGTAGCTTCGAATCTACATTCTACTCACCAAAAGATCACGATTTCGATTTTCCAGCTGATAGACTCTCCTCTCCCAATTTTGCTATTTTGTTCCCCTTCCCATTGAATACCTCATTAGCGGGTTTACTGTTGAGGTAAACAAAAGGGTAACGGACCAGAAAGGAGAGAATTTCCAGCCTCTACGGCAAAAGACGTCAAGGGCGATCACTCGTGAAAGCTGACTTTGCCGTGCCAGGCAGGAAAGAGGCCTCTCCTTGATGCATTGCTATCACACAGTGCAGACTGTTTGCTCGGGAGTTATCCACACCTGGTTTTCTCCCTTGTGGCTCTGACTTTCTTGTTAAA
>CM054158.1:32919177-32946677 GCA_028751875.1 Rapana venosa | reverse complement strand
GTGCAGTGTGGTGCAATTCATTGTAGTCTAGTGTAGTGTAGTGTAGTGTCATGTCGTGTGTGTCGTGTCGCGTATAGGATTAGAAACTAACAAAAGCTATCTCTTTGTAAAACAAAAATATCCCTACTGCTGTATGTACTGTGAAACAGTGCATCAACACAGAATGTGTGTGTGTGCGCGCGCGCGTGCGCGCGTGCGTGCATGCGTACATTTGTTTGTGTGTGTGCGTGCTTGTGTGTGTGCGTGCATGTGCCCAACCCTTATATAAAAGTGCACATGCATCCTCACTACCACTATCAAATTATTCCAATGAGTTTAGCCCCTCCTTGTAAATTCTGCTAGATGATAACACAACAACTGAGCCCTATTTCTCCAAAACAGACTGTCATGATCAATGGGTTTTGTTTTGCAGCTGCGAAAACTAATGGGAGTATGTTACCATTCTAAACCTTATCTGATTCTACATGTTTCTTTTTCCCAAGACAAATAACCGTCATATTTGAACTGATATTTCTTGACAAACGAGTTTAGACAGAAATGTACCTAATACGAAAATTAATTTAGTAGTTAAGACCACAAGCCTGTGATTTTGAGTGAGATCATCCCATGCTTGAATTTTGCTAAAAGCTATTTAGAAAGCATATCAGTAGGTCAGCGAATTAGCATGTGGAAGCTAAGAGCACGATAATAAAATATGATATTTGATGATATGTGTGTTCGTTAATAAACATGGGGGAAAAAAACAAAAGCCTCTTTACGTTTCTTTGGCATTTGTGTCGAAAACAGCTGAAATTGCTTACAGTTTTGGATAACATGTAGTATTTTAGTCTAGTAAAAAATAATATTCAGATTTGTTTTGGTTTTTAAACCGGTATGATGCCAAGTAATTGAACAGTATATGAAATAAAAAGGAAGGAAAATGAAACAAAATTGTTGCTTTTTTTCAGTAAAAGATAACACTGATTGAATTTCCACCATCCCCAATCTGTATTATGATCTATCAGATTTCCTACTGGCAAGAATATTCCCTGGGGAAAATCCTAGCTGATATTGTCACATCGTGTGCCATGTAATGTGTATTGAGTATGGCAACATTTTGGATAATGATTATAAAGATGGAGCACTTTTGACAGTAAAACTGTTTAGCGTGTCTTTGTGAATGTGAGTGTGATGTGTATGTGTGTGTTGTGTTGTGTCGTGTGAGTTGTGTTGTGTTGTGTTGTGTTGTGTGTGTGTGTGGGGGGGTGTTTGGTGTGTGTTGGGGGGGGGGGGTGTTTGTGTGTGTGTGGGGGGGGGTGTGTATGTGTGTGTGTGTGGGGGGGGGGGGGGGCTGAGTGGGGTCGATTTTACGATTGGTCACTTAAGAGGTAGTGTGTGTGCGTGTGTGTGTGTGTGTGTGTGTGTGTGTTGTGTGTGTGTGGAGGGAAGGGGGGGTTCGATTTTACGTTTGTTCACTTAGGAGGCGTGTGTGTGTGTGTGTGTGTGTGTGCGTGTGTTTGTGCGTTGTTGTTGTCTTCAATTTAACGTCTGTTCACTCTGAGTGGGTGTGTGTGTGTGTGTGTGCGTGTGTTTGTGCGTTGTTTGTGTGTGTTTGTGCGTGTGTTTGTGTGTGTGTGCGTGTGTGTACGTATGTGCGTGCGTGCGTGCGTGCGTGTGCGTGTATGTGTGTGTTCTTTTTTCCTTTCTTTACGAATATATAACTGGATGGATGGATGGATGGATGGACGATTGGATGAATGTGTGTGTATGTAACCATGTATGTATGTATGTATCTATCTATCCATCTATCTATCTACTCTCTATATATAAAATTATATATATCTATCTCTCTCTCTCTCTCTCTCTTCTCTCTCTCTCTCTCTCTTATAAATATATATATATATATATATATATATATATATATATATATATATATATATATATATATATATAATACGAATGCATGTATGCACACACGCATGTGCTTATTTTGCACGCCCGCGAATACACGCAGTAGGCACTTGTCACACATTTGATGCTACTTGCATAACAGTGGGATCGGGTTTTCTTTTGTTTATATTCCTAGCAGCAAATTACACAAAGTGCCAAAGAGAAGCGGCCCATATGGCTACAGTTGGGACCAGCACTGTCACTTAGGAGACTACTGCAGATGAGACGGGATAGCTCAGTGGTCGGAGCACTCGCTTTCCCCCAGCCAAGTTAAGCAGCGTCGAGCGTGGTTACCAGTTGAATGGGTGACCGTTTACGCGCCTTGGCTTCAGTACAGTTCCCCCAGTTCACCCAGCTGTAAATGGGTACCTGCCTCTTTAGGGTCAGGGAAGGTAAAGCAGCGAGGGAGAGGAGATGGGCACCGCCCTCAATGTGCTGGCCCTAAAGAAGTGAGGTCTCTGACGCCTCGCTCTCCTACGACCTTATAGGTTATGGGACTCCTTTACCTCCTTACCTTTTATAATAATGATCAGGGCAACTTAGAAGCCTGCACCCCTCCCCTTGCCTAATGTGTCAGTGGCATTTGTAACAGCCACACTAGGACGGCATAGTGGGTACAGCTATGATAGTGTTTCGATTGAATTAGGAGTGATTATGCTTGCTTGTATTGGAGACGGGGTAGCTCAGTGGTCAGAGAACTGATTTTCCTAAAGGGGACGGGATAGCCTAGTGGTTAGAACATTGCGCTTGCAATCTGACGACCCGGGTTCGATTCCCGCTCAAGGGGATATTTTCCCCTGCAGTTAACATCAGTGCAGACTTCACTCTCCCCAAAAGTCCTTCGGATGAGACTATAAACCGAGGCCCCGTGTGCGAATGCACGCAGAACATCTTGCGCGCACGTTAAATCCTGTCCCGCTTTTCGTAAGAGTAGGCTATTGTGTGCCGATGGGAACAGATGACAGAATTTATAAAACGGCATACACACGGGGACTGGATGTAAAAATGCACGTAAGTGCTTATTCCGTTATCCTCGATATAAAAGAACTTTTTAAAAAGCTATGCTTAAGCAGCACTGAGCGTGGTTACCAACTGGATGGGTAACCGTTTGTGCGCCTTGGCTTCAGTACAATTCCCCCAGTTCACCCAGTTGTCAATGGATAGGTACCTGCCTCTTTAGGGTCAGGGAAGGTAAAGCAACGAGGGAGAGGAGATGGGCACCGCCCTCAATATGCTGGCCCCTAGAGAAGCTGAAGTCTCTGATACCTGGCTCCTGTAGGACAGCATAGGTTATGTAACAACCTTTACCTTTTCTTATATGCTTGCTAGGGAGAGTACAGACTTCTGTGTGGGCGAGTGTGTGGGTAGTGGTGAAGTGTGTAGCTGTGGTTATAATAGTGGTGGTTGTGATGAGGGGTTTGGTAATACTGTTATTGTTGCTGTTGATGTTGTTGAGGTTGATTGTGGTGGCTGCAGTGATGGTGATAGCTATGATGGGGATAGGTCTTGAAGAATGACAACTCAACAGGTTTTTAAAAAAGAATATCATTTATAAATGGCATATCGGGATGCTCGCCTCTCTCTCCTCTCCTCCTCTCTCTCTCTCTCATCTCTCTCTCTCTCTCTCTCTCTCTCTCTCTCCTCTCTCTCTCTCTCTCTCTCTCTCTCTCTCCTCTCCCTCTCTCTCTCTCTCTCTCCTCTCTCTCTCTCTTTTATCTATCTATCTATCTACATATCTATCTATCTATCTATCTATCTATCTATCTGTCTGTCTATCTATCTATCTGTTTGTCTATCTACTATCTATCTGTCTGTCTATCTATCTATCTATCTATCTATATATGTGTCTGTCTCACTGTCTCTGCTCTGTATCTCTCTCTCCCAATCTCTCTCTATCCCCCCCCCCCCCCCGGGGAGAGAGAGAGAGAAGAGAGAGAGAGAGAGAGAGAGAGAGAGAGAGGAGAGAGAGAGAGAGAGAGAGAGAGAGAGAGAGAGAGAGAGCCGCCACAAGATCAGCCCCAACTTTCATTCAACTGTATTTGTTGTTTTTTTCTGTGAGAGTGACTTTTTCCATATTTTTTTTCACCGTGGATAGCATCATGTTGCCATTGGTTCTTTTACATGCACTAACTGTGTTTTGCACAGAGAACATCCGTTTATCGTCTTATCTACACAAAAAAGTCTAGCACCAAGATCACCACTCAAAGTCGGTGTGTGTGTGTGTGTGTGTGTGTGTGTGTGTGTGTGTGTGTGTGTGTGTGTGTGTGTGTGGTATGTGTGTGTGTGTGTGTGTGTGTGTGTGTGTGTAGGGGAGGGGGGGGGGGGTAAACGGGGATCAAATTTGAAGCTTCTTGCTTGCTTTCTAAGAAGTTGCGTATTACTTATGGACGAAAAAAAGATGTCTCTGTAACTCTATCTACAACCATCGTGAAATAAAATTGCGCTTGCGTGTGTTTCTAAGCCATTGATCCACTGATCTACCAGATCACAAAGCTGAGGCCCTAACCACTCTCTCAGTCTGCCCCTCCACCCCCCCCCCCCCCCACCAACCATCCTTCCACCTACCTCCCTTCCCTGTTATCATTCGTTGTTTTCTTCTCAATTTTTTTTTAAAGATTACGGGCCATAAGTGTTGGACAAAAAGTGAATTTGACTGACTTGAATTTGAAAAAGGCATTCACCCTACACTGTTATCTTGCGTTGTTGTTGGGTTTTTTCATTCGTGAATTGTTGTTTTATTTTTTTATATTTGTTTAGTATTGCTTTTATTGTTTATTTAGTTGTTTATGTAGGTGTGTTATCGTAGAATAGTGAGGACTGTTTTGAGTTAAGATTGGTAATGTGTTTTGTGTAATTTTAACCAGTAATTTTGCGTTGTTTTTTTTCTGTGTTTTTTTCTCTCTATGTTTAAAATTAATGTGGCAGCTTATTTTTTGTTTTGTTTTGTTTTCATTTGTACTTTTTTGTACTTCACATTGCACTTACCATACCAAAGTTCTCTAGCATTCTGTATGAATGACACTTTATCATGTGCTTGTGGAGACAAATGAGTGGTTTTTGTATTCTGTTGTCATAATGTTATCTTACGAGTGACAGTCAGAAGGGCGCTTTAGAAGATCACTTTGAATTAAAGAGATAATGGACAGGAAAGTGGGTTTTTACGCGTTCGCGCGCGCGCATACCCGCACGCACGCATACGCGCACTCGCACACGCGCATACATACATACACACACGTACGAACGCATGTATGCACACGCACACACATGCGCGCGTGCACACACACACAGGGTTTAATGCTGGAGGGCTTTAGAGAGGATTCCATCAGATATTTGTTTTGTGTCAATGAACTTGATGAATTGAAGCAAAATCCAAATTAAATAATAAAACTGATCATTTAATGTAATAGGAAACAAGAAGTAGAAAAAGAACTCGTGAAAGCGAGAGAGAGAGAGCAAGAGAGAGAGAGGGGGAGAGAGAGAGGGAGGGGGGAGAGAGAACGAAAATAAATTTTTTTGAGGGTAATAGAATAAGCAGATATATATATATATATATATATATATATATATATATATATATATATATATGAGAGATAGAGATGAGAGGAGAGAGAGAGGAGAGAGAGAGAGAGAGAGAGAGAGAGAGAGAGGGGGGGGGGGAAATACAAAAAAACACCCTATATAGATGAGTTAATAATTGCGAGAATAGATATAGACGTAAATGAATAGATAAATCAGTAGATCAATGCGACGAATAATTAGTAACGGAGAGGAAAAAAAGAAACTATTAATTATCGTTCCCGGAGTCGTACTCTGAATTCTGTTTCATGTCTTTTACATAATTATAGCCTACCTTACTCTAAGAATAAGAATTTATTGCAGTAGCGTTTGAGGGGAGGTAACACTAGTACTGCGACCATCATAATCAGTACATCTTTTGATTCTCAGTAACTTTATCCTTACGAAATGGGAGACACTGAATAATAATAATAATAATAATAATAATAATAATAATAATAATATATGGACTTTATATAGCGCTGAATCATGTAAAACAAACAAATCGAAGCGCTTACACTCAAATCATTTACGCGCATGCAACTTTCCTCAAATATCATACTTAACATATTTCGAATTTATTTATGACAAAAAGCGTTAAAGCACTATGTCACAATGTGGAACTGAAGTCAAACAGCTGATTAGACTAACAGTATAAAGCATGTAACGTAACCTAAACGCAAACTAATGTTGTACAGGCCCGTCACACGAACATCTGGACTGGCCAAGACTGTCCTACAGGGAACAGTACAAGGAGGGAGACGAAGAGGCAGACAGAGAAAACGATGGGAAGACAGCATCAGAGAGTGGACTGACTGGCCTTGAGTGGAACGAACTGCTACGGAAAGCAGAGAACCCACGGGGAATGGAGGAAGCTGGCTGCAAAATCTTCAGTGGTGCCCCCTCGGTCCGCGGGACTACGTGATAGGTGAAGTTGAAGGGCATGCAAAGTTCTTTTTGTTCCTGTTTTACATCAGCAATGTCCTTACTGTGAACATTCCGCTGGCAATCTGACGACCCGGGTTCGATTCCCGTTCAGGGGATATTTTCCCCTGGAGTCAGTGCAGACTCCACTCTCCCCAAAAGTCCTTCGGATGAGACTATAAACCGAGGCCCCGTGTGCGAACGCACGCGGAACATCTTGCGCACACGTTAAATCATGTTCCGCTTTTGGGAAGAGTAGGCCATTGCGTGCCGGTGGGACAGATGAGAGAATTTACAAAACCGCATACACACGGGGACTGAATGTAAAAATAAGCACATACGTGCTTATTCCACACAATCCTCGATATAAAAGAATAATAATTTTTAAAAAAACAACACTCAGTACACCTTGTAATACTAAGTAGTTTTAGCATTGCAAAGTGTGAGGTACTGAAGAGTTTGACAAAAATGCGTCAACACTCGTTTATCACAATCTTGAACGAAAGTTGATCAGCTGAATACAAGATTAGCAAATCGTTCACTTTTGTTTTTCTTTTTCTTAGAGTAACCTAGCCTACCTAATGCAATAGCAATCAATACATCTCTTGATTACTAAAATGGTTTATCTTTGCAAAGTGTGAGGTAGAGAGGAGTTGTTCATCTGAACCCCAAGACAAATTCCCCAGCAACATAAGCGCAGAATAATTATTTATTATCATGGACTTTTCCCATTTTTTTCTCAGAAAGTACATTACCTACTGCCATCATAATCAGTACGTTTTCTGATTCTCAGTAGCTTTATCATAGCAAAATGTGACACAATGAAAAGTCGTGACGAATGGTGTTAACACCACGCTTTGTCACAAAATGGAAAGAAAGCCAAACATTTGAACAAAGTAACAGTAGGGCATGCAAAGGTGTTTTATTATTTCTTTCTTACATCAAACAAATTCCTTACTGCTATAAGAATCAGTACATTTTTTGAACATATGAAGTTTCATCATTGCAAAGTGTGAAGTACTAAAGAGTAGTAAGTAACACAGTGTCTAAACACGCTTTGACACAATCTGAAACTGAAGTCAGAAACTTCAAAAACTTAAAGAGGAGTTTTTCTTTGTATCTTTTTAAAATGAAGACCATTTTACAATACGTGACATAGATATATAGATGGCTTTATGAATTAAATCAATTGATTGTTTTATCAATGTACCCTTTGAAAATAAAATTTTGACTTTGACTTTGATATAGTCAATTGAATTTATTTATTTTTACTTTATTTATTTATTATTTTATATCGAGGATAATGGAATAAGCACTCCTATGCTTTTTTACATCCAGTCCCCGTGTGTATGCGGTTTGTAAATTCTGTCATCTTTGCCCACCGGCACACAGTGGCCTACTCTTACGAAAAGCGGAACAGGATTTAACGTGTGGGCAAAATGTTCTGCGTGCGTTCACAAACGGGGCCTCGGTTGATAGTCTCATCCGAAGGACTTTTGGGGAGTGTGGCAGTCTGCACTGATGTTAACTCCAGGAGAAAATATCCCCTTGAACGGAAATCGAACCCGGGTCGTCAGATTGCGAGCGCAATGTTCTAACCACAAGGCTATCCCGTCCCCCCTGAATCCCTAGGGAAGACCAACACGCTTTGTCACAGTAGCAATATAGTGAGTTGTTGAGACATGGTGCGTCAGAACATAGTGTGTTACGGTGGAGTTGGTTTTAAGACGGCAAAAGCAACTTTTTACGATGTCAAATCCTGCTGAATAAGAATGAATAAAAAGATCCCAGTCTTTGCTATAAGTTCTCTCTCTCTCTCTCTCTCTCTCTCTCTCTCTCTCTCTCTCTCTCTCTCTCTCTCTCTCTCTCTGTTTTTCCTAAAGCGCAGTGCTACAAATAACCATGAATTTTTTTCCATTAACTCTTTTGAGCTCTATGAGAAAACACAGTCGGTGGCTGATCTACGGGAAACAACTGTTTACTTCACTTTGCTGGTGTTAGTGCGATATCGGTTGTCGTACCAGCATTCTAAATGCAAGCATCTCTCTCTCTCTTTCTCTCTCTCTCTCTCAGGGTTTTCTTTTATTAGTTTGCTGTGGGGGGGGGGGGAGGCTGTTTTGAAAAGGGTTATTTCCCCATGTTTCTACTGTGAGACTGTATAAGTGTTGGGTTATTATTAAGATGTATCCCTACGGGCGGGGACTGGATGTAAACAAGCACATGAGTGCTTATTCATTATCCTCGAAATAAAAGAATTTGTCATTGTCTCTCTCTCTCTCTCTCTCTCTCTCTCTCTCTCTCTCTCGCTCGCTCGCTCGCTCGCTCGCTCGCTCTTGCTATAGGCTTTATTTTATTTTATTATCATATATATCCTTAAGGGCGGGGACTGGATGTAAAAAAGCGCATGGGGCTTATTCGTTATCCTCGAAATAAAAGATTTTGTCATTGTCATTTTTTCTCTCTCTCTCTCTCTCTCTCTCTCTCTCTCTCTCTCTCTGCCTCTGAAGTGGTGGACGTGTTTGTTTGCTCTCCACATTGTGCCGAATTGTGAGTGCTAGAGGACAGGTATCCTTATGATTTTTTGCATACGTCTTCATCAACGGTATGTGAATGCAAATATGTAAAAACATTTTTCGTGAAAATAGTATACAGATTGTTATTATCGTATAAAATATCAATATGAAGCAATGAAGAACTTATTTAGCTGACGTGTGTTCACAAAAAAACTACTGTATGAAAACAAACAAACTGTTGTCTGCACGTGCAGTTGAACAGCCTGTGTGTGTTGTGGGTTCTGTTTGTTGACACTGCGCCAGTGATGTGAGGTAAACATTATGAATGCATGTTAACCTCTCCTTGAACCCCTGTCCAGGTCAGCATGCATAATGAATGACTGCAGGCACTGCAACAGATATACAAACTGTGACGTCATAGACTAAGGCTATGACCACCACCCCACCTCTTTCAAAAAATAATTTGCAGCCCACTTTGGACTGTCTACAAAAAACATTTTCTTGCACTGGAAAAGAAATCATCATTTGGAGAAACTGCCTTTTTTACCGTTATGCTGCAATTACCAGTGACTTAATACAAATATATAAAGAAGACTATGATAATAAAGACAATGCCCTTCCCCCATCTCTGTGGATTGAGGAACCCATGCCATCATGCTTGGCAAAATCAGTTGTACGTATCTTTTACCAGGGATCAAAACGTGTGACTCTTTCCTTGTATTATACTTGTCAAAATACAGGAACTTTGCTTTGCCAAGGTGTGGACTGTGAGAAATGGGAAAAAGAAGAATTCGAAGTCGTGAAAGCCATTGTGACTGAGCATTGCACAACCCCAGATCCGCAGACCTTGAAGTGTTCGCTGCTTTCGGTGCCATTTACCTTGTTAAAAGATGAAGAAGGTGAGAGCATCGAACTGTCCACTCCAGCAGATGATCTCGGTGCAGTTAATCCTCTACCGTCACCATCTTCACTGTCGCCATCCAACCAGTGGTACTTCAATGAAAGCATGTTAGAAGCTCACAGGAGTGACTTCTCACATGCATCGCCTTTATTACAAACTCCACAAGTGATGCAGACAAACTCCTGTGAGACTGATGTTTCTAACAACAGAGACAAACAGAGTGTTTCTAATTCCTTTAAAACTGTCACTTCCACTACTTGTACGGGAACAAGTCCCAAAGTGACTTTAAAAAGCACTCCAAAAGTAGTGAGATCAACAAAAAAATATCGTAGAAGAACCTTGTGTCCATCATTAAATAGAAGCAAGACTATATCTAATAAGTTAGAAAGTATTGAATCAACTCTTGAGCTAATTCTCAACGATCAGTCCAACTTGGCTACAAATTTCCTATCTAGACAAGAAGATTTAAAAGTTTCAATTAAAAATGAACTAAAGCTTCATATTGATCTCAGGGTAGAATCCTTAGAGTCAACGATTGCTGATTTGAAGGCTAATGTTACTGACTTTAAGACAACTTTGAACAACCTTGTAAAAGAAACCCATATACTGAAATCATGTCTGGGTTCTGTTTCCTCTCAGTTGAAACAAACAAAGCAAAAGTCAAGCATACTAAAAGATGCTTTCACTCAATGCGATCTTTCTGTCATGTGTGAAATTGACAAACCCACCAAGATTGAGGAGAATCTGGTGATTGTTCCCAGTCAATCTCCTTGCCCTCCATCACATGCACACTCCACAGTAACGGAAAACTTTCCAAATAAATCCACTGACTCTCATGTTGTGGGTGATGATAATGATAAAGGAGGTTATGAGGTCATCAATGTGTCTGTCAGCAACCAATTTCAGACTCTGTCAGATCTAACTCAGGGGCCTGATCTTTCAGAGACCAGTAAAACCCATTCCATTTCACAAAAGGAAATGCCTACCTCATCAAAACTAATTAACCCAGCTCAGCATGAAATTTCACTAAACAGAACAGAAGTAGAACAGACTGCTAAGGAGACATTAAGTAAACTGACCATCCCTGCTGAGGCTTCGTCTGTTTTGATTGGTGACTCTGTTATCAGACATATAAATCCAAAAAGACTGGATAACCAGAGTAACTCACTATTCAAAATATGTATTCCAGGTCTATCTGTAATAGACATTATAAACTGGCTACAAGATCTACCCAAACATCATCAACAGGTTAAAACACTTATCATACATGCAGGAGTAAATGATTGTCCAAGAGGACCCATGTCCACTCAGGACTGGACCAAGCTTATTTCCTTAAGCAAAACATGTTTCCCTGCAGCTCGTATTGCTCTCAGCTCCATTCTTCCTGCCCGAGGAAGACACCAACTAAACAATGCCATAGCACCATCCAATAAAAACATGCACACAGCCTGCACTAACATGCATGTTGACATGATTGACAATCATGGGAGTTTTCTCACTGAGAATGGTGCCCCACGCCAGGCATTATACAAGGATACCATTCACCCCAGTCCAAAGGGAACAGCCCGCCTAGCAATTAATTTTAAACAATTGCTCCCCCAGACTTCTCATTCCCGTTATAAAAAAATCCACTAGCAATGTAGGCCAAGCTGTTGGCAAGAGATATGATCATTTACGTAATCCACCTCCTTCAAGTGGTAACTCCTGGTTTACCCAAAGAAACTTGGGTCCGATGGACAGGTCTTTTTCTGAAACCCTAAATGATGAAAGTAGACCAGGTAAGCCACTCTTGTCTGTTAGTGAATTTCCACCATTACAGTCAGTAAGGAGTCGCCAGGTGATTCAGAACAATTCTGATCATCCTGGTGATTCTCTTCATGGATCCCAACATCAAGAATCCACCAGGCATGTATCATTCCTGGATGGAAACCAACAACTTCAGACTGATGGACTGCCATCATCTGTGCCATGCCTCCCTCCATTCCCATACCCAGACTACCTGATTCCAAAAGCCCCTCATCCCAGATTCCCCTTCACCCATCACTACCCTCGTCATGATGCACAAAGTGCAGACTTTACTCAGAGACAGTCCAACTTTCCCATGGGCTCTGCTTCCCTTGGGGTTAATTCCCCAAGCATGCACAACAATAGCCCGCTCTCACAAAGCTGGACCCCAACAAACCCTGCTGGTCAGTGTGCACAGCAATTAATGCAGCTTGCCTCACAGCTGGTAGCCCAGCATGACCAAAGGCAGTGGAGGTCATGGTGATTTGGCAGATCCAGTTGTCATTTCTTTTCTTTATATATAAAGATCATATACTTACTAATTATCAAATCAGAGTGAGGCATGTGGGAGCGCTCGTGTGTGTGTGTGTGTGTGTGTGTGTGTGTGTGTGTGTGTGTGTGTGTGCGTGCGTGTGTGTGTGTGCATGTGTGGTCATTGTTGTTATGCAGGCCAATTGACCAAGCGGACAAGGGGACTGAAGCTTTGACTTGTATTTTTTGCTCTGCACAGTGTCCTTCCTGCTCCAACGTTTATTGTGAGGTGGTATGCTGGGTTTTGTCTGTTTGTTTGCTTTCTTCTTCGAAATAACATTGGTTTACATTGAATTTGTGCTTGCTTATATTATCTGCAATTGTGTTTCTTTTGACTATTCGTTCATCCAGTTAGTTCATTTTGACTATTTGTTCATCCTCTCAGTTGGATGATTTTTTTTTTCAGCATACGTTTTGCTGATTGTTCTCTTTTTTGGGTAAAAGTTGAAATCTTAAAGGTGTAGTTATTGTGTCTGTATACGAAAATAAATAAGGTAACTTATTGTTTTTCTGTATATATTATTTGCGACTTTGATTGTTGAACTGTTTAATTTTGGTGTCATGGCAAATGATATCAAAAGACAGAAATGGTTGTCCAAATTTGGTTTTAAAGTAGGATACCTAAATATTTGCCATTTGCTAAACAAACTATCTGACATGCACACCATTATTTCTAACGAAAATGATTGCTTTCATGTTTTTGGTTTTTCTGAAACTTGCTTGTCAGACAAAGTATCAAATAATATTGTATCAATTCCTGGGTATAATACTATTAGAAGAGATGCCAGAGCCACACTCCAAACAGGATTGATAGTATATGTACACCAATCAGTCAATTATAAGCAGATCAGCCATTTTGACAAATACGGTATTGAGTGTATATGGATACAGATTACTTTAAAAGGGACCAAACCAATGTTAATTGGGTTCTTTTACAGAAATCCAGATGAACGAGTAGAATGGTTTGATCGTTTTGAACTCCTGATGGATGATGTTTCAAGCTATTCATCTGAATTAATTTTGCTGGGTGATTTTAATATTGATTTACATAAACCCCATAACAAATGGAAAAGTCTCTATGAATCATATAGTCTGTCACAACTAATTAATACCTCAACAAGAAAAGTGTCATCTTCTGAAACCTTGATTGATCACATTTATGCAACTAATCCATCTGATATAATAGAAACATCTGTACCTATATTTGGGCTCAGTGACCACTTTCCAATTTGTTTAACTTGGTCAAAAAGGGGTTCAAAAATTCCCTTTTGTATGCACAAATTCATTTCTTTCCGAAGTTATAAATCTTTTGATACAGATAAATTTCTTTTTGATTTATGTATGGCAAATTTTTCAGAAGTTTACCAGTACAATGACCCAAATGAAGCTCTTGATGTGTGGTACCAAACCTTTCTCTCCGTTTATGACAAGCATGCACCACTCAAAACGAACGAGTCAAATTTAAAGAAAAGCCACCTTGGCTTTCTGATGAAATACAAGCAGCCATAGCAAAACGTGATTTCCTACTAAGAACAACAGGTAAAGATGACACTTTCAGAATGCAACGGAATAAGGTAACACTATTAAAAAGAATAGCAAAAAAGAAATACTTCAGTGAGCTGATTTCATCAAAAAGGGATGTCAAATCACTTTGGAAAGCGATAAACCAGTTATCCGGTAAACCATCAATGTCTGTTTCTCCTTCATCCAATAAATTATCAGTTGAAGAAATGAACAAACATTTTTCTACTGTAGGAGAAAAAATTATACCTGTTGATTATACTAAATGTAATAATTTACTTCTGTTGCAGGATTTTTGCAATTCCAAAAACTGTCACTTGAAGCTGAAATTTGGATTTATTGGTGTCCATGATGTGTACAGGGAGTTGTGTTCATTAAAACAGTCAAACTCGAGGGGCTTGGACGACATTGACAGCAAAATTTTGAAAATTTCTGCACCCATAATCTCTGAACATGTTACTTATATCTATAATCTTTGTATAGAACAGTCATGCTTTCCTCAAGCGTTCAAAGATGCTAGAGTACTACCACTTTATAAATCTGGTGATCCAAATGATCCCACTAACTATAGACCAATCTCAATACTGTCGGTGTTATCTAAGCCACTCGAAAAACATCTTAAACACCACCTTCTATCCCATTTTACTACGTATAGCTTGTTTCACGCAAATCAAAGTGGATTTAGAAAAGATCACTCATGCCATACGTTACTCACGAATCTTATAGAACAGTGGCATGACAATATTAATAACGATATGTTTACAGGAATTATATTTGTCGATTTTGCGAAGGCTTTCGACACATATGATCATGCTCTTTTAGTAAGAAAATTGCACATGTATGGTTTACATCCTAAATCTGTTGAACTTATATCCTCTTTCCTTAGGAATAGAAGACAAGCAGTATACCAGGACCGAACAGTATCCACCCTTATGCCGATTCATTACGGAGTTCCACAGGGATCAGTCCTAGGTCCCATTCTCTTCTCAGTGTATGTAAATGATTTGCCTCTTAGTGTATCAAATAAATGTGAATTATTTGCTGATGACACTACAATTCATAATAAAGCTAAAGATGCCAGCGTTGTATGCATTGAATTACAAAAAGATATTAATAAACTTATTAAATGGTCTGAAATTAACCACATGGCTCTCCACCCTGAAAAGTCGAAATTCATTCTAGTTACAACAAGGCAAAAAAGACAAAATATAAAATTTCAGCTACCAGATATTAAAGTCTATAACAAAATTTTAGAAGAAGTGGATTCACATAAATTGCTCGGTCTTAATATTGACAATCATCTATCTTGGTCAAGTCATGCATCAATTTTGTCTAAGAAGCTAGCCCAAAGAATTTTTCAGCTGAACCGAATTAAGCATTTGCTTGATCAGCATACTCAGAAGTTATTTTTTCATGCATATATACAACCAGATATAGATTATGCTTCCACATGTTGGGATTTAGCTAGTAAAAATTGCCTTAAGCGACTGGAGAGTTTGTATAGACGTTCCTTAAAAATTGTACTCCTTAAGTCATCATCTTTGCAAAATATAGATTACAAAGAACTCAACATTTTTCCTTTCTTATTACGATGTCGTTTTAATAAAGGTGTTTTTATGTTCAAAATTATGAAGAATCTTGCTCCGAATTATCTTTCTGAAAGGTTTTTGGTGAGAAAAATTCGGGGTAAAAGTGCTATTTGTATCCCCCGTCCAAGAACTGATCTTTACAAGTCATCTCTAGTCTATTCAGGTAGTAAAGAATGGAATGAACTTCCGGATAATTTAAAACAGAAATGTAGTCTGTCTTCATTCAAAAGAGCTTATCATAAATATTTATTTGAAATGTTTTGAATATAATGTGCACTTTGCCTTTTGTATATACCATGATTATGTAATGTCGTATTTACTTATACACCTATTTTGTTCATATCTGGTTGTTTTCTCGACTGACTGGCTATGACAGTGATTTGAGTGGGTTTGTGGGTGTGGGTGGGTGTGTGGCGGTGTGTGTGTGTGTTGACATATCGATTGTCTTGAACTTCATTGTGTTTTGTTCTTATGTCATTGGAAAGGTAAAGGTTTGCATGTTTATCAATGTAGAATTATTGAATTTCTTACCTATAAGGTCCTGGATTAATTGTTTATTTTTTTGTGTATTCATGTCAATGCATGTTTTTGAGCGTGCGTTCGCGCGCGCGCGCGCACGTATGTGGTGTGTGTGTGTGTGTGTGTGTGTGTGTGTGTGTGTTGTGTGTGTGTGTGTCTGTGTGTGTGTGCCCGCGCGCACGAGTGTATGTGCATAGACATTCTTATTATCTTGAACTGTTATGGGTTGTTGTTGTTTTTGCTCTTTATGTAATGAAATGGTGTATGGGGTGCATTTTTTTTTTCCTGTTAAGAATGAATTGGATTTGTGATTGAATGTCGACTTGGATGGTTTATTTATTCATATGGGCATTCATATGACTATGTATGCATGTGTGTGTGCGTGCGCGCGCGCGCGTGCGTGTCTGTGAGTGGATTTTTTTTTTATTATCTTGAGCTATGTTTGTTTGCTCTTTATGGCATTGACATGGTGTATGTTGCGATTGCGTTTGGTTCTGTTAAAGTAGAAAAAATTGGATTTGTTAGTCGTGTCATTTTTGATTATATATATTAATTGGAATGGTTATCGAATTGATTCATGTGCATGTGTGAGTTGTTTGTTCCTGCATGTGTGTGGGCGTACGTGCGTGCGTGCGTGTGTGTGTATGTGTGTGTGTGGGTGTGTGTGTGTGTGTGTGTGTGCTGTGTTTGTAAACTGATGACTGTGGAAAGAGAGTTGTTACATCATTTAGTTTCATTGCAATAACTGATGTAAAGATAAGTCGTTTCCATTTTTGTCCCAAACTTTTAAAAAATAGTGGGGCTGATTGCTTCGTTTAGTCGTTGAAATGCATGGTGTGCGAGTGTGGATGGTGTAGTGTGAATGTATCTTTATGTGTGAGGAAATTTTGATGTGTGTAGACATGAAATTAGTCAATTTGTATTGATTGGCTGATTTAGTACATAATTAAATGTTAATATGAGCAGTTGATTGGAAGTATAACTAAGTGATTGAGTTTTTGTTAGCTTCATTGTGTATAATTATGCTATGCATTTCTTCATGTTTGTTTGCCTTTTGTTTTTTTGTCTTTGGTTTTTATGTTAGTTTTGTTGTTGTTGTTTTTTGTTGTTGTTGTTTTTTGTTGTTGTTGTTTTTTTGTTTTGTTTTTTTTGAGGACCTGGTGTAAAGAAGCCCCTGGCTTATCCAATTATCCTCATTAAAACATTCGAGTTCGAGTTCGAGTTCTCTCTCTGTTTTGAAAAGGGTTATCTCCCTTTGTTTCTACTGTATGAGAGTATAAGTATTGGGTTATCATTAAGATGTATCCCTACGGGCGGGGACTGGATGTAAAAAAGTACATGAGTGCTTATTCATTATCCTCGAAATAAAAGAATTTGTCATTGTCATTGTCATTGTCTCTCTTTTCTTTTTTGCTTTGTGTTCGTTTATCTATTCATTGTCGTTTTGTATTTTTGTTAAAGAGCCATGACTGTGTCCGGCATGGTCTATAATCGCTACACTAATTATACACAATGAAGTTTATATATATAATATATATATATATATTTATATGTGTGAGTTTGTGTGTGTCTGTCTCTGTCTGTGTGTGTGTGTGTCTGTGTCTGTGTCACTGTACGTCTCTGTGTGTGTGAGAGAGAGTGTTATTTCAAAGCAAACACCCAAGCACATCAAGCAACAACAACATACCCCCAAAACAAAAATCAAACAAATTAACAACAAAAAACCCAATCAAAACTCTCAAAGTACTGTTAGTCTATACCCATTAAAGCTATATTGAAATGTGCTCAATGTCAACCGATCAAACATTAGTAAAGAAAAAAAACTGCAATTCAAATTAAAACCAAACAACCAGAAGCCATACACAAAAGTTGAGTAAAATCGATCAATTACAACAATTTTTTTAAATAACACCATCATCACCAACAACACCATTCTCCCACAAACAGTATTATCTCACACAAACAACACGAATTCAATCAGAAGCACATAGAAAGAAAACATAACAAAATGTGATTAAAGCATCTTAGAAAAAAACCATAAGGTTTAAATGAGATATAAAACAGCATTGGATTTTAGTAACCTTATGTAAGCTGTATATATTGCAGGGGAAATAATCTTAAAGAATGGTTAAATTCAGTGGTGACTTTGTGTTCAGAATTTTAGAAGAAGACAGAAGGAATGTTTCATTTTGGCTTCATGCAATATGGAAGGTGTCGTTTAATCTCTCATTCATTATTCTTGGTTTTCTTCTTTTTTGAAGGCTTGAAACTAAGCCTGTTGTTAACAAAGAGAAAACTTTTCAAACAAAGAAGGGTAAAAAATCCATAAAATCTTAGAGAGACATCTAAAATGAAAAAAAATCGAAATGAGAATGTTTGTTCAGGAAGGGGGAGAAGGGTAAGGGAAAGTTCGGGAAAATGAATACTTCTTCTGCGATTGACAATTTACAATGGTTTATTCCCATTCATTCTTTTGAGCTATAGAGAATCAAAAAAAGTTTACATACTTATATAGACAAATGACAGGTTTAGAGCAAAAAACACGTACACAAATAACATTAGTAGTGATTATGAATTAGACATGGATATACACTGTTAGGGTTGATGCACCCTGTATGGATGGCAAATGTGTACTCGTGTACTTTCAGGAAGTATAATTCAGGTTTCACAAGTCGTCGATCTGTAGCCAAGGGAGTGAATTCGGTCTGCCTGTTGCATTCCCGCCGCTTCTTATCTCCCTTTATTCAGTAAGTGTTGCTTGGACGATCTGAAATTCATTCATTATAATATGATACCTGACCCTTTCAATAACTTGCGATTTTGAGATGAGGTCAATGCAGAGGTTATTCTACGTTGTGTGAGGGCGAGATTCTATTTGAAAAAAAAAGACAATGAATAAAAGAAGGACAAGCATACAGACAAAAGGATGTAGAGACGGACTGGATAAAGAGCAGACTTATGACGCGACGTTTATTACAAAACAGTGCTGTTGGCACATAGCTTTCTTCTTCTTCTTTTTTTTTTTTACCGGATGGTGTAAGATGAGGACGGGATATCCTGGGTGGTTAGAGCGCTGTGCATTGCGCTTGTGATATGTTGACCCATGCTCATATTCCGTTCAAGGGGTTATTTCCCTTGGAGTGCAAATACACGCAGAACATCGTGCACACACCTTAAATCCTGTTCCGTGGTTTTTTTGGTGGGGAGAGTAGGCCATTATGTGGCGGTGGGAACGGATAAATAGACAAAATTGTATACATACGGGACTGGATGTAAAAAAAACAAATGAGTGCTAAATCCATTATCCTCAAAGTAACAAGAATTTTTTTTACACAAGAAAGGGGTTAGTTAGACGAAAAGCTGTCTTCTTAATGATGTAAAGAATAAAGATAAGTTTCAGAAAAAAACAAAGTACTACTTTTCTCAAGTTCTTGATGCCACGACAATGAAATCTCTCTTTTCCCTCACTTTCACTCTCCTTGGATCTGCGAAGGCAAGCCCTCTGCCTTCCATCCACAACCACTCTGAACTTCCTTCTATATTTTCTGCATTCTTTTCTGACAAAATCCGTAACATCCGTTCCAGATTGGATCAGACTCCTTTCCAGCCTGTACTTCCTGATCCCCAATTCTCTGGTACTCCTTTCCTTTTTTTCATCCAACAAGTGAGAAAGAAATTACGACAATTCTGAAAGAAATGACTATAAAATCATGTGACCTCGATCCCATACCTGTTTCTCTTGTTGTACAGTGCCTACCACAACTTATACCCGCTATCACGAAAATAGTGAACTTATCTCTTGTTTCAGGAAATGTTCCATCATCTCTCAAAACTGCAATAGTTACACCTCTACTCAAAAAGCATGACCTTGACCCTAACATTCTGAAGAATTATAGACCTGTGTCCAACCTACCTTTCATCTCTAAAGCCCTTGAAAAAGTAGTTCTAAAACAGCTTAATAACCACATTGCCTCAAACAGTCTTCTTCCTGAGTTTCAGTCTGCCTATCGCGCCAACCATAGCACTGAAACTACCCTAGTCCATACCCTAAATGCACTTCTACTTGCTTCTGACTCGGGGAAAATCTCCCTTCTCACTCTACTCGACTTATCTGCAGCCTTCGACACTATTGACCATTCAGTTCTTCACTCCCGTCTTCAAAAAGCATTCGGTGATACTGGCACAGCCCTCTCCTGGTTCAGTTCATACCTCACTGACAGATTCCAGATAGTCGCAGTAAACAAGATACAGTCAATACCTGACAAACTGGAATGTGGTCTCCCGCAGGGAACAGTTCTCAGCCCTGTTCTTTTCACTCACTATACTGCTCCACTATCACATATAATAAACCGTCATCATATCAACTATCATTTTTACGCAGATGACTCTCAGATTTAAAGTAGTGTTACACCTGAAAATCTGCCTTCTCTCTTGACAAATATGGCCTACTGCTTTCAAGATATCCAAAACTGGGTGATACAAAACAAGTTACAGTTAAACGCTGATAAAAACGAAGCCATGCTTGTAGTGACCAAACACAAACTCTCTTCCATTACAACAACTTCAATAGAACTCGGTGATGCATCGGTCTCTCTATCCACTGCTGTGAAGTATCTAGGTGTTGTTATCGACAACACACTGTCTATGCAAAAATTCATCACTCAGACCTGTCAGTCGTGCTACTATCAATTACGGCGTATCAGTGCAATTCGAAACTACCTGTCCACTGATGCGACATCCAAACTTGTTTCGTCTCTCATTCTCTCACGTCTGGACTATTGCAATTATCTTTTAGCTGGTCTGCCAGCAACATCTATTCACTCCCTTCAACGTATACAAAGCTCTGCAGCTCGCCTAGTCCTCAGAAAGAAAAAACAATCTGAACACATTACTCCTCTCTTGTGATCTTTCCACTGGTTGCCTGTGTCACAGAGAGTAAATTATAAGATCAGTACCCTCTGTTACAAATGTCTCCACCAAACAGCACCCTCATACCTCTGTGAATGTCTTGACCTGTACACTCCTTCTCGTTCCCTCCGCTCTGCTGTAGATACCTTGTGCTTACGAATACCTAGATTCAACCAATCCACTGTTGGTCGTCGCTCTTTCTCTATTTCTGGTCAATCCATCTGGAACGACCTTCCTCTCTCTCTTCGACAAAAGTCTACATATGACACATTTCAATCCAGCCTCCAAACCTAACATTTTCCCTCTTTCATCTCAAAACTGCCCCTGCCTTCAACAGCCCAAATCCCATTACCCTGCCAAAGCCTACAACCTGTGTGTGTGTGTGTGTGTGTGTGTGTGTGTGTAGGCGCGTACATTTGAATTTTGTTTAAGCTTTTGATAGTTATTGGCTGCATGACTCTGTAAGAATATGTTGAATGCAAGAGCTTGATTTGTCTTTGCAAGATATAGCGCTATACAAATTCCGTTTATTATTATTATTATTATTATTATTATTATTATTATTATTATTAAGTGTCCTCCTGTTTACACTTAAGTTAATGGTCACAGCATTTTGTTACCCCACAGAAAAAGGGCGATGACTCGACTAGAGTTACACTTTGCACAATGCAACAAAAAGAAACATTATTAATAGCAATTGGAATTATGATGTCGCTGCTGCTGCTGCTGATAATAATAAGGAGGAGGAGGAGGAGCAGCAGAAAAGGAAGAAGAAGAAGAAGAAGAAGAAGAAGAAGAAGAAGAAGAAACATCCGCCCAAAATGAATGACCAAAACGATCATGGCTGACATTGTCATAGCATATAGAAGTCATGTGTTTTATTTATCCATACAACACATGCTCATTCACGCAGATAGTTCAATAACCGTGACCTTTCATGTGATTATCCAACTAACTGGGGTTGTTTTTGTTTTTTTAGCAAACTATTGTAAACTGAAAACATTTAAGATAAAAATCAATGATAAAAATAATAGTATTTGTCTGAGGTGTATAACCGTTTCTGTCACATATGTCAATATAATAATACTACGTAAGAGATGTTATGTTTTCTTCTTTTATTGACAAAACCACATTTAAAGGTAAAAAAAAATTTTAATAGAAAAAAGTAAGAAAGCAAAAATTTAAAAGAAAGACAGAAAAACAGAGAGACAGACACACAGAAAGAAAGAAATAATAAGGAAATAAAAAAGAAAAAGAAAACACGTTTTAAGTTACATTTTAATGCAGCAGGCAGCAATAATTCATCGACTTCATTTTGGATTGCGTTATAGAACAGAGAGACACAGTGTGTGTGTGTGTGTGTGTGTGTGTGTGTGGTGTGTGTGTGTGTGTGTGTTGTGTGTGTGTGTGAGAGAAAGAGAGAGAAAGAGAGAGTGAGAGAGAGAGAGAGAGAGAGAGAGAGAGAAACAGTGGATCGGTGGTCTAGAGGTAACGCGCCTATCTAGAAAGCGAAAAGTCCGGGTCGGAAGTGTGCGGTGGTTCGAACCCCGTTTGGACCCGAAACTTTTCCCCACCATTTAGATCATGAGTGGTGGTCTGGGCGCTAGTCTATCGGATGAGACGATAAACCGAGGTCCCGTGTGTTGCACATAATAATTTAGTGCACGTAAAAGAACCCACGGCAACAAGAGAGTTGTCCCTGGCAAAATTCTGTAGAAAAAAGCCACTCTGATAGGGAAACAAATACTGTTGCAGACAGGAAAAAAAGTTTTAAAAAATGGGTGGCGCTGCTCTTGTGGCGACGTACTCTCCCCGGGGAGAACAGCCCGAATTTCACGCAGAGAAATCTGCGTGACAAAGTGGTATAAATAAATAGATAAATGAAGAGAGAGAGAGAGAGAGAGAGAGAGAGAGAGGAAGAGAGAGAGGAGAGAGAGAGAGAGAGAAAGAGAGACAGACAGACAGACAGACAGACAGAGAGAGAGACAGAGACAGACAGACAGACAGAGAGAGAGAGAGGCTAACAAAACAGTAGAATTGATATTTTCTAATAATTGGGGTTGCCTCTTGAAAGTCTCTGAGCACCTCTACAAAACGAAGCAACACAGGTTTGAGTATGACAAGCTTGTAATTGTCAGCAGCAGCAGCAGCAACAAAAATGACGGCCAGACCTTGTTGGTTTCATCCTTTAATTGACACGACCACCTTAGTGGTTAATGAAAGAGGGTGGCAGGATGGTTAAGATGTAAACAAGTAAACCGTGAGGTTATGGGTTCGATTCCCAGCCTCGCCCTTTCTTCCCAGTTTGACCAAAACAATCGAACTGAATGTCAAAGTCCTTCGGATGAGACTATAAGCCGAGGCCCCGTGTTCGAACGCATGCAGAACATCTTGCGCACACGTTAAATCCTGTTCCGCTTTTCGAAAGAGTAGGCCATTGTGTGCCGGTAGGAACAGATGACAAAATTTACAAAACCGCATACACACGGGAACTGGATGTAAAAAAGCACATGAGTGCTTATTCCATTATCCTCGATATAAAAGAATAGAAAAAATAAATTAAAAAAATAGTGGAGTGCAGAAACAGAATCTGAAGATGCTTGAAGCTATAAATACACTTTTTTCAGGCTCATGCATAAAACTGAAAGTGGTTTTGGGGGTTGTTGTTTTTTTGTATGTTTCACACATTGACTCATGCTAGCAAAGAAAAAACAGAAAAAAACAAAACCTACGATGGAAAAGGCTCTATCATAATGGCTTTCCTTCCTTGTATACCGACCGTAACAGAGACCGTTACTTTCTTTATAGAGTTTATAAAGAAACAGTACCACCACCACCACCCCCAAAAAATAAATAAATAAAATAAAACACCTTTGCTTCCACATATCATTAAGATAAGCGGTTTCAGCTTAACTTTCTGTTTCTTTAAAGCTAACTTCAAAGACTGCAAGGTAAAGTCTGAATTAAGTCTCTAAGAGATTACATGGTTAGGAACCATCCAATAACAGTGAGGACATCAATATCTAAACAACAATAACCAGCCTCTTTGATGTAATGTAAGTGTGAAGCAGTCTTCGCAAACGAATCTCACGGATATAGGTGTCAATAATTGTAAGATGTTACCTTTTAGACCATAACCATGGGTCAGATCATTATTGTCTAGAAGATCACTGTCCTGATATTCCACGGACTACGACCTTTTGCCCGCTCGCATAACCCCAGACTTGGTCAGCCTATATCCTGGCGATCTCCTATCCGATAATCTGTCGTCTGCTCCAGCAGCATTAACCGCCTGCCGCCGTCGAAAGACGGATGCTGGAAGTCTACCAATGCGAATGTAAGACCTGCGGACCACAGGAAAAGATTCCTCCATCCCATCGCGCAAGTCTCCTTTACCGCTACGACCTAGTCTCACAAACTTGTTTCGCGGAGAGAAAGCTGTTCTGCCGATCCTTACAAAACTGTTCTGAGGCCCGAATCCTCGTCGGGACAACAAGACATCGTTCTGGCTGTCAGAAAATGAGTCATGCTTCACGAATTCGTCAACATCCGCCTTGAAATCGTCATGGTCTTTTAGCTCTTGAAGAATCAGTTCTTGCAGATTGTGGGTAACGGGTGACGATTCATCATCAGACAACCGCGAAGATTCTTCGGGGCCGTCAGGAAGATGGTCACTACCAAGTTCGTGGTTCAGCCCCGTGCCTCCCCTGCCAATACGTAAGAAATGATTATTGGGACCTCTCTTGAGTGACTCGTACAGTCTCTGTCGCTCCAGCAGAGCCCGCAGCCTCTGTTTCTCCAGAAGCACCTCCTGCTTCTTTCTCTCCAGAAAGGCCTCCTTGTGTTGCTCCAGCTCCAGGATGCGCTGGTAGATCACGTCCAGGATGCTCCGCATCTCTCGGGTCCGCCTCACGACTTCCGCGTGCTCGGGACCAGGAGAGGCATTAGCAGCGTCTTCTTCTTCTGCTTCTGCTTCTGCTTCTTCAACATCATGAAGAACGTCCGTTTCAACTATGTGGGTGGGTTGATGCTGTTGTTGTTGTTGGAGGTAAGCGGTGTAGTGGGACTGGAGATCACTGAGCTCTTGGGATGAGTCCAGGTAGTTTAGGAGACGTTCTTGCCGGGCTGTCGGAGAAGCAGGAAGTGACGTCATAACCGGAAATCCGGACATCATCAGGAACAGCAGCAGGAGACACGGTGGCACAGTGGTTGTCATGGTGACCTGGGGACAGAAAATGTGTGTGTGTGGAAATAACGAGCTTGTACTAAGATTCTTTGTGGTCTTTGTTATACTTCAGCGTACACTTGCTAAAAGCAAACGAGTAAATTAACAAGCAGGCCAACAAATAAAAGAAGCAAACAAGCAAGCAGCCAACCCAATGTAACGTCATTAAAAATTAACCTCGGTTGTTAACACTTATTCTTCCTTTTGACTCTTTCAAACACTACTAGCATTCGATTCATGAATGCTTGTTTCTATTTTTGTATTTCAGTATTTTGTAATATTTTCGAAAAGGAGATAATCCAAATATTCAATCCAAGTCGCTTGTTTAGTATTCTTCATTTCATTTCATTTCATTTCATTTTATTCGTTTATATCGAGGATAATGGAATAAGCACATGTGCTTCTTTTTCATTAGTCCCCGTGTGTCTGCGGTTTGGTAAATTTTTTCATCCGTTCCCACCGTTCCAAATCAAAAGCAGAAGATCGTGGGGAGTGGAGGAAGCTGATTGCAAAGTCTTCAGTGGAGCCCCCAGGGTTCATGGGTCTACGAGATAGCTGAAGGAAGAAGCATCTATATCTTTTTTATGTAGTCTTTCGTACAACAGGGACTCAGATAATGATTACATGACTCATGAAATGCAGGCTAGTCTTGTTTTGATACTGTCCTTGATGTCGGAATCTGGTGATCTTACTAAAAGAAAAAATGCAAATAAATGTGTATCATTCTCACCGAGGGTGCCTCGGAGCTCGAAACAATGAGACAACAACCAAGTAAACAAAACAAAAAACTCCGAAGATATCGAAACACTTCAACAAACAAACAAAGTAACAACAAAACTACACAGTACACACAGGCAAGCAACATAGACAGTGCATACCTAAAAGAAATACTTGACTGCCTCGACTGTGATGCTTTTCTAAATAGTGAAATAGAAACATGAACAACAAAAAACATAGAAGTGAACATATAAAACAGACACGAAAAGATCGAAAAAATGAAACATAGAGAACAAAGTAAAGACCAAGTAATGAAAAGAAAGATCACACGCACGCACGCACGCACGCGCCACCACACACACACACACACACACACACACACACACACACACACACAACACACACACATACACACACACACACACACAAACAAACACACACACAAACAAACAAATGCATTGTTTTTGTTCACCGAAGTATTCATTATCCTTTGTTATGTGTTTGTATATATAATCCGGGTATGATACTTCAAGCAAAGTGGCTGGCGGCCCCAAGCTCCACCTGGTTATATTGGCCTTAGGGGAGGCTCTAGTTAAGGTATCTTGTCATTCAATGGTGTGCTGTGTTTTCTTTTCAGGTGTTGGATGTGTGAAAGGGTTCGATGGTATTGATGTTGAACTTCATATGGATGTTATCAAAGTTGCTGACATTGAATAAACAAAGGTGAGAGCCCTGATATGGCCTTAGGCTTGCATGGTGTTGATGCGATGTTGAACTTGAGATAAACATTATCGAAGTTGTTGATATTGAATAAAGGTGACAGCCCTGCTATGGCCTTTATGGTTGATAAGGCCATAAGAAAACATGGCATAAAATTGAACTGTCAAGACAGAAAGCTACCAATGCAGCAAGGTAAAAAAAAAAGCTAAAGGTGTTTCCATAACTTATGCGGTCGTTGGGAAACGAGGTATCAAAGACCTCAGCTTCTCCAGGGGCCAGAATATTAAAGGCAGCGCCCATCTCCTCTTCTCGCTGCTTTACCTTCCCTGACTCTAAAGAGGGCAGGAACCCATTTACAGCTGGGTGAACTGGGAGACTACTGTACTGAAGCCAAGGCACGCAAACGGCCACCCATCCACTCGGTAACCACGCTCAATGCTGCTTAAACCTTAGCTTGGGGAAAGCGGATGCTCTGACCACTGCGCTATCCTCTCCCGGCAAAACCAACAAAACCTCAAAACCGTATTGTTCAGTCCATAACATTGAAACAATATTGCCAGGGCAATGATTTCCTTTTGGGACAGCCCCCCTCTGTTGGCTTTTGTTTATAGAGGGCAAGGGGCATGAGGTTGATGTGTAAGCAGAGGCACGTGCTGTCAATTAGCAATGCCTGGCCATTAGTTGTCATCTCCTGTCATCAAAGCTGTGTTATTGCGCCGCTGGTCATTGCATTATGACTTTTCCATGCGCGCTCTCTCTCTCTCTCTCTCTCTCTCTCTCTCTCTCTCTCTCTCTCTCTCTCTCTCTCTCTCTCTCTCTCTCTCTCTCTCTCTCTCTCCTCTCTCTTCTGCCAACTTTTATTCTTTCTTTTTTACTATTCTTTTATTTCGAGGAAAACGGAATAAGCACCTTGGTGCGTTTTTACATTCAGTCCCGGTTTTTATGCAGATTTGTAAATTTTGTCATCCGCTTCTCACCGAACACAATGGTCTACTCTTTCTAAAAGTGGAACAGGTTTTAACGTGTGAGCAAGATGTTCTGTGTGCGTTCGCATACGCGACCTCGGTTTATAGTCTTATCCGGACTTTTAGGGTGGGGGATGGGGTGAAATCGGCGCTGACGTTAACTCCAGGGGAAAAAATATCCCCTTGAACGGGATTCGA
>CM054158.1:32889177-32916677 GCA_028751875.1 Rapana venosa | reverse complement strand
AGTGGAATTCCATGAGTGGGAAAGAAAGCCACTTATTATACAGCCTCTCACTTTGCTGTTGCCCCCAGCATCAATGGTACTGCTTAACAAAGAGCATGACCCAGACAACTGGTCAAACCTGGGTATTGTTTGCTCCTTGTCTTTGTTTGCTTTGTTCTTTCTGTAATGGATGAGAGGATCTACATGTACTCCTCCTACTGATTTTTTCCCTTTGTTTTCAATCACCGGTTGTGGATGGATAATTATTGTCTTTATAGTTATCCAAGCATTTTGAAAGATTTGAAATGCATTTTTTGGCCGTGCAAGATTACGTTTAGCCTGCTTGTTGGGATTACACATTATTGTACTACATGTGCACTTTAGTCCATCATTGCAGTTTGAAAAGAATTTTGATATGATCACATGGCTGATGCAAAAGAAAATGATAAAATATTTCAATCAACAAAAATGGACATGCTGGCTTGTCTACATGTACTCATTTACAAAAGCGGAGAAAACCATGAAAGGTTCGTGTATAGGCTGACATAACTGATAATAACAAATCCCAAATTGATAATAAAAAATAGAACTCTTAATACACTAGATAGGTGCCACTGAACTTCAAACCTATGACGTTAGGAACACAGTTATACATGTTTTTCAGTTCACCAATGGTGAGATTTCGCGTATGCGACCGTTTTTCTCCCCGTAATTAATGCAGCTGCACTCCAACTACAGGGATGACATCTAAAAATGGACACCGTGTACTTCTCTTTTGCTTTGTTTTTGTCTACTCATCCGAAAGGCAAAACGGGTTGTGACGTGTGCGCCAGGTGTTCTGCGTGCATTCGCACACGAGACCTCGGTTCATAGTCTCATGTAAAAGATGTTGGTGGAATGAAGTTAAATGATGTTAATTCCGATGGCAAAAAAATTCCTCTCGAATGGGTGCTCCGGTAGTGGTTCGAACCCGGGCCGTCAGATCACAAGCTGAACACCTTAACCACTAGGCTACCCTGCCTCCATGTCATAACCATTAAACAATCTGTCGCCTTTACCCCTCATCTAGTTTACTCATTATTCCAGTGCTGACAGCCAAGATCAGCCTTACAGATATAATATATATATACATATGTTAGTCCGTCGTTTTCGACGATGACCTCCAAAACAGCAGAGGAGGCAGCTGCTGTTTCGGAAAACCGAAAAGAGAAAAACATAACAGGTCTGCTGCATCATAGTACGGGGAACGGGATAGCCTAGTGGTTAGAACATTGCGCTCGCAATCTGACGACCCGGGTTCGATTCCCGTTCAAGGGGATATTTTCCCCTGGAGTTAACATCAGTGCAGACTCTACTCTTCCCCAAAAGTCCTTCGTATGAGACTATAAACCGAGGGCCCGTGTATGCGAACGCTCGCAGAAAATCTGGCGCACACGTTAAATTCCTGTTCCGCTTTTCGTAAGAGTAGGCCATTGTGTGCCGGTGGGAATAGATGACAGAATTTACAAAACCGCAAACACACGGGGACTGGATGTAAAAAAGCACATTAGTGCTTATTCCATTAACCTCGATATAAAAGAATAAAATATAAAAATATAAGATAAATAAAAATACTTCCATTTGCCATTTACGCCAAAAATGGTATTACTAGCTTTATATATACTCTTTCTCCATAAAGTGCATACAGTGATAATGTCTATCGGTTATTTTATTTTTTAAAAAGAAAGAAAAAGAAATAACGATATATAAACAGTATAAGTCTCGCAAAAAACTTGAAAGTATAAACGTGATTATGAAGATTATGGTGGTAGTGGTGGCGGTGGTGGAGGTGGCAGTGGTGGTGGTGATGACGATGATGATGATGACGATGATGAGTACAATAAATGCAACAATGACAACGGTAAGAAAGATGACGTTGAAGATGAAGAATTAAAGTCAAGAGCACATCACTAGCCAACTTTTTTTCCTGTCATCATCAAAAAATACTAACGTCACAAAAGCACCACTACAACAATTATCATAATCGTTACTGCCGGTATCATCGTCATCGTCAGTCGTCACAAAAGTCACCATCGTTATAATATCATCCAAGTGATTGTGACTTTATCCCGAAGTGGCATTAATGATAATCATAACCATGGCAATAACATTGCTTCTGACAATGGCAACAACAACGACAACAATCATCATCATCGTCGTCATCGTCGTCGTCGTCATCATCATCATCATCATCATCATCATCAATATCATCATCGTCATGACCATCATCAATATCATCATCACCATCATCATCACAACATCGGCATCATTACTATCATCATCATCATCATCATCATCATCATCATCATCATCATCATCATCATCATCACCACCACCACCTCCATCACCACCACCAATATCATCATCATAATCATCATCATCATCACCACCACCACCACACCACCACCACACCACTACCACCATCACCATCCCCAATATCATCACCATCACCAATATCATTACCATCATCATCAATATCACTATCATCATCATCACCATCATGCATCAGCATGGCAAAACTGCCACAACACACGCTTAACTTATCTTCCACTTACTTTCTTTTTTCTTTCTTTGGGGTATTTTCTCTCTTTTTTTGGCCACCGAAAGGAACGTTGATAACAGAACAGACAAGGGAGGTTAATCCTCAAACTGGTGACGACGCTGACTTTTCAAAATGCTATGAAAAGACACACACTCTCTCTTGCTCTATGGTACTACTTGGGGAAAAAAGCCTTGTGTCCTCTTCTCTCCAAGGTCTCTGTCACACTGCCGCGAATTTTATTCTCATCTCTCCAAATCGTCTGTGTCCGTTTATCTCGTCTGCTTGTCTGTGACGTCATGGGAATGGGGTGGCTACGTCACCAGGGTGTGCAAAGGGTGAGGAGAGGCAGTTGAGGAACGGTGTGTAAATAGTGTGTTTAATTGGGCATCGTTTTTCATTATTGTTAAAGGTATGTGGTGGTGGGGGGGGGGGGGGGGGGTGAAGAGCCAGGGAGGTATTGTGAGTTATTATTTGGATGACAAGGTTCGTTTAGGACATAGTGTGTGTGTGTGTAGTGTGTGTGTGTTTGTGTGTGTGTGTGTGTATGTGTGTGTGTGTGTGTGGAGTGTAGTGTGGGTGCGTGTTTGTGTGTAGTGTAGTGTAGGGTAGAATAGGGTAGATAGTGTGTGTGTCTATGTGTAAGGTTATTGTGTGTAGGCAGGCATATACAGAAGGGCATGATATAAATAGGAAAAAAAACTTCAGAAAATAAATAAGTTAGTCTTTACAGTCCTGTTGCACCCCAGCATACAGACATAGGGTTTTTATAATTATGTATGTGTTTGTTTGTATTTGGGGATGGGGTCTTTTTGTCTGTTTCTTTTGGTTTGGGGTTTGGGGGGTTTTGTTTACTTTTTCACCGGAAAATAGATGGGAACACTCCGAGTTGCTTTGGGTGATAGAATCAAAGCAATAAACTATGCTTACAAAGCAGTGTTTTGTGCACTGATGAATGGGTGGCGTGCAACATGTAATATTGTATGCATGGGAACATACTCCTATTTCAAAAAGCAAGAAGTGGGTGTACACTTAAACGCGCAGGAAGAAAAACAAATATCCCAAAACGTTAAAAACCCTATCTTTAGTATATAACAGCAAAGTTGGCTTGCAGTGTAGTCTCCATAACTCTTGGCAGCTTAGTCGTACCTTAGGGAACGGATGACAAAATTTACAACAAAAAATGCAAGCACACGGGGACTGGGTGTAAAAAAAAGCACACGAGTTCTTGTTCTATTATCCTCGAAATAAAAGAATAAAGTAGAAACATGATACAAGAATAATAATAATAATACCTTGCACAACATTCTTTGACACAATGTCAGTCCACATCATAAACTGGCTCCACATCGACCTCAACCAAAAAAATCCCTATGACCTACGATCCCCAGTCAGTCATTTGTGTCAGCCTCCATAATACCCGGGATTTAGCGAAAAAAGACGAGAGTGGTGCTTCACCCAAACAGGGAAGCCAACAGACGCTCACCCACCCGGACCTTCTGCAAACAAGCCTGAGGGCGCATGCGCCAACATGCGGACAGGGGACATTACTCTTTAGTTGTTGTTCCGGTCTGCAAGGGTTTGCGGTGTGTTTGGGGCTATTATCGTTCGCGAGGATGGGTTCAGAGTATGGAAACAAATTGGCGTTTTTAATTGCAAGATGACTCGCTTTATTAAAACCGAACCTGTTAACTGGAAAAAAACAAAACGGATCTTTGATTCAGAAATGACAGAGGTGTGTGTGTGTGTGTGTGTGTGTGTGTGTGTTTCACTATCCATGAAGCAAATAGCATGATCTAAAATAGAATAAAGCCCCCCACCCCCATCCCCGCACGTGGGGAAGCTGGGGACTTTTTATTTTATTTTATTCTTTTATATCGAGGATAATGGAATAAGCACTGATGTGCTTTTTGTTTTACATCAAGTCCCCGTGTGTATGCGGATTTGTTAATTCTGTCATCTGTTCCCACCGGCAAACAATGGCCTACTCTTACTTGTCAGTTTAAATAGCATCTCCATTTTGGTCTAGGAGTTTCCTCTTTTGTTATGCATCTCTTTTTTGCTTCTGCCCTGATCCTTTTCTTCCTGTCATCTCCTTGTCAGTCTTCTGCCTTCTTCCTCTATTCTCCTGCCTTTTTCGCTAGAAAAAAAAAACACTTCAAAAGTAGCAATCCTCTCCCACCCCTAAATCAGATGCGCTGGGCCTGACTTGTCAGGCGCCTAACGGCAGCGTAACGCATTTTTTGCTCGTATGACAGACCACAAGAGTTGCTGTCTAAGCGTTCGACGAAGAAGAGGAAGAAAATTTACAAGGTAATACCTGGACAGGAAAAAAAAAGAAAAGATCTCTCTATAGCATCCGTAGAAGACAAAATTGCCTGGCAGGTAGATAGACCACCACCGAGATGAAAAACAAATGATAAGCAGACCGACAAATAGCGAGACACCCAGACACAAAAAGGAAACACTGTCAAGAAGACAGACAGTCAGACAGATACAAAGATGATGAATGTCAAGCAGACAGGCGGACAGAGACAGACAGACAGACAGACAAGCAGACAGATATACAGACAGAAAGACGGACATAAAGATAACAAAAAAATGTTAGGTA
Organism: Rapana venosa; assembly: GCA_028751875.1. Lineage (NCBI taxonomy): Eukaryota > Metazoa > Mollusca > Gastropoda > Neogastropoda > Muricidae > Rapana > Rapana venosa. Next base: position 32,911,509 of record CM054158.1, on the reverse strand, counting down.
GAAAGACAGACAGACACGAAGACGAAAAGTACCCCTCAAATGAAAGAAAACCAAATAAAAAACAAACAAACAAAAAACAAACAAGCAAACAACAACAAATGACAGACAAAATAGAAAATGACCCTTTTTTATGTTGAGAACACACAACACAACAAAACAAACTAACTAAACTAGAACAAAGTAACACGTCCAAGCACTTGTCCTATTATTCACATACCCACTAGGTAAGAAAATCTCATCCACATCAAGAATGCCGTGTTGTTATGGGGTTTTCGTTGTAAAGTGGACAATCTTATTGAAGATAATGAACCCTTCGCTGGGTCATGAACCTTCCTTCAAAATGTTTTGGTAAAATGCTACCTACTTTACGTCTGAGGTCTCGGCTAGGTTTTGTATCAAATTTTGCTTAAAATGAATTTCATTTGCCCTTTTTCAGGTCGTGTTTTCATCTTCATCGATATAAAGCGATGTGCAAAGCAGTTTTAAAAAACTCTTTCTTCTTCTTCTTCTTCTTCTTCTTCTCCTAACGCTCACACAGCAGTTATCATTGTCTGTTATATGAGCAAAAATTGCGTCACACCGCAGTTAAGCGACTGACTAAGTTAGGCCCAGCACATCCAACTTCGGCATAAGAGAGGAGTATCATCTTTAAAGTCTTTCTGGAAAAATGGCAGAACAATGGACTAAGAAGGCATAAAATAAACAAGAAGGTGACGGGAAGAAAAGGACAAAAGGCATAAACAAAGAGTGATAGAAAAGAGGGAATTTCTGGCACAGAATTTCAAGAAGGTGGGGATGCTGTTTATACTGATAGCCACCCACCCCCCTCCCTTGCATTCTAAAGGGGACAGTTTTTAAACTACTTCCAGGTAACTTTCTGGCCATACCGGGTTCAGGCAGTTGAACATCTGAATCCAGTTAACAACAAGAAATTCATTTAAAGACACTACATAGAAACCTATGGCACCTAAGACTAATAAACATCAAGTAGCTTTCATTCTTCACTGACAATACTCACCATTTCTCTGCCCTTGGTAAGTAGAGAGGAACAGGGTAATAGTTTGGTGTGGTTTTTTTTAGAAAGACTTGTTACAGGTTATTTTTGGCTGTGCATGTCTTGGTACTAAATACACAAACACACACAGGCATGCTCGGGCACACTACACTTTACAAACGCGCATGCACACACACACACACACACACACACACACTGTACACATGCACACTACACTGTGCACAAACACACACATACACACACAGTGGGCTTTACTGGTGGCAAGGCCTCTCATACTCTAAATGAACAACACCACCCCCAGGCGTAACTTGTGTTACCTCACTCTGTACTGTGTGGTCACAATCCTGCTGATTATAGTGAAGCCAGTTTAGCCAGCTTACAGCCTGTTTCTTTATTCCCATCTTTCTCCTGCAGAGATAAGTAGGGGTATTTTTAGGTCTGGGTGCTTTTTTTTTAGTAGTAAAAAAGGCTTTTGATAGTAGACAGGAATGCCTTAGTGTCACTCTATGTGTGGGTGTGTGGGTGTGCGTACGTGTGTGTGTGTGTGTGTGTGTGTGTAAGAGAAATATATATAGATGGTACATAGATAGATACATAGATAGATAGATTGATAGATAGATAGATAGATAAATAGATAGATAGATAGATAGATAGATAGATAGATAGATAGATAGATAGATAGATAGATAGATAGATAGAGAGAGAGGGATGGTTATTTGTTTTGTTTTTGTTTAGTGTGCGGTCATTTTATTTGTATTTATTCTTTGTTTTGAGGATAATGGAATAAACTATCATGTCCTTTTTTCATCAAGTCCTTGTGTGTATGCAGTTTTGCAAATTTTGTCATCCCTTCCCACTGGCACACAATGCCCTACTCCCAAAATGCAGAAACAGGTTTTAACATGTGTGCAAGATGTTCTGCATGCGTTTGCACATGGGATGTGGGTTTATAGTTTCATCCAAAGGACTTTTGGGGAGAGTGGAGTCAGCACTGATATTAACTCCAGAGGAAAAATCCTCTTGAACGAAAATCAAACCTGGGTCAGCACATCACAAATACATCTCTCTAACCACCAGGCTATCCCATCCCTCTAGAAAGAGAGTGAAATAGAGAGAGAGAAGATATGGGTGGCAAATGACAGAGATTACACACATACACACTACACTGCATCGATGGGCAGACACATACCTACACATACACACACAAACAGACTAACACACACACCTACACAGGCACACACACATGGCTATTTTGGTGGCACAGCCTCTCATAGTCTCTAAATGAACAACTTCACCCCCCAGGCCTAACAGGTGTTACCTCACTCTGTACTGTGTGGTCACAGTCATGCTGATTATAGTGAAGCCAGTTTAGCCAGCTCACAGCCTGTTTCCTTATTCCCATCTTCCACCTGCCGAGATAAGTAGGGGTATTTTTAGGCTAGGTTGCTTTTGTTAGTAGTTTTTTTTTTTTAAGTTTTAGATAATAGACAGGTATGTGTTAGTGTTACTCTGTTTAAGTGTGTGTGTATTATTTACTTTTTTTAATTATTCTTTTATATCTTATTTATCTTATTTTATTCTTTTATATTATTACATGAAGAGAGAGAGAGAGAGAGAGAGTGAGACAGACAGACAGACAGACAGACAGACAGGCAGACAGACAGATAGACAGGTAGACTGACCGATCAACAGACAGACAAACAAACAGGCAGATAAATTCAGCAACAGAGACAGACAGACAGACACGGAGACACAGAGGCAATCAGACAGACAGACAGACAGACAAAGACAAACAGACAGACAGAGACAGACAGACAGACAGGCAGATAGAGACAACTTTGGGGGGAGGGGGTAGGTGGTTAAAGACTGTCTTTTCCTGTACAAGGTGTGGAGGAAATGGCAAACACTATACTTAAGGTAGACAACCGTGAAGTGGCTTTTGTCTGGTCGGGGAATTGGTTTGCATTATGTGCCCTTGCTGGGCCACACTTGACCCTTTAGAGGTCAAAATCTGTTCTCAGGCATCCCCAAAAAATGTTGTTCACCCTCTATAAATTGTCTTTACCCGAAGTCGGAATGCGGATACCTTAATGTTGGGTTTGGGTTGTTGTTGTTTTTTAAAGTAAAGACAAGGAAACGGTCGCATACAGAAAATCTTACCATTGGTTACCTCGGAGCTCTAGCCAAAGAATAACAACACAAATAAACAAACAAAATAGAACATCTCTCTCTCTTTCCTCTTCTCTCTCTCTCTCTCTCTCTCTCTCTCTCTCTCTCTCTCTCTCTCTCTCTCTCTCTCTCTCTCTCTCTCTCTCCTCTCTCTCTCTCTCTCTCTCTCTGTCTCTCTCTTTCTCTCTCTCTCTCAGAATATTTTGCGCAGATGGTAAAAGCCGGGTCGGCTTTTTTGGAAGAGTAGGCCATTTTGTGAGGGTGGGAACGGATGAAAAAATTAACAAAACTGCGTACACACGGGAACTGGCTTTTTAAAAAGGCACACGAGTGCTTATTCCGTTACCCTCGAAATAAAAGAAAGAATAACCTCTCTGTCTCTGTCTCTGTCTCTCACATACATACACACACAGAAGAACAGGCAGGGGCACAGGTACATACACACACACACCATTAAGTCCATGCTCCTCTCTCTCTCTCTCTCTCTCTCTCTCTCTCTCTCTCTCTCTCTCTCTCTCTCTCTCTCTCTCTCTCTCTCCACTCACGCCTTAACTACCCAGTGTAAGAGAAACTTCACTACTGGTATAAACAGTTTACCTCCACTACTACTACCACCACCACCACTTAAACCACTATCACCGCCACCATCCCCACCCCCACCAACACCACCCAATTCTACCAACACCACCACCTCCCTATTCCACCACAACCACCTACACCACCATCACCACCAACCCATTTCACCACCACCACCACCACCTACACCACCATCACCATTACCTACACCACCATCACCACCACCACCACACCCCATCCCACCACCACCACGACCTACACCACCATCACCACCACCTACACCACCATCACCACCAACCCATTTCACCACCACCACCACCACCTACACCACCACCACCACAACCTACACCACCATCACCACAATCTACACCACCACCTACACCACCACCATCACCATCACCACCACCACCCCACCCCACCACCATCACCACCACTACACTACCCCACCCCACTTACACCATCACCCTACCCAGCCCCACTTACACTACCACCACCTACACCACCACCTCAGCCCACCCACCCCACCTACACCACCATCACCACCACCACAAACACCACCTCCACCTACACCACCACCACCACCTACACCACCACCACCACCTACACCACCACCACCTACACCACCACCACCACCATATACCACCATCATCTACACCACCATCATCACCACCACCTACACCACCACAACCACCTACACCACCACAACCACCTACACCACCCCAACCCACCACCACCACCACCTACACCACCCCAACCTACCACCATCACCACTACCACCATCACCACCACCACCACCACACCTACATCACTACCACCACCACCACCACCTCTGTTCTTGCCTCCATAGCTCACCCACATCCATCCACCCATCCTTCTGACCCTTCCTAACCCCTGCTCGCGCGTGCGTGTTAAGCACCAAAAAAAAGAAGGAATAGACAGGTACATACAGAGAGGATATAATAAATTGTCACAGCAGAGGGTGTGTATTTTGCACCCGCATTAATTTGCCTGGCAGCCGTCTGCCCCCAGTGCCATCAACAGAGTGAAGGCAACAGCCATGTAAACAGTTAATTGTGAATGGAAGGAAGGAAGGAAGAAGAAATAAAAATGTGAGTGTGGTGTGTGTTTTGTGTGTTGGGTAGGGTGTGTGTGTGTGTGTGTGTGTTGGGTAGGGTTGTGTGGGTTGGGTAGTGTTGTGTTTGCGTTGGGTAGGGTTGTGTTTGTGTTGGGTAGGGTTGTGTGGGGTGGGTAGGGTTGTGTGTGTGTTGGGTAGGGTTGTGTGTGTGTTGGGTAGGGTTGTGTGTGTGTTGGGTAGGGTTGTGTGTGTGTTGGGTAGGGTTGTGTGTGTGTTGGGTAGGGTTGTGTGTGTGTTGTGGTAGGGTGTTGTTGTGTGGTGTGTGTGTAGGGTTGTGTGGGTTGGGTAGTGTTGTGTTGTGGTGGTGGTTGGTGTGTGTTGGGTGGTTGTGTGTGTGTTGGGTAGGGTTGTGTGTGTGTTGGGTAGGGTTGTGTGTGTGTTGGGTAGGGTGTGTGTGGGTTGGGTAGGGTTGTGTGTGTGTTGGGTAGGGTTGTGTGGGTGGGTAGGTTGTGTGTGTGTGTTGGGTAGGGTTGTGTGTGTTGGGTAGGGTTGTTGTGTGTGTGTGTTGGGTATGGTTGTGTGTGTGTTGGGTAGGGTTGTGTGTGTGTGTTGGGTAGGGTTGTGGTGTTGGGTAGGGTTGTGTGTGTGTGTTGGGTAGGTTGTGTGAGTGTTGGTAGGGTTGTGTGTGTGTGTTGGTAGGTTGTGTGTGTTGGGTAGGGTTGTGTGTGTTGGGTAGGTTGTGTGTGTTGGTTAGGGTTGTGTGTGTGTTGGGTAGGTTGTGTGTGTTGGGTAGGGTTGTGTGTGTAGGGTAGGGTTGTGTTTGTGTTATGTGTGTAGGGGGTGGGTGGGTGCGTCTGTGTGTGTTATGTGTGTGTTATGTGTGTGTGTGTGCGTGCGAGCGCGCGCATGTGTGTATGTGATGTGTGGGTATGGGTGTGTTTGTGTGGGTGGGTGGGTGACTATGTGTATGTGTGGGTGGGTGGATGGGTGACTGTGTGTGTATGTGTGTAGGGTGGGTGGGTGGATGACTGTGTGGGGTGGTGGTGTAGGGGGGTGGATGTGGTGTGTGTGTGTGTGTGTGTGTGTGTCTGATGTGGTGTGTGTGTGTGTGGTTTGTGGGTGTTTTGTTTTTCAATTCCATTAGTTTTTTTGTTCTGTGAAATGTCTTTTTTTAATTGAACACATCGCCGTTATAGTTTGTAAGAGAAAAAGGTATGTGGATAAATCTATGCATAAACTAAAATAACTGAACACAGAAGCCATAATCTAACATGCTTTAAAAGAAAAAAGTTCATTTTGATAAACATTACCCACTACAGAGACTTGCTGTGTATTCTTGTTTTTCAAGTTAAATCAAGCACGTACGCAAAAAGCAATGATATGGGAGATAAGCTAGAGTCCAGCCTTGCTTCCCATAATGTAAAACACCACACACACAAGGATAGCATCTTAACATGTTTCACTGTTTTCATAGACAGGCAGCCATATTCCATATTCAGTGGGATCACTATCCCTTTTTAACTGAAAGTACAGTTTGTTATGCTAAGAACTTGTCATGGATGATGAAAATAATATAAATATGCAATTTCAAAGATTAACAAAATATCAATTGACGCCTTTGTATGTGGCTAACCCCCCCCCCCCCCCCCCCCCAACCCAAACAAACAAAAAAAACAAGGTAAAACTGTTTTATACCTACGCAAAACAAAATTCAAACGATTTTTCTGATGATAAAAATGTTCTAGATAAGAGATCAAACCCCCATGCATATACTTGTTGCTAGCGAAACACAAAGTCTTCATTATCTAAGCTTCCCAATATTACATAAAATTAACAGAAAGAGGATAAGGCAAACCAAAAACCACCAATGTCAAGGCTGTTAACTCACCCCGAAAACCCCAAACAGCAAAGCAGACGATTTTGAGATAAGAGCGAGAAGCAGACGTTTAGTCTTCCCCTGGGAATACACAGAGAAGTTGTTTTCACTGAAGATGAAGGGGCGCTGATGCTTGACTGATGGTAATTCCTGCCGAGTCAGATGGTGAGATAAGTCAAGGAGATGTATCTTCAGATCTATGCTGTGATGGAGTTGATGTGGAGGGAATAAATGTTGAATTGTCTGATATATCAATGCCACGTTGATCCTTCACTGATTCGTCATTTGATGACTGTTTCATCCTTTACTTTTTTTCAGATTGTTAGATACGTAAAAGAAATGTATCTTCAGCTCTGTGTTGTGATGAAGCTGATGGTGATGGAATAAATGTGGAATTGTGTGAGATATCAATTCTATGTTGATCCTTCACTAATTCGTCATTTAATGGCTGATCCTATCTTGAAGATGAATAAACAAGAGTTGAATTATGACAGGTATGAAGGATTCTTCTTGGTTTAAATATGAAGGTCTACTTGTGTATTGTAAGGAGAGGGGGGGGGTGTCTGAATGTATTGCTTATTTTTATAATTACTGCATTAACCAAGCTGCAAAAAATCAAAGATGAAAGTGAGAAAACTTGAACACAAGGAAACAGTGCAGATAATAATTATTATTGTAGTCACAATGGTTACATTATCTTATTTTAACGGGGTAGATATTGAAAACTCCCTTTTTCGAGTGATTAAGATGAGAAAGGTGAAAAGTTACTCTTAAATGGCAATACATAGTGTCATGTGAATTTAAAGTTGCTGCATCAGTGCATGCAGACAGGAAAAATAAACATAAACAGTTGTTTTTTCCTGTATCCCACAAAATAAAATAATTTTTTCAGGCAATCAAATTTCCCTAGATAAGAACTCAAACCCTGTGTGTCTACTTTTTGCCAAAGAATTACAATGTCTTGTTTATCTAAATTTCCCAACAGTACAAAAAAATAAAACAAAGAGAATAGGGCAAACCAAAACCCACCAATGTCAAGGCTGTTAACTCACCCCGAAAACCCCAAACAGCAAAGCAGACGATTTTGAGATAAGAGCGAGAAGCAGACGTTTAGTCTTCACCTGGGAATACACAGAGAAGTTGTTTTCACTGAAGATGAAGGGGCGCTGATGCTTGACTGATGGTAATTCCTGCCGAATCAGATGGTGAGATAAGTCAAGGAGATGTATCTTCAGATCTGTGCTGTGATGGAGCTGATGTGGAGGGAATAAATGTTGAATTGTCTGATATATCAATGCCACGTTGATCCTTCACTGATTCGTCATTTGATGACTGTTTCATCCTTTACCTTTTTCAGATGGTTAGATACGTAAAAGAAATGTATCTTCCGTTGTGTGTTGTGATGAAGCTGATGGCGAAGGAATAAATGTGGAATTGTGTGAGATATGAATGCTATGTTGATCCTTCACTAATTCGTCAGTTAATGACTGATCCTATCTTAAAGATGAATGAACAAGAGTTGAATTATGACAGTTATGAGGCCTACTGCTTGGTATAATATAAACGTCTACTTGTGTATTGTGGGGTGAGGGGGGAGGGGGGAAGGCTGTGTGTCTGAATGTATTGCTGATTTTTACAATTACTGCAGTAACCAAGCTGCAAAAATAAAAAGGCAAAGATGAAATGGAGAGTGCCCTGAACATAAGGAAACAGAGTGCAGATAATAATTACGAATGTGATCACAATGGTTACATTATCTTATTTTAACAGAGTAGATATTGAAAATCCCATTTTTTTGAAAGAATAAGATTGGATGGGTAAATAAGTTACTGAAATGACAATACATAATACCAATGAACACCTTTGCATGAAGCCTAAAAGCCAAAACTAAACAAAGTAATGCATACACAGTATTTCGCCTGGGCGAAGTAAAAACAACAACCACCAATTGTTCTGGTGATCAGGCTTTTCTAGATAAGAGCTCAAACCCGTTGTATCTACATTTGGCCAAAGAAACACAATGTCTTCATTATCTAAATTTCCCAACAGTACAAACGAATAGCAGAAAGAGGACAAGACAAACCAAAACCACCAATGTCAGTCAAGGAGATGTATCTTCAGATCTGTGCTGTGGTGGCGTTGATGTGGAGGGAATAAATGTTGAATTGTCTTATATATCAATGCCATGTTGATCCTTCCATGATTCATCATTTACTGTTTTCAGATGGTTAGATACGTAAAAGAAATGTATCTTCAGCTCTGTGTTGTGATGAAGCTGATGGTGATGGAATAAATGTGGAATTGTGCGAGATATCAATGCTATGTTGATCCTTCACTGATTCATCATTTAATGACTGATCCTATCTTAAAGATGAATGAACAAGAGCTGAATTATGGCAGGTATGAAGGCTACTGCTTCATATAAACGTCTACTTCTGTATTGGAGATGGGGGAGGGGGCGTTGTGGAGGGCTGTCAGTATGAATGCATTACTAATTTTTACAGTTACTGCATTATCCAAGCTACAAAAAAACAAGGATGAAAATGAGAATACAGGAACACAAGGAACAGTGTAGATAATAATAATTATTATGATTGTGGTCACTATGGTTACATTATCTTATTGAAACTGTTTAGATATTGAAAACCCCCCTTTTTTCTCTTTGAACGATTAAGATTGGATGGGTGAAAAGTTACTTAAATGTCAATACATAACATCATCTCAATTTAGAGTTTGTTCAGGAGCACATGCATTCAGGAAAGGAAAAGGAATAACGAATGGCGCTGCACTTATGGCGACGCGCTCTCCCCAGGGAGAGCAGCCCGAATTCCTGGCAGAAATTCTTGACATGACTTAACGCGGTATACACATTCTATTTAAAAATATTGTCGCTACATTTTATCAAACAAAATGTGTGTGGATATTTTCGCATGCGTAAAATAGAATAACTGAACACAGAAGCAACAACCTAACATGTTTTAAAACAAACAAAAAATAGATGTAGTTCACTTTTATTAACCTTATTCATATCAGAGACTCACTGTGTATTCTTATATTCAAACAAACAAAATAAAAAAGCAAATAATAAAATAGATGGGTTGGCTGGAAAGAAGTGTTTACCAAATAAAATTGTTTATGTCCTTGGAAATTCCACTGTTAAGGCGAGAAGCACATAATACACGCACCTACCCACACAACTGCCTTCCCATGACACTTTACTTTTATTTTTCATTGTCTAAAATCACAGATCATTAATTGTCAAAACCACAGATAATTAATTGTCAAAACCATAGATCATCCATGCCCGTACGACTCCATCATTGCTTTCGTATTCTGAGTGATTGACATGATTGTAATTCTCGCAAGAGTATGCTTTGTAGCGATGGACTATCACTGTATATTGCCTTCGTGTCAGTTTGTGTGTCTGTCTGTCTGTCTACTCAAGTGGAATGTAGAAGATGTGATGCCGGACGTCTTTTTTTGATGTATGAGAGCTTCTACAGATTTGTTCTTTCATTAAATTGCGAAATACTTTATATAATCGAGAATGCACTTCGTACAAGTTAGCCTTTGTTCTGTTTTAAACCACTTCTTTGAAGAACGTAATATCCGAGCGGTTAAAACCGTTCGACTTAAATCCCAAGAATCCATGAAGTCATGGGTTTGAATCTCTGCGCCGCCTGGTGAATTAAGGGCAGAGATTTTTACGATCTCCCATCTCAACGTCAAGTACAGACATGCCAGTGCTTCGTGTATAAGCACATGCAGAAGATCAAAATATGCACGTTAAAGATCCCCTAATTCATGTCAGCATTCGGTGGGTTAAGGAAACACGAACATACCCAACATAAATCCCCGAAGTCGGAATGCAGCTACCTTCATGGTGGTAAAAAAAAAAAACAACAGCGGTCGCATACGCAAAATTTCACTATTGGTGAACCTTGGTGTTCTAAACGAGAAACGAAAAAAACAACCCCCAAACAAACAAAACCACATCTTCCAGCCAAACCTGACGTAAAGAGATCATATTCCTGTCTATCCATCCATCTTGACTTACAGGAATTACCACCACTCAAGTTCTGACACACCTACACCTTCAAAAGAAACAAACTGTGTCTTTATTTTGTAGAAGAAACTCTGACGTGTAGCGCTCCTATCCAGTATCGTCTGACAGCCTTCCGTGAGTTATCTTTCCCTGAAAGGAGTGGCTTACTCTCCCATCTGCTCATATCTTGATTTACAGAGTTGAGGAAGGAGAGTGCAAGGAAATATTCTGTATAAGTTTTGTGTGTTTGTTTCATTGTTTGTTTCATTGTTTGTTGTTGGTTGCTTGCTTGGATTTTATCAGTATTATTTGCTTGTTTATTTGTTTGGGATTTTTGTTCGTTTTTGTTGTTGTTGCTGCTTTGCTTATTTATGAAATGAAATGAGTAGGGTGGAGGGGGCACATGTTTCGATAAGATATTTCTGATCATATGCATTTAAAAAAAACACTTGAACATCGTGTTAGACGATGACCTTCAAAACAGCAGAGAGAAAAGCTGCTGTGTCGAATATTGGGCAGAAATTTATTATAGTGGAGATGTCTTGCCCACAGTACATCCCCACTCTCTCGGCCAAGTGGGCATAAGGACAGTCAGCGTTGGGGATGTTCTCCAAAGGTCAGTTAGCCCCCAGGGCTGCAGCACATAAGGACTGTGCGAGTCAAGCCTACCAATCAGGGAGTCATAGTCGATCACTAAAGACTAAGCTGTAGAGTGGAATTCTATGATTGGGAAAGGCACTGATAATACAGCCTCTCATTTTGCTGTTACCCCCAGCACGCACACACACACACACACACACCACACACTCCCAGAACACACACACACGCACATACACACACACACATTCTCCATTTGCCACCACGACGTATTATTGCAATACTTCATACATAGAGGCATTGTTTGGAAAAGAGAGGGTGTGTTGAGATAATTGTTTATCACTGTTTGTGTCTGTCTGTTTGGCTTTAGCGTGCTTGGGGGGAGAAAGGAGATGTTATGTTTGCCACACTCCCACAAATTCAGCATTCGTACTGTTTTACACCCCTTCTCCCGGAAGATTCTAGACTTACAATAATTTCTTCCGTGGGGGATGACGGAGAGGGCTGGGGTGGGGGGATGGCGTGAGGGAGGGGGGGGGGGGGGAGGGGGACTGCCAGTCAAAATAACATCCCCGCCTTCTGGCAATTGTGTGTTAGGAATTCCCTCTTTTTCTACCCTCTCTTCCCTCCTTGGGGGTGCCGGGGGCCTGTCAATATGAATAGCATCCCTACCTTCTGGTAATTCTGTGCTAGGAATTCCCTCTTTTTTGTCCATCTCTTTATGAGCTTCTTTTCTTCATGTCACCCCCTTCTTGGTGTCTATTTTCTGCCTTCTTGGTGCATTCTCCCGCTTTTTTTGTCTTCCGAAAAGACTTAAAAGATAACAGCTCTCTCCCACGCCGAAGTCGGATGCGCTCGGCTTGACTTGTCAGGCGCTTAACGGCAGCGCAACACATTTTCGCTCATATGACAGAAAACAATAGTTGCTGTCTGAGCGTTCGAGGAAGAAGAAGACAGAGAGAGGAGGAGGAGGAGGAGGAGGAGGAGGAGGAAGAAGAGAGAAGAAGAAGAAGAAGAAGAAGAAGAAGAAGAAGAAGAAGAAGAAGAGAAGAAGAAGAAGAAGAAGAAGAAGAAGAAGAAGAAGAACAAGAACAAGAACAAGAAGCAGAAGCAGGAGGAGGAGGAGAAGGAGGAGGAGGAAGGAGAAGAAGAAGAAGAAGAAGAAGAAGATGATGATGATGATGATGACGATGATGATGATGATGATGATGATGATGATGATGATGATGATGATGATGATGATGATGATGATGATGAAGAAGAAGAATAACAAGAACAAGAACAAGAAAGTACCTTTCTTTTTACTCAGCCATCTTACCTGACACGAATAACCTACTAATCAACCAAGCTCTAACGCACCCACATTTTCAGTGTAGAGATAATATGTGTGTGTAATTATTGAAAGCATAAAAACCACCCCTACAAACAAAAAACAAACAAACAAGCAAACAAACAAGCAAACATACAGGCAGACAGACACAAAACCATAAGTCTGCCATTCCTGTCAAAATACTGTCTGCTTCTTTCCCTGAAGGTCTGGAAAAGTTATCTTCTGGCCTTGAAAAGGGCAGGTGTTCTGTTTTGTCTAGGTATGTGTCTAGTAATATTTCTCTAGTTGAGACATTAAAGTATTCTTGAGTCTTGAGTCTTGAGTGTCTTGATTTATAGGCAAGGGGAAAAAACAGGAATCAGTAAGATACTTTTGGGAGAGTTACCTTATAGTAAGTGGTTCGATCGTTGAACATAATCATGTCCTTATGTGGTGGTTGTGAGCTGAGAGGATTGTTTCAGTTTATTCGTTTCTTGTAGTGCTGTTAGTAGTTTTGCGAAATGGCATTGCCAGAAGAGGGTTTTTCATAAGTTACGAAGTGTTTGGGGAAAAAGGAAAGAGAGAGAGACGTGTGGTCATCATCTGTATTTGTATACGACTTGAAATCATGGCTGATTTCTCTGCGGGAAATGCAGGCTGCTCTCCCCAGGGAGAACACGTCGCAACAAGAGCAGCGCCACCCATTATTTTATTATTTTCTTTTCCTGTCTGCAACTATTTGTTTCCCTTTCAGATTGTCCTTTTCTACATAATTTTGCCAGGGAAAACTCTCTTGTTGCCATGGGCTCTTTTACGTGCGCTAAATAGCTATAACACACCGGACCTCGGTTTATCGTCTCATCTGAAAGACTAGCACCTAGACCACCATTCGTGGTCTAATGTGGGGGGGAGGAGGAGGGGGGAGGGAGTTTCGGGCCAAAAGAGGATCAAACTACCGCACACTTCCAAACCCGGACTTTTCGCTTTCTAGGCAGGTGCGTTACCTCTAGACAACCGATCCACTAAAGCGAAGAACACTTTTAAACATGGATAACCCTGTTCATAACTTAAGCACAGGACTTACACAATCAAATATAGCATTCATTTTGTTGCGCTACACACCACAGTTACTGGCAAAACTCGCTTGCTTTTCTTTTATTGTTGTTTCTTTTTTTCCTTTTATTTTCTGTTTTTTTACTTCACCAAACACCTTGCGATACAGGAAATACCATTAGCCAGGCTCTACTGCGCTTACATCCTCAGCAGAAACAAACTCTTGTTTATTCCCACCAGCAAAAAAATAACCAACTCACGTCTGCCACTCCTATCACATATCGTCTGCTTCGCTGACAGTCTCGGTGAGTTATCTTCCTTGAACGGGGCTGTTAAGTTTCGTCTATCTGTGTCCTGATTTGTGAAGGTTGAGAAATGGAGTCAAGGGATTTTTTATTTTTTTGCCGGAAGTTTTATCTTGGTAGAAACTACAAGTCCAGGGATGTGGGTATGGTTGCTGCTGCTGCTGCTGCTGCTGTTGCTGCTGCTGCTGCTGAGTTGGTCACTGGTATTTGAATGAGAAGTGTGTTGCATCACAGAAAACCAACACCAACAAGGAAGATTATTACAGGCTGCCTAAGAGAGTTTGTTACTGATTCTGTAATTGTTCTTGTTGGTGGTGCCAGCTGTTTCAACATAGCTTCTCGGTTAACCTGTCATTGCGTGGATTGTTTAAGTTTCAGATATTCTGTGGGAAGATCAGAAAAAGAAACTACAAACGAGTTTCTTTTAAAGAAAAAACAGAAATGAAAGGAACGGAAGAAAAAAAAAACACGGGGATTTATGATGAAGATACAAGAGTCCCTTACGGACTTTTTTCCAAGGAAAAAAATCACCAAACTGAACGCGAACATCTTTCATCCTCGACTGATCCTTCACTTCCCCTCTCCCCAGAGAGAGAGAGAGAGAGAGAGAGAGGGTGGGGGGGGGGGGGAGAAAAAGAGAGACAGACAGACAGAGGCAGAGACAGACAGACAGGCAAACAGCCAGACACACAGAGACAGAAAAAAAGACACAGACAGAGAGTGGGTCTTTTCCCTCAGAGCTAACTGTCAAAGCTTGTCAATGGAGCTGACTTTAACACTTACCTCTTGAAAATCAACAGGATGACTCAACATCCCATTTTTTAAAAGGCCAACAAAAACAGAGCCTGCATGTGTGTGTGTGTGTGTGTGTGTGTGTGTGTGTGTGCACGTGTGTGTACTGTGTGTGTGTGTGTGTGTGTGTGTGTGTGTGTGTGTGTGTGTGTGTGTGTGTGTGTGTGTGTGTGTGTTACGTGAGTATGTGTGTGTGTGTGTGTTGCGTTGCGTTGTGTTGTGTTGTGGGTTGCATGTGCCCGTGATGTGTGTGTGTGTTGTGTGTTGATGAAATATGATATCAGTGCCTTATGTTGCTGTTCATTAGGTTTATTGCTCCTTGGAGGAAAAAGGGTTGGAGTGTTAGTGGCCCTGGGGGGGGGGGTGGAGGTAGAGGTAGTGTGGGGTTGGGGAGTTGGGATGGGTAATTATAAAAATAGAAAGTTTTCTTTCACTTTTTAGTGAGAGTTAAGAAACATATGAAGATAGTGTCAGGTTTTTATAGAGGGGTGTGAAGGGTGTGTGTGTAGGTGTAGTTGTGTGAGACAGAAAAAAAGACACAGACAGAGAGTGTTCCTTTTCCCTCAGAGCTAACTATCAAAGCTTGTCAATGGACCAGACTTTAACACTTACCTCTTGAAAATCAGCAGGATGACTCAACATCCCATTTTTTAAAAGGCCAACAAAAACAGAGCCTATGTGTGTGTGTGCATGTTGCCTTGCGTTGGGTTGTGTTGTGTTGTGTTGTGGGTTGCATGTGCCCGTGATGTGTGTGTGTGTTGTGTGTTGCACAACTATGATATCAGTGCCTTATGTTGCTGTCCATTAGGTTTATTGCTCCTTGGAGGAAAAAGGATTGGAGTGCTTAGTGGCCTGGTGTGGGTTTTGTGGGGTGTGGAGGTAAGGGGGGTGTTGGGGCGGGGAGTTGGGATGGGTAATTATAAAAATAGAAAGTTTTCTTTCACTTTTTAGTTAGAGTTAGGAAAAATTTTTTTTATTAATATGAAGATAGTGTCAGGTTTTTATAGAGGGGTGTGTAGGGTGTGTGTGTGGGTGTAATTGTGTGAGACAGAAAAAAGACACACACACATAGTGCTCCTTTTCCCTCAGAGCTAACTATCAAAGCTTCTCAATGGACCTGACTTTAACACTTACCTCTTGAAAATCAGCAGCATGACTCAACAGCACATTTTTTTAAAGGCCAACAAAAACAGAGCCTGCGTGTGTGTGCGTGTGTGTGGTGTGTGTGTGTGTGTGTGTGTGTGTGTGTGTGTGTGTGTGTGTGTGTGTGTGTGTTGTGTTGTGTTGTGGTTTGCATATGCGCGTGCATGCGTGCATGTGTGTGTGTGTTGTGTGTTGAGCAACTATGATATCAGTGCCTCATGTTGCTTTCCATTAGGTTTATTGCTCCTTGGAGGAAAAAGGATTGGAGTGTTAGTGACCCTGGGGGGTGGGGGGTAGGGGTGGTGTGGGGGAGGGGGGAGTTGGGATGAGAAATTATAAAAGGGGAAGTTTTCTTTCACTTTTAGTGAGAGTTTGGGGGGAAAAGGAAGATGGTGTCAAGTATATATAGAGGTGTGTGTATGCGAGTGGGTGTGGATGCGTGTGTGTGAGTGTGGATGAGGTGGGAGTGGGGTGTGGGGGTTGGGTGTGGGGTGGCTGTGTGTGTGTTTAGTGTGTGTGTGTATGTGTGTATGTGTGTACTGTGGTACTTCTGTTATCAGAGCCTTATGTTGCTGTCCATTGGGTTTATTGCTCCTTGGGGGAAGAGATGGGGGGGGATGTAATTATAAAGATGAAGTTTTATCTCAGTTTTAGTGAGAGTTGGAAAAATTTAAAAGGGAGATAGTGTCAGATACTTACTTATAGATGGCGGTGGAGGGGGGTTATGGTTTGTGTGTGTGTGTGGTGTATGTGCACGTGTGCGGGGTGGTGGTGCATGTGTGTGTGTATATGTGTGTGATTGTGTGTGTGTATGTCTGCTGTGCAACTTCATTATCAGTGCCTTATGTTGCTGTCCATGGGTTTATTGCTCGTTAGGGGGGGGGAAAGGATTGGAGTGCTTAGTGGCCCTGTGGGGTGGGGTGGGATGGGGTGTGGGATGGGGGTTTAGGGGTTAGGGTAATTATAAAAGGGGAAGTTTTCTTTCAGTTTTAGTGAGAGTTTGTGGAGGGAAAATGAAGAGAGTGTCAGGTTTTTATAGAGAGCGGTGTATGTGTATGAGTTGGTGTGGGTGTGTAATGTGTGGTGTTGGGTGTGGAGTGGGGAGGCTCTGTGTGTGAGTGTGTGTATGTGTGTTTGGAGGAGGATGTATGTGTATGTGTGTGTGGGTATGGTGTTGTGTGTGTGTGTGTGTTTTCTAGTGTGTGTGTTCTGTGCCTGCATGTGTGCATGCATGGGTGTGTGTATGTGTGTGCAACTTCTGTTGTCAGTGCCTTATGTTGCTGTTTATTGCTTTTTAGAGGAAAAGGATTGGAGTGTTAGTGGCCTGGTGAGGGGTGTGGTGGTGGGGGGGGGGGGGGGGGTGTGGAGGGGGAATTGGGATGGGTAATTATAAAAATGGAAGTTTTCTTTCAATTTTAGTGAGACTCTAAAGACAGTGTCAGGTATTTATAGAGAAAGGTGTGTGTAGGGGGGGGGAGCAGGGGGGATGGGGAGGCCATGTGTATGTGTGTGTGTGTGTGAGTGTGGTGTGTGTGTGTGTGTTATGCATGCGAGGCTATTTCCTTTTACATAAGCAAACAAGAGACAGACAGACAGACAGATAGACAGACAGACAGACAGACAGATAGAGACAGAGGCAGAAGAGAGATAGCCTTTCTCTCTCCTCAGAGCTACTAGCCAGCTTGTCAATGGACCAGACTTTTAACACTTACCTCTTGAAAATCAGCAGGATGACTCAGGGGGCAAAGGTTTTTTTTAAAGACCAACACAAAAGAGCCTCTGTGTGTGTGTGTGTGTGTGTGTGTGTGTGTGTGTGTGTGTGTGTGTGTGTGTGTGTGTGTGTGTGTGTGTCTGTGTGTGTCTGTGTGTGTATGTGTGTTTGTGTGTGTGTGTGTGTGTGTGTGTGCGCGCGCGTGCGTGCGTGTGTGTGTGTGTGTCTGTGTCGGTGTCTGCGTGTCTCTGTTGTGTTGTGGGTTGTGTATGCGTATATTTATCTTTTATTTATTTATACCACTTTTAAGTCACCGCTGATTTCTCTGCATGAAATTCAAGCTGCTCTTCCCGGGTAGAGCGTGTCTCCACAAGAGCAGCGCCACCCTTTTTTTCCTGTCTGCAACTGTATTTGTTTCCCTATCAGGGTGGGTTTTTTCTAAAGATTTTTGCCAGGGACAACTCTCTTGTTGCCGTGGGGTTCTTTACGTGCGCTAAATAATTTCGTGTAACACACGGGACCTCGGTTTATTGTCTCATCCGAAAGACTAGCGCCCAGACCACCACTCATGGTCTAATGGATGGGGGAAAAGTTTTGGGTCCAAAGGCATGTGCGCACGCACTTGTGTGTGTGTGTGTGTGTTGTGTTGTGCTAGGTTGCGTTATGTATGAGTGTGTGTGTGTGTTGTTTTGTGTTTCTGTGTGTGTGTGTGATTGTGTGTGATTGTGTTGTGTTGTGTTTCTGTGTGTGTGTGTGTGTGATTGTGTGTGTTGTGTTGTGTTGTGGTTGTGTGTGTGTGTGTGTGTGTGTGTGTGTATACATGCGTAGTGTGTGTATGTGTGCAACTTCTGTTATCAGTGCCTTATGTTGCTGTCCATGGGGTTTACTGCACCTTGGGGGAAAAGGATTGGAGTGCTTAGTGGCCCTGTGGGGGTGGGGGTGGGATGGGGTGTGGGATGGGTTGTTTGGATGGGGGTTGAGGGGGTTGGGTTAATTATAAAAGGGGATGTTTTCTGTCCCTTTTAGTGAGAGTTAGGAAATTATGAAGATAGTGTCAGGTTTTTATAAAGAGGGGTGTGTGTGGGGGTTAGGCGTGGGGGGAACTGTGAATGTGTGTGTGTGTGTGTGTATTTGTGTGTATGTGTGTGTGTGTGTGTTCTGCATTCAGGCCTATTTCTGTTTACCTGAGCAAACAAAGAGAGACAGTCAGAGGAACAGAAAGACAGACAGACAAAGACAGACACGGTGACATAGAGAAAGAGACAGACAGACAGACAGACAAAGACACATGTAGAGGGAGAGAAAGAGAGAGAGAGAGAGAGAGAGAGAGAGAGAGAGAGAGAGAGAGAGAGAGAGAGAGAGAGAGAGAGAGAAGAGAAGAGAGGAGAGACATAGACATAGACAGAAACAGACAGACAAGCAAACAGACTGACAGAGACAGAAAAATACACACATAGAGTCTTTCTCTTTCCTCAAAGCTAACTATCAAAGCTTGTCAATGGACCTGACTCTTAACACTTACCACTTGAAAATCAGCAGCATGACTCAAACGGTGTGAAAGGTGACTAGGACATAGTTATAGTAAGTAGAAAGATACATACACTTCTAGCAACCTATATCACACACGCACAGCAGCAGTTCAAAGGTAGGAAGGTAGACAAAGGACGGGATAGCTCAGTGGTCGAAGCACTCGCTTTCCCCCAGCCAAGATTAAGCAGCATCGAGCGTGGTTACCAGTTGGATGGGTGACCGTTTGCGCGCTTTGGCTTCAGTACAGTTCCCCCAGCTGTAAATGGGTACCTGCCCTCTTTAGGGTCAGGGAAGGTAAGACAGCAAGGGAGAGAGGAGATAGGTGTCGCCCTCAATATGCTGGTCCCTAGAGAAGTTGAGGTTTCTGACGCTTCGCTCCTCTACGACCTTATAGGTTATGGGACACCTTTACCCTTACCTTAGGGAGATAGAAGGGGGGGGGAGAGGGAGGAAACCCTCATACAAAACAAAAGTTCTTCATTATGATGTTTAAAAGAGGTAGGAGGGTAGAAAGAAGGGAGTGAGAGGATAGAGATGTTTGTTGTTGATTTTTAAAAAATTCTTTTTTGATCAGTACACACATCCATTCTACCACATAAGTCAATTATGCTCAAACATTTTCACCAAAGAGTCATCATAAAAATGTACATGCATTAGGTTTGCAAACGCAAAGTCCTGTACTTTGACACATTGCTTAATAGAACACACATAGGACAATAGTTTTGCAGGATAAAGCAGATTTTTATGTTATAAACTGATGAAGTTTTGACGTCATGTTTACGTTTTCAGCATGTTTACATACTAGGGAAATTATTTCTTATGAAAATTGTAAAATTTCGTTTGCATACTATGTTCCAATTTTTTCCGTTTTATATCTGTATTTCAATTCGTTCGTGAAAATATCAATATTTTGTTTACTTTTGGTATAGTCGACATTTGTATACATAAAAATCTCGAGGCAATATTGTTAAGTCTAAAATTTCATTTATACAAAACATTTATTTTATTCTTTTATTTTGATGATAATGGAATAGCACTCATGTGCGTCTGTACATCCAGTCCCTGTATATTGCAATTTTGTAAATTTTGTCATCCGTTCCCACCGGCACACAATGGCCTACTGATCCTAAAAGCTGAATGGGTTTTAACGAGAGACGTTTGGAATAGTAAGGGAAAGAGCTTGCAGGAGAGAGAGAGAAAAAGAAAAGAAGTGGGAAGGGGTCAAAAACATAATAGCAATACAAGGACTCATTTCTCCTACAGCTGCAGCAGACACTGACAAAAGGGGGTGCACTCACTAACTTCCAAAACAGCCGCTGGCCATTACTCACCCTTCTTATCTCCCTCCTTGTTTCCCCTCAGTGGTTAATTAACACTTTCCGCGCCTCCGAAGCAAAGGCACTACTTTGGCATACTTCGTTCGCTGCAGTAGGAAACATGAACAGAACAGAGAAGTATCACTTGAAACTCCTTCTTTTAACTGAACGAAAAAAAGAAGAAGAAGAAAAAGCTATCTTTTTGTTACTTGAAAGCTTTTTTCCCCTTTTTTTTTGGGGGGGGGGGTGGAGGGGAGGGAGGGGGGTGTTCTTGGGCAGAAATGAAACTTCAAAAGTATGAAGAGTCCCCAATTTGACTTGGAAACATTTGCATCAAAGCTTACCTACACGATCTTAAGAGGTTAAAACTATTGTTATGTATTGTAAACTTTCTGCTGTTCTCGTATGAAGAAAGACATGTGTCTTGTCAGCTTTTTAAAAAAAAAGAAAATCTAGTCGTATCAACTGATATGAATGTTTTTGTTGTTGTTGTTGTTGTTAGTGGTGGTGGTTGTGGTGGTGGTGGTTGTGGTGGTGGTGGTGTGCGTTCCCGGTAGCGATGGGGTCACCCAGAATGTGCACTATGACTCACTCATCCCACCTGGGAATCACTGCGAGATTAAGTATACACTACAGGAGAAGGTTGGATGTGTGACATTTTTAAGCACCTCACCATAATTATAGGCAGTCATACTCCAGCTTCAGAGCAATATGGATACTTTTTTAAAGGAAAAAAATGGGAGTAAAACGTAAGAATGGAAAGTGTGGTGTGTGTGTTCAAATTCATTTAACGTCTTTTCACAGTTGTGATATTAGACGGATGTGTGTGGTGTGTGTGTGTGTGTGTGTGTGTGTGTGTGTGTGTGTGTGTGTGTGTGGTGTGTGTGTTGTGTGTGTGTTTGTGTGTGTGTGTGTGTGTGTGTGTCTGCCTCTCTGTCTGTCTGTTTCTCTTTTACTGTCTTTCAATCTGCCTGTGTCTGTGTCTGTCTTTCTGTCTTTCTTTCTCTCTTTCCTTCTTTCTTCTTTCTTTTCTTTCTTTCTCTCTCTCTCATTCTCTCCTCTCTCCTCTCCTCTCTCACTCTACTCTCTCCTCTCTCTCTCTCTCTCTCTCTCTCTCCTCTCTCTCTCTCTCTCTCTCTCTCTCTCGCTCTCTCTCTCGCCTCTCTCTCTCTCTCACCGCTCTCTCTCTCTCATCTCTCTCTCCTCTCCTCTCTCTCTCTCTCTCTCTCTCTCTTCTCTCTCTCTCTCCTCTCTCTCTCTCTCTTAATACAGTTGTATATAACTATCAATTACGTTAGCTTCAAGATGCGGAAAGTGTTAAATAGTAGATAGGAAAAAGGATGGAAGAGAAGAAAAGAAAGAAAAGAGAAAATATAAGAAAAGAGAAGAGAGGAGAGGGAGAGTAGAGAGGAGAAGAGAAGAGCAGAGAAAAGAGGAAGGAGAGAGAAAGAAAGAGAGAGGAAGGAGAGAAAAGAGGAGAAGAGAAAAGAGTAGAGAGTAGAGAAGAAAGAGAAAAGAGTAGAGAGAAAGAAGAGAAAGGAGAGAAAAGAGAGAGAAGAAAAGAGTAGGAGAGAAGAGAAGAGAAAAGAGTAGGAGAGAAGAGAAGAGAAAAGAGGAGAAGAGAAGAGAAGAGAAGGGAGAGGAGAGAAGGGAAGGGAAGAGAAAGAGAAGAGAAGGAAGAGAACAGAAGAGAACAAAGAGAAAAGAGGAAGAAAGAGAAGGGAAGAGAAGAGGAGAGGAGAGAAGAAAATAAAAAAAAAGAGAAGAGAAGAGAAGAGAAAAGAAAGAAAGAAAAGAAGAGAAGGAAGGGAAGGGAAGCA
>CM054158.1:32869177-32881677 GCA_028751875.1 Rapana venosa | reverse complement strand
AACTTGTGGAGAAACACCCTGTCTAAAATTACACAGGCGTTTTTGCTCATATATATATATATATATATATATATATATATATATATATTATATATATATATATATATATATATATATTATATATAGTCAAGTCAAGTCAAGTCAAAATTTTATTTCCAGATGGTACATTGAATAAGCAATGCATTTGCTTTTTTTCATCAAGCCATCTATCTAAGAACAAATTTCGTAATGATTATTCTAAGACACTACATTATTGCATCCTTTACCATTAAATTAGACCAGTAAAAAAAAAAAAAAAAAAAAAAAAAAAGGAAAAAATCGATAAGGACATACATTGAAAATACAAATTACCACATATACATATACACGCACACACATACTCATGCACACCTGAGCGCGTGCGCGCTCACGTCCACACACATATTTAAATAAAAAATGTTTTAAGAATTAAAAAAAGAAAACCATAGAACGTCAGGACACACAAATTACTTCACCCACCGTTTCATCCATTTTTTCACGTTTATACTCTAGATAATAAAAAAGCTACAGGAACAAAAACGTTAGAAAACACTAGGCATTCGTCATTACTGAAATATTACCCTCAATGACCTCCCTCCTCTCCTCCTCCACCCAGCAAACGTGTGCTTTTTATGCGCTCATACTTTTCAAATAGCGCTTTTTTAAAAATGACATATTCACACAATAACTATCCAAGCAAGCGAAGTCAAATAAGATTACAATAATGATTATTATAATAGCGATACAATTATAACAACAATCACCCATCACCATGAGACAACAATATAACAATAATATATATATGTGTGTGTGTGTGTGTGTGTGTGTGTGTGTGTGTGTGTGTGTGTGTGTGTGTGTGTGTGTGTGTGTGTGTGTGTGTGTTATTATAGACATTTGTTGTAGTTATATTAACGTTAATGACTTGTTTTTGTTTGTTTGTTTGTTTGTTCGTTTGTTTTTAACCTGTGTTGCATTGCGAAGTTTCTTTTCGATATTTTTTTAAACACTTGGGTTGTTGTTGTTTGTTGTGTTGTTGGGGTTTTTTTTGGGGGGGTTGTTTGGGGGGTTGTTTTTTGTTGTTGTTGTTTGTTTTGTTTGGGGGTTTTTTTTTGGGGGGGCGGGGGGGGGGGGGGGGTTTAAACAACACATCCACCTCTTCCGTTTTGTTGTTGTTGTTGTTGTTTTGTGTGTGGGTTTTTTCATCTAATATCACTAGAAGTGAACAGAGGGTAAAATGGAGTCAACAACCTATAGATAGATAGATAGATAGATAGATAGATAGATAGATAGATAGATAGATAGATAGATAGATAGATAGATAGATAGATGCCGTTTTCAAATTGCCATGCCATGCCTTTAAAAGGCAGCCACACTCCAATAAAAGAAGATTTGTCTTCTTCTTGATAAGAGAATAGCCGTTACCCTATAAGCTTGCCATCGCTGAAGACAATCTCAGCATAGCTGTTCATAGCATAAATAAAACAAAAATATATGTTTTTCAATGTACACCCTAGCAATTAAATTGTGCCAATAACTAGCACTTAAATTGTGCCAATAACTAGCACTTTAATTTTGCCAATAACTAGCACTTAAATTGTGCCAATTACTGGCCCTTAATTTTTGCCAATAACTGACATTTTAATGTTGCCAATTACTGGCCCTTAAATTTTGCCAATAACTAGCGATTAAATTGTGCCAATAACTAGCACTTACATTGTGCCAATAACTAGTACTTAAATATTGCCAATTACTAGCACTTACATTGTGCCAATAACTAGCACTTAAATATTGCCAATTACTAGCACTTACATGTTGCCAATTACTGGCACTTTAATTTTTTCCAATTACTGGCCCTTAAATTTTACCAATTCACTGTTCACTGTTCACTGGTCCCGTAACCCGCCAGGGTCGTGGGGGCGCTGCATGGTGGACGAACGGTGGACCAGCTGGCTCCACTTAGCGCGGTCGTGGGCAAGTGCCTGGGTGACACTGAAGTCCTCCCCTGTCCAATCACGGATGTCGTCGGCCCACTTTCTCCTCTGTCTGCCCCGTCTTCTCTTCCCCTGGACTGTTCCTTGCAGGATGGTCTTTGCAAGTCCTTCTGAGCGTGTTATGTGCCCATACCATCTGAGTTTCCTCTTTTTCGCCGTGGTCAGTAGGTCTTCATAACCCCGCACCTGTTGAGTGATCATTCTGCGGACTTCATTGTTGGTGACATGGTCCTTGTATGAGATGCCAAGGAGCCTTCTGAGGCATCTCATTTCTAATGCTTGGATCCTCCTTTGTAGGTCTGCGTTTAGTGTCCATGCCTCACATGCGTAAAGCATGATTGAGGTGACTAGCGCGTTTAGTAACTTTACCTTGGTTTCGAGAGGGATGTTTCTGTCTCTCCATATGGTCTTCAGTCTTGCCATTGCTGCTGCTGTTTGTGCCGCTCTTGCTAGGATTTCGGTCTTCGATCCCTCCTCACTTATGATGGCTCCAAGGTACTTGAAATGGTCAACTGTCTCCAGTTCTTTTCCGCTGAGAGTGATTTTGGTGGTGATTGGCTGGGCACTGTTTGTCATGAGCTTGGTTTTCTCGGCACTGATTTCCATGCCGTATCGGGAGGATATTTCGTCCAGTTTCTTCACTAGGTTGGCCAGTTCCTCTTCATTTCCTGCCAGACCGTCAATGTCATCGGCAAACCTGAGGTTGGTGATTGTTCGCCCTCCAATGCTGACTGTGCCTGTGTGGTCTTCCAAGGCGTCAGTCATGATGCGTTCAAGGAAAATGTTAAATAGTGTCGGCGACAGCCCTAATCGACATCCCTGTCGGACCCCAACTGAGGTACGGAACCATTCCCCTACCAATTACTGGCCCTTAAATGTTGCCAATTACTAGCACTTAAATGTTGCCAATTACTGGCACTTTAATTTTCCCAATAACTAGCGCTTAAATTTTCCCAATAACTAGCGCTTAAATTTTGCCAAGAACTGGCAAAGCATTCAGCGATGGTAAAAGGTGTTCAGTATAAAAACCCTGCATTTCGTGATGAGTTAAGTAAGAATGATAACAGTGTACTACGTAAACAACGAACGTGTGTATTTCATCTCCTGTTGCAATACCTAAAACTATGGGCTTAGCTTGCAAGATTCGGGGCGCTTCTTCAGACAATATGATATACATTATATTAAGATCTGAACATGTTTATTTCCTTCTACAGTTCAAATAATTTTTTTTATATTGTCTGTTTTTGGTGAGACCGTTTTGTTTGTTTTGTTTTGTTTTAAACTGTGTTCAATATTTTAATTTAAAAAATAGTCTTATTGTAGTGCAATAAAGTGTTGATTTACTTGATATCTGTATTATCATACACCATGTTTTAACAAGTTGGTTTATGTCATAAGAATACCTGCGCGTGTTATTATTTTAGACTAAGTTCGATGTCTTAATAGAACAGAGTATTGATTAAACTGATATGTGTCTTATCATGCAACATGTTATCACAATCTGGTTTATGTCATAAAACTGCGTGCGCCTGTGTGCGAATGTTTCCAGTGTGTGTGTGTGTGTGTGTGTGTGTGTGTGTGTGTGTGTGTGTGTGTGTGTGTGTGTGTGTTTGTGTGTGTGTGTGTGTGTGCGTGCGCGCGCGAATTGTGTGTGAGTGTGTGGATGCGCGGGAATGCTGGTGCGCACATGAGTGTTTGTGATTTTACTTGGTTAAGTTTATGACTGGCTGAGGTATTGCTGATTAATTTTGTGGGTGCTTTTCATATTGTGATAGGTGCGTGCTGATGTTAGGATTACTGCGTTGTGGTATTCTTTCCCTTGATATTATGTTTACATGCTCACTGTTTTAATGTATAGATTGTAACCCGCTTGAATTGCTACTGTCTCTGAGATAACCGTCACTAACCCATGTCCTATCACCCTGCTAAAGTATACGACCTGTGTGAGTGGGTGTGTGCTTTTGAAAAACATTTGACTATTGAAATTTTATGTCATAGATTTTGTCTGCAGCGCACCATGTTTGTAAATATCTGTTTGTTTAAACTATTGATTATTTATCATTGATTGCATGACTGTGTTAGATTAGGCTGAATGCATGCTATATAAGTTCCATTTCTTCTTCTTCTTCTTCTTCTTCTTCTTCTTGTTATTATTATTATTATTATTATAAAGTGTTTAGTGCACGGCAGAATTTTGTCAGGGCCTCGGGAGTTTCAGTCAGGGCGTTTGAGGAGGAAGATAAAGCATTTTAATTGACCTGCCAAAGCCTTCATCCCTTGTTGTATTATGATAGCCACGGCGAGCTCAAGATCAAAGCAGACGCGTTTAAACATGCATTCGTCTTGTCAGTGAGGTTGGTGAGGTGCCAGCCAGCCTGCTAGCTACACGGTGCCAACAGGTATCTGCAGCTTTCACCTGTGTTGTGAATTATGCAATTAGTTCGACATGTGCTGGAGTGATGTCTTAAAAGGATGCTGTAACGCCAAGGATGCAGATGGCTTTGCAAGACTGTATGTAGCGTTAGGTAGTGCAGCATTTAACGAGGTTGACCATTCGGGTGGTTTTAGTAAAGTGCCGTTTATATACACAGTTGTGTATTTGTGTTGTTGTTGTTTTTCTTGTAATATACAATTCAAGTACGGGTAAAAAAAATACACAGGCGCCTGCTTGCACACACACACACACACACACACACACACACTCGCAAGCGTTTACACACACACACACACACACACACACACACGCACACACACTCACACTCACACTCTTTCACACACACATACACACACTCACACACACACATACCCACACAAACACGCACACACACACGCACACACACGCACATCCATTCATTCATTCCTGTTAATCTAGTGTGTAGCATACAGTTTCGCTAAATATAATGGCGAAATTTTCAGCCACAACCACATATTTGCACGAGAGTACGAACACACACACACACACACTCTTGTTCTATTTGTTATCCTTGACTGGTTGAAGATTTAGAAACATGTTCTTGATTATTCCCCTATAGTTTTTTTCAAATAGTAAGGCCCTAGGTTCTTTGTTGCTTAGGTCATTTTATTGGCGCGCACACACACACACACACGTACGCAAGACCCCCACACATACTCGCATGCTCACATGCAAACAAGCGCGCGTACACACACACACATGCATACACACACAAACACACATATATACATACACACACGCACGCATGCACTTCACGCACATATACACGCACACACTCACACACATACAGGCACACACATACATAACACAATTTCTCTTATATTTTTTACACACGCACGTGCGCGCGAGCACACACACACACATACACTCAAAACCCCCCACACACTCACAAACGCACAGTATTTCACTCATATACTCACACTCTCTCACTCATTCACACACACCCCACACACGCAACACACTCATATGTGCACACACATACACGCACGCATTATACATACATACACATACTCACACACACACATGCACACACACACACACACACACACACACACACACACGCACACACACACTTAACCATCTAATATCACTTTTTGGTGGAAGGACGTTAAACTGAAGAACTAACTAACACACACATTTCCACAAATGTGTGTGTGTGTGTTCATCTATATTTTCAAACACATGCGTTACCTATTATCAGACCACTGCTCCATCATGGAATAGTGAAGCCTGGTACTTTGGTATCCATCTATCATCTCTCTAG
Organism: Rapana venosa; assembly: GCA_028751875.1. Lineage (NCBI taxonomy): Eukaryota > Metazoa > Mollusca > Gastropoda > Neogastropoda > Muricidae > Rapana > Rapana venosa. Next base: position 32,875,931 of record CM054158.1, on the reverse strand, counting down.
TCAAAGACAGTGCCTGACACATCATCTAGGTTTTTTCTTCTTTTTTTTATAGATATACTTACCACCCTGCTGAGTGATAAATTCTCTCTTGATATACATACAGCTCATACAGGACTGATGGTTTCCTAAGTGTATGTGCCACTGTGTGTGTGTGTGTGTGTGTGTGTGTGTGAGGGAGGTTAAGTGTGTGTGTGAGGGAGGTTAAGTTTTGTGTGTGTGTGTGGTGCGTGTGTGGGGTATGAGGGAGGTAAAGTGGGGGTGTGTGAGGAGGTAAAGTTGTGTGTGAGGGAGGTTAAGTGTGTGTGTGAGGGAGGGAAAGTGTGTGTGTGAGGGAGGTTAAGTGTGTGTGTGAGGGGGTTTAAATGTGTGTGTGAGGGGGGTTATGTGTTGAGGGGTTAAGTGTGTGGGGTTTAGTGAAGTTAAATGTTTTGTGAGGGAGGTAATGTGTGTGTGAGGAGGTTAAGTGTGTGTGTGAGGGAGGCTAAGTGTGTGTGTGAGGGAGGTTTTAAATGTGTGTGTGAGGGCGTTTAAGTGTGTGTGAGGAAGGTTAAGTGTGTGTGAGGGGGGTTTAAGTGTGTGGGGGAGAGGGGGTTAAGTGTGTGTGTGAGAGGGTGGTAAAGTGTGCGTGTGAGGGACGTTAAGTGTGTTGGGGAGGGAGTTAAGTGTGTGTGTGTGGAGGTTAAGTGTGTGTGTGAGGGAGGTTAAATGTGTGTGTGAGGGAGTTAAGTGTGTGTGTGTGAGGAGGCTAAGTGGTGTGTGTGAGGGAGGTTAAGTGTTTTGTGTGAGGGCATTAAGTGTGTGTGAGGGAGGTTAAGTGTGTGTGAGGGGGGTTAAGTGGTGTGTGAGGGAGTCTAAGTGTGTGTGTGTGAGGGAGGTTAAGTGTGTGTGAGGGGGGTAAAGTGTTGTGAGGGAGGTTAAGTGTGCGTGTAGGGAGGTTAAGTGTGTGTGTGAGGGAGGGAGGGTTTAAATGTGTCTGTGTGTATGTGTGTGTGAGGGAGGGAGGGAGGTTAAGTGTTTTGTTTGGTGTGGGGGCGAGGGAGGTTAAGTGTGTGTGTGTGAGGGAGGTTAAGGTTTTGTGTGAGGAGGATAAGTGTGTGTGGGAGGTTAAGTGTGTGTGTGAGGGGGAAGTTGTGTGGTGAGGGGGGTTAAGTGTGTGTGTGAGTGAGGTTAAGTGTGTGTATGCTGTGGGGGCGAGGGGGGTTAAGTGTGTGTGTGAGGGAGGGTTAAATGTGTGTGAGGGAGGTTAGTGTGTGTGTGAGGGAAGTTAAGTGTGTGTGTGGGAGGTTAAGTGTGTGTGGGGAGGGAGGTTAAGTGTGGGGGTGTGAGGGAGGTTAAGTGGTGTGAGGGAGGTTTAAATGTGTGTGTGTGAGGGAGGGAGGTTAAGTGTGTGTGAGGAGGTTAAGTGCGTGTGTGAGGGAGGGAGGTTACATGAGTGTGTGAGGAGGGGGTTAAGTGTGTGTGTGTAAAGTGTGTGTGAGGGAGGGAGGGAGGTTTTAAATGTGTGTGTGAGGGAGGTTAAGTGTGGTGTGTGAGGGAGGTTAAGTGTGTGTGTGTGTGAGGGAGGTTAAGTGTGCGTGTGAGGGAGGTTTTAAATGTGCGTGTGAGGGAGGTTAATGTGTGTGTGAGGGGGGTTAATGTGTGTGTTGAGGGAGGTTAAGTGTTTGTGGAGGAGGTTACGTGTGGGGAGGGAGGTAAAGTGTGTGTGTTGAGGAGGTAAAGTGTGTGTGTGAGGGAGGGTTTCGTGTGTGTGTGAGGGGGGTTAATGTTGTGTAGGAGGTTGTGTGTTGTGAGGAGGTAAGTGGTGGGTTTAGGGATTAGTTGGGAGGGGGGTTAAGTGTTTGGGGGTGAGGAGGTTAAGTGGGGCTGTGAGGGAGGGTTAATGTGTCCCGTGAGGCGTTTAATTGGTGGGAGGTTAAGGTTGGGGTGTGGGGGGGTTAAGTGTGGTGTGAGGGAGGTTAAGTGTGTGTGTGAGGGAGGTTAGTGTTGTGGTGGAGGTTAGTGTGTGTGAGGAGGTTAAGTTGTGTGTGTGAGGAGTTAAGTGTGTGTGAGGAGGTTAGTGTGTGTAGGGAGGTTAAGTGTGTGTGTGAGGAGGTTAAGTGTGGTAGGAGGTTATATTGGGTGGGAGGTTAAGTGTTATGATGGAGGAGGGAGGTGAGGTGTAGCGTGTTGGTTGATGCGGGAGGTCTCAAGTGTGGGTGATTATGTGTAGAGGGGGAGGTTAAGTGTGTGGTGTGAGGACGGTTTAAGTTGATGTGTGAGGGAGTGTGTGAAGTTGTGTGTGAGGGAGTGTTGTGTTGTGAGGGAGGTTAAGTGGCGTGAGGGGGTTAGTTTGTGTGTGAGGGAAGTTAAGTGTGTGTTGTGAGTGTGGCGTTCATTGTTGTGTGTGCGTGTAGTGTGGTTGGGTGGTGTGTGTAGTGAGGGAGGTAAAGTGTGTGTGTGAGGGGGTTAAGTTTGTGTGTGTAAGGGAGTTAAGTTTGTGTGTGTGGTAAGTGTAAGTGTGTGTGTGAAGGAGGTAAAGTGTCTGTGAGGGTGTGTGTGTGGTGTGTGTGTGTGTGTGTGCGAGCGCGTTAAGTGTGTGTGTGTGCATGTGCGTGTGTGTGTGTTTGTGTGTTGTGTGTGTGTGTGTGTGTGTGTGTGTGTGTGTGTGTGTGTGTGTGTGTGTGTGTGTGTTGTATGTGTTTTGTGTGTGTGTGTGTGGTGTGTGTGTGTGTGTGTGTGTGTGTGTGTGTGTGTGTGTGTGTGTGTGTGTGTGTGTGTGTGGAAGTGTGTGTGTATGTGTGTGTAAGTGCATGTGTTTTTTGTGTGTGTGTTTGTGTTTGTATTTGTCTGTTTGTTTGTCTGTGTCTGTGTCTGAGTGTCTTTCCATCCATATGTTTGCTTGTCTATCTGTATGGATGCATCTGTGTTTATCTGTGTGTGTGCTTAAATAGAAGGCCATGTTTATCAATCTCACGAGTATACTGGTAGACAATTTATCAAATCCCACAGCACTGCTCCAAGATGATGATAAAGTGATTCCTGTTGAGGAGAATGATGATGTGTTCATACCATAGAACAATGTGTCATTTAATAGCACTGAGGAGAATGATGATGAGTAGATACCATAGAACGATGTGTCATTTAATAGCACTGAGGAGAATGATGATGAGTATATACCATAGAACGATGTGTCATTTAATAGCACTGAGGAGAATGATGATGAGTAGATACCATAGAACGATGTGTCATTTAATAGCACTGAGGAGAATGATGATGTATAGATACCATAGAACGATGTGTCATTTAATAGCACTGAGAAGAGTGATGGTGAGTAGATACCATAGAACGATGTGTCATTTAATAGCACTGAGGAGAATGATGATGTGTAGATACGATAGAACGATGTGTCATTTAATAGCACTGAGGAGAATGATGATGAGTAGATACCATAGAACGATGTGTCATTTAATAGCACTGAGGAGAATGATGATGTGTAGATACCATAGAACGATGTGTCATTTAATAGCACTGAGAAGAATGATGATGTGTTAATAGCATAGAACGATGTGTCACTTGATAGCATTGAGGAGAATGATGATGTGTTGATACCATAGAATGATGTGTCATTTAATAGTATTGAAATGAATGACGATGTGTCAGTTAATATCATTGAAATGATTGATGATGAGTAGATATCATAGAACGATGTGTCATTTAATACCATTGAAAAAGACTATTTGATAGCATATAACGGTATGTCCCTTAATAGCATTGAATACAATGATGATGTGTTAATAGCATAGAACGACGTGTCACAATAGCATTGAAGAGAATGATGATGTGTTGATACCATAGAGGAATCTGTTACTTCATAGCTTTGAAGAGAATGATGATGTGTTCCTTCCATAGGACAATGTGCACTTAATAGCATTGGGGAGAACGATCATGTTTTAATACTCTAGAACAATGTGTCACTCAATAGCAATAAAGAGAATGATGATGTGCTGATACCATAGAATGATTGTCACTTAATTGCATTTAAGAGAATGATGATATTTGATATCATATAACGATAGCATTGAAGAGAATGATGAAGTTTAGATAATAATAATAATAATAATAATAATAATAATAATAATAATAATAATAATAATAATAATAATAATAATAATAATAATAATAATAATAATAATGATGTATGGAATTTATATAGCGCTGAATCTTGTAAAGCAACAAATCAAAGCGCTCAGATTTCATTTCATACCACTTTAAGTCACGGCAGATTTCTCTCCATGAAATTCGGGCTGCTCTCCGCGGGGAGAGCGGGAGAGCGCGTCGCCACAAGCGCAGCGCCATCCATTTTTTTTCTTTTTCATGTCTGCAACTGTATTTTGTTTCCCTATCCATAGAATGATGTGTCACTTAATAGCATTAAAGAGAATGATGATGTGTAGATAGCATAGAGCGACGTGTCACTTAATAGCATTGAAATGAATGATGATGTGGTGATACCATAGAACGTTGTTTCACTTAATAACATTGAAAAAAGAATGTTGATATTTGATATCATATATAACGATGTCTCTCTTAATAGCATTAAAGTGAATGATGATGCGTCCATACTATATAACGATTTCTTACTTAGTAGCATTAAAGTGAATGATGATGCGTCCATACTATATAACGATTTCTCACTTAATAGCATTGAAGTGAATGGTCATATTAATTTGATACCGTAGAACCATGGGTCTCGTAATTGAAGTGAAGGGAATAAACGATGTGTTGATACCACAGAACGATGTGTCACTGGTGTTCATGGTCCTTGGTGTCTTGTCATGTTCATGGTTCATTGCTCACTAGGGGTCATGGCCTCTCCTTCCCACTTTCTTGCTGTGTATCTCAGTCTCGGGTTTGCTTCTACCTGTATAAATCAGTTCCTCCAGAAGCCAAGATGTTCCAGGATGTGTGTCACTGAGTGTGTGTGTAAGTGTGTGTGTGTGGGGGGGGGGGGGAGGGGAGAGGTGGGGGGAGGTAAGTGTGTGTGTGTGTGGTGGGGGAGTGTGTGTAGGGGGATAGTGTGTGTGGGGGAGGGGAGGGGTTAGTGTGTGTGAGAGAGAGTGTGTATGTGTGAGTGTATGTGTGTGAAAGAGACAGAGATAGTGTGTGTGTGTGTGAGTGAGTGAGTGAGTGTGTATGTGTGTGTGTGTGCGTGTGGGGGGGGGCGGATGTGTTTGGGGGGGGAGGTGGTGTGTGTGAGTGTGTGTGTGGGTGTGTGTGTGTGTGCGCGCGCGCGGGCGTGCGTGTATGTGCGAGAGTACGCGGGTGTGGAAGTGTGTGTGTATGTATGTGTATATGTGTGTATTAAAATGCTTGTTTGTGTGTATGATAGACAGACATACAGACAGGAGAGAGACAGACAGACACACACACATACACACACACAGACACACAGATAGACACACATACATACACACACAGACACAGACACACAGACACAGACACACCACAGACACACACAGACAAACACACAGACACACACACACACAACCCCACACACAGACACACACACAGACACACACACAAACACACCACACCACACCACACACACACACACCACACCACACCACACACACATACACCACACACACAAACACACACACAAACACACACACAGACACACACAGACACACACACACACACACACACACACACACATACAGACAGGATTTAAGTGGAATAGGAACAGGATGGATGAACGAAAAATAAGGTTAATGATGATATATTAATTCCACGCTTGGACTTAATCCAAATCAATTATTCACTTGAACATGGGGGAGGAGAGGAGAAGAGAGGGAGGTGGGGGGTGGGTGCTGGTGGCTGGAAGGCTGCTACAGAGCAAAGATAATTATAGGGTTGACTTACCTTCGGTTGTCGGGTGTGGGTTGGGTTTTTTTTTCTCCCGTTTATCTGCGTTTCAGTAAATTGACCGCAAGGTAGAAATGGCCAAACAGGCAGGCACTCGATGCATGTAAAAGATGCCTCTAGCAGGAGAAAATGTTTGGGGTTTTGTTGTAATCACACTTATTATACATTTGCGAACCTGTATGTGTATAGACACATAGCCATATGTGTGTTTGTGTCTGTGTTTGTGTGTGTGTGTGTCTGTGTGTGTGTGTGTGTCTGTGTGTGTGTGTGGGTGTTGTGTGTGTGTGTGTGTGTGTGTGTGTGCACGTACAGTCATGTCTAAACGCACATACAAACACGCGAACGCACGCACGTACAAATATATACACAGTTACACATACACACCCGCGCGCGCGCGCGTGTGTATGTCTGTGTGTGTGCACGCGCGCTCACGCGCACGCACACATAAACACGCACATATGCAAGCACGTACGAACACACATACACACATGCATGTACGCACGCACGCACGCACCCCCACCCCCTCCCGACACACACACATAAAGGGCACACTCGTGGGTCGGGACAGTGAGAGAGAGAGACGCGCTCACACCACACAAACCACACACACAACACACAAAACACACACACACCACAAAACACAAGCAGACTGCCAGAAACACATAGAAGGACACGCAAAAGCCAACTAGAACGAGAGAGAGAGAGAGACACACACACATACAAAAGAGGTACTTAGTGAAACAGACAGATACACACAGACCGACCTCAAACAGGCAGACAGACAGCCAGCCAGCCAGACAGACAGACAGACAAACAGACAAACAGACAGACAAACAAACGGACAAACAGA
>CM054158.1:32842563-32847563 GCA_028751875.1 Rapana venosa | reverse complement strand
AAAAAAAAAATCTCTCTCTCTCTATCTCTCTCTCTCTCTCTATTTATATACAATAATATGTATATATATTATAATATATATAATAATATATATATATATATATATATATATATATATATATATATATATATATATATAAAGTAAGACTCAAACATGGAGAAAAAAAAGGGGGAAAGCATAAAAAAAATGAAATAGACAACTTCACCATACGCACATGTGCCTACGCGAGCGCCCGTGCATAAGGTAAGCAGGATCCCCGGCGCGCGCAAACACACATGCACACCCACGCACGCACATCCCCTCCTTCCCCATCCCCCCGCCACACACACACGGAAAGAGTGAAAAGGAGAGAAAAGAGAGAGAGAGAGAGAGAGAGAGAGAGATAGAGAGAGAGAGAGAGAGAGAGAGACAGATAGACAGAGAACGATAGAGACAAAAAGAGACAGACAGACAAAACAGACAGACAGGCAGGCAGAGAGACATAGATAGTAACAGACACTGAGAGACAGGACCAGAGCCAAAGAAACATAACCAAAGGACACAACTACCAACAACAAAAAACAACCCATCATCAACCTAACGTCTTTGAAAATAAAAGTGGTAAATGAAAGGCTGTGCCACTAGCTCTTAAAATAAACAAGCCACACAACATTTACAACAACACCACCACCAACAACGACGACAACACCGACGACGACAGCAACAACAACAACGACAACGACAAAACGAAAAAACAACAATAAAAAACAACTACCCAATCTGAATTCAACCAAAACCATACTTCTAAGCCGAAGAAGAAAAAGCAAAAGAAACGTCAACTCTCATTTTGTCTAACATGTATTTCAATAGAGTTAACATTTAATACAAAACTGCTGCCATTTTCTATACACTTTCAGGAGCCACAGTTGTTTCCCTTACACTCTACTTCATCCCCCCCCACCCCCCACTCATTTTCTTTTCCGTCTTTTCTTGATTAAAGAAAAAAATTACATTGTTCTTCGTCTTCGTCTTCTTTTTTGATGTTATGATTAAAAAACAACAACACTGTTCTTCGTCTTCTTTTTTGATGTTATGATATAAAAAACAACAACACTGTTCTTCGTCTTCTTTTTTTGTGTAATGACATATTGTTGTTTGTCTATATTTGTCTTCGTAAGTCTCTCTCTCTCGATCTCGATGATGGACTGTTCTTTAAAAATGTATTTATGTATGCTTTTTGGGACATCTTTTTCCCCCCAAGAATGATTATCACTCTTTGCAATGTCTGCAAGGAAAAAGAGAACCAATACTATTAAAAAAACAAAACAAAGTCAGCTAAGATGAGAAAAGGTTAAAAAAAAAGAGAGAGAGAGAGAGAAAATGGCAAAAGTAAAAAAAACAACTAAAACAAACAACCTGCCAGACAGACAAAAGAAAATATTAAGAAAAGAAAGCAAGAAGGACAACAACAAAAATGATACGAAGAATTTTTTTTTCTTTTTGGGTGGGTGAGGGAGTGGGAGGGGAGGGGGATTTTCGTCAGATGGACAGCTCAGTCTCTGTGACGAAGGCAGCTGTACTCTGCTGCAGGTCATCTCTCCCAGTCTCCACAGAGCTTCATGGCCACTACTGGGGTGGTATGGGTCAGTCAGGCCAGGACCTCTTTCTTCAGAGTGCTGCCTCATGTAGCGGGCAGGACTGTATACAGCACAGGGTCTGTTGTCAGGCTGCTGCCAGTCTTGCAAGGGCGCACACAAACACACACATACACACGCGCGCACGCACACACACACATACGCACGCACACACACACACACACACAACACACACACGCACACGTACACACACACACACACACACACACACATTATCGGCCAATAATTGTTCAAATGATATATATGAAAACTTATCTACAACTGTACCAGAAAAATATGGTCGAAGTACTTCACAATGAAGAATGACATGCTTAGGTGATAAGTCAGAACCACATGGACAAGTTATCTGTTTACAAAATTTTGTCCTAAATGCATCCAATCTGAACCTGTGAACGATAATGTTTTTTTCTTTTATCTCGTGCACAGACACTAATAGGTAAACACACACACACACACACACACACACACACACACACACACACACACACACACACACACACACACACACACACACACACACACACCACACACACACACACACGTTCTCTATATATTGTAACACTTTATCTTTGGTCTAATATCACCTTAGTAAACAGACGTTAAATTAAAGAAAGAACGCACACACAAACACACACACACACACACACACGCACACGCACACACACACCACACACACACACACACACACGGGAGGGACGGGATAGCCTAGTGGTTAGAACATTGCGCTCGCAATCTGACGACCCGGGTTCAATTCCCGTTGAAGAGGGCTATTTTCCTCTGGAGTTAACTAACATTAGCGCAGATTCCACTCTCCCCCAAAAGTCCTTCGGATGAGACTATGAACCGAGGCCCCGTGTGCGAACGCACGCAGAACATCTTGCGTACACGTTAAATCCTGTTCCGCTTTCCGTAAGAGTAGGCTATTGTGTGCTGGTGGGAACAGATGAGAGAATTTACAAAACCGCATACACACGGGGACTGGATGTAAAAAAAAAAGCACATAAGTGCTTATTCCATTATCCTCGATATAAAAGGAAAGTTTTTTTTAGAAAACCACACACACACACGCATGCACACACGCACACACATATTCCACGACAATCATCAGAACAATCTTTTCCAAACACATTTTTTGCGCACACACACACACACACACACACACACACACACACACACACACACACACACAACAACACACACACACACACACACACACACACACACACACACACACACACACACACACACACACACACACACAACACACACCTTCCAGGATAAGCATCATAACAAATCTTTTCCAAACTCATTTTTTGCTCACACACACTCACACACACACACACACACACACACACACACACACACACACACACACACACACACACACACACACACACACACACACACACACACACCTTCCAGGATAAGCACCATAACAAATCTTTTCCAAACTCTTTTTTTTTTGTTTAACCTTTTTTAAAATTTTTGTTGACGGAAGTAAGGATAGTTTGTCCTGACGTTTACAAAACAAGAAAATAAAAGAGTTCTGTCACTGGTGATGGACGTTGTGACGTGTGCACTTCGCCCCGTTTCCTGTTTCATTACGCGTTAGACTGACGTAAGTGTGTCGTAAATTCTGACGTTTCCCATTGTAGCAGCTTGCGTTGAATATGTAGATGAATTTTGAATTTTGTAAAAAGGTGGATCAGTGGTCTAGAGGTCACGTACCTGCCTAGAAAGCGAAAAATCCGGGTTGGAAGTGTGCGGTGGTTCGATCCTCGTTTGGGCCAGAAACTTTTCTCCCCATTCATTAGACCATGGGTGGCGCACGTAAAAGAAACCACAGCAACAAGAGAGTTGTCCCAGGCAAAATTCTGTAGAAAAAAAAGTCACTCTGATTTGGGAAACAAATACAGTTGCGGACAGGAAAATAAAAAATAAAGAAACAGGGTGGCGCTGCTCTTGTGGTGACGTGCTCTCCCTGGGGACAGGAGCCTGAATTTCAGGGAGATAAATCTGCCGTGACTTAAAGTGGTATAGAAGAAAATAAAGATAGATAGATAGATAGATAGATAGAGAGAGAGAGAGAGAGAGAGAGAGAGAGAGAGAGAGAGAGAGAGAGAGAGAGAGAGAGAGAGAGAGAGAGAGAGAGAGATGAAACGCCTCCAACCAAAAATTAGAATTCGGCCATTTCTTTGGAAAGTGGCCGTATGGTTAGGACGTCATACTCATGTATCTGACAACGATATAGGCCGCGTGTTCATCTCTGTACAGGTGTCTGTTCTTAGAGATTTTTCTCCTGGAATAAACACTGGCATCAGGTCCACCTTCCTAAAAATCCTTTCCTTTGCATGAGACAAGAAGCCGAGGTCTCGTGTGCGAACGTATGCATATTACCAGCTACACAAGCTGGGGAAAAGGTGTTCCAGTAATAACCTATGTGATCCTTGAGGAGCAAGGCGTCAGAGACCTCAGTTTCTCTAAGGGCCAGTATCTTGAGGCCGGCGCCCATCCCCCCCCCCCCCCTCTCTCTCTCTCTCTCCCTCCTCTCTCTCTCTCTCTCTCTCTCTCTCTCTCTCTCTCTCTCTCTGTCTCTCTCTCTCGCTGTGTGACGGGAAAGCCTAGTCGTTAGAGTGATGCGCTCCTGATCTGCTAACCAGGGTTCGAATCTCTCGTTCAAGAGGATTTTTCCTCTGGAGTTAACATTGGTGCTAACTCCACTCCCCCCAAAAAAGTCCTTCGGATGAGACTATAAACCGAGATCCCGTGTGTGAACGCACGCAGAACATCTTGCACACACGCTAAAACCCGTTCCGCTTTTCGGAAGAGTAGGCCATTGTGTGCCGGTAGGAACGTATGACAAAATTTACAAACGGGGAATGGACGTAAAAAAAGCATATGAGTGCTTATTCCATTATCCTCGAAATAAAAGAATAAACATGTCTCTCTCTCTCTCTCTCTCTCTCTCTCTCTCTCTCTCTCTCTCTCTCTCTCTCTCTCTCTCTCTCTCTCTCTCTCTCTCTCTCTCTCTCTCTCTCTCTCTCTCTGCCTATTTTTCCTATATAAAGCATTTAGACTGCGGGACACCCTTATTAATTCTTGAAAAATGATCATGTGTTGATAATGTTTTGTGAATTGATTGTTTATGTGAATATTACTGGTATGATAGTGTGTGCTTTGTGTTTTCCCCCTTCAAATGTGGCCAAGGCCTTTTGAATAAACCATTCGCATTCGCATTCGCATTCGCATTCTCCGTCTCTCTCTGTCTCTCTCTCTCTGTCTCTGTCTCTCTCTCTCTCTCTCTCTCTCTCTCTCTCTCGATGCTTGACCTTCCTTGAACCTAAAGAAGGCAGGTAACCATTTACA
>CM054158.1:32837563-32840063 GCA_028751875.1 Rapana venosa | reverse complement strand
CTCTGCACCCATTAAGCTTGCAATTGGTTATCCATTAATCCTGTTGCTCTCAATTAATTGCTTCCAGTCGCCGTGGCTTTCCCAATCATGGAGACAGCTAAAGTAATGGATAGACGCTCCTGATTTCCCTTGAGAAATGAATTCCGCACCTCAATTCCTATGAAAAAGGTCTGATGTGAAACTTGTACTTGCAGAGTATTTGTTTGACAAGTTCACAAGAGGTTTGGAATTTCTGGTACAAGTGCACCCGAGGTTTAAAGAGCAAAGTTCAAGTGTACAGTTGTTACGCTTTCGCTTGATTATCTTTATGTTACATGATGATCTGACGTGGAGGGTTGACGTAAGCGAGGATAATCCGATTACACTAATTGTTCGATTTTTTTCTTTCTTCTTCTTTCGTTGATGACTACGTGTGACAGAATAATTATTGTGACAATTTCTACAGTCGTTTCTCAGTGAGGGTCATGTGTATCATCACATTGTGAACAAGTGTTTAAGTTTTTACTGAATAATTATTATCGATAAGTTTTTGTTTTTAAGCTAAGTTTTACTGAATTATCGATAAGTTTTTTTGTTTTTAAGTTAGGTTTTACTGAATTATCGATAAGTTTGTGTTTTTAAGTAAGTTTTTACAGAATTATCGATAAGGTTGTGTTTTTAAGCTAGGTTTTACTGAATTATCGATAAGTTTTTGTTTTTAAGCTAGGTTTTACTGAATTATCGATACGTTTTTGTTTTTAAGCTAAGTTTTTACTGAATTATCGATAAGTTTGTGTTTTCAAGTTAGGTTTTACTGACTTATCGATTGAATTATCTGTAATGTATTAGATAATCTTTTCTCGCTTTGATTCCATGGACTAAAATTTGGTCGAAACAGACAAACAGATGAGAGCAAGGGATTTTAATTCTTAGTTGTTTTTTTTAAAGGAGACGGGATAGCTCAGTGGTCGGAGCACTCGCTTTCCCCCTGCCAAGTTAAGCAGCGTTGAGCGCGGTTACCAGTTGGATGGGTGACCGTTTGCGTGCCTTGGCTTCAGTACAGTTCCCCCAGTTCACCCAGCTGTAAATGGCTACCTGCCCTCTTTAGGGTCAGGGAAGGTAAAGCAGCGAGGGAGAGGAGATGGGCGCCGCCCTCAATATGCTGGCCCTAGAGAAGTGAGGTCTCTGACGCCTCGCTCCCCTACGACCTTATAGGTTATGGGACACCTTACCTTTAAAAAAAATTTTTTTTAAAGACGTGGGTGGCAGACTCGATTCTCCTGTGATGTTTACACATCATTCCCGAAGTCGAAGTGCCGCTACCTTAACGGTTGGCAAATGGTCGCATACGCAGCATCTCACCATTGATGAACCTGAGAGCTCTTGCTGAGGAACAAAAAAAAATGCACTAAGAGAAGAAGAAAATGGCGCAATTATGATAGCCTCGTGGCTAGAACATTGCGCTGGCAATCTGACGACCCGGGTTCGATTCCCGTTCAAGGGGATATTTTCCCCTGGAGTCAACATCAGTGCAGACTCCACTCTCCCCAAAAGTCCTTCGGATGAGACTATAAACCGAGGCCCCGTGAGCGAACGCACGCAGAACAACTTGCGCACACGTTAAAATCCTGCTCCGCTGTTCGTAAGAGTAGGCCATTTTGTGCCGGTGGGAACAGATGACAAAATTTACAAAACCGCATACACACGAGGACAACAAAAAAAAGCACGTAAGTGCTTTTTCCAATATCCTCGATATAAAAGAATTTTTTTTTTAATGCAAAAGAAAAAAGACTAATTTTAACAATTGTAAATCGATGTTGCGCTATTGTTGCTGTTGTGTGTTCCCCAGCTTAACATCCCGGGGATCACTCAGAATAGGCGATCTCTCACTTACCCCACCTGAGAATCACTGTTAGAGAGCAGACTGCATGAAAAGATTGCATATTTATACGACTGTTTTCAAGTACCAGGCCCGCCACATAGGTAAAAACCATACTCCGCCTTCCAAATGTGTTTTTCTCTTTCAGAGAAGAGTATAGACTGGTATGCTACTATGGGGTTGTCAAGGCTGCAGACCATCTCAACATAATATTGTAAAACATAACAACACATCTTTTTCATTCCCTTGGCTAGAGTTCCGAGGTTTACCCAGGCGTCAAGATCATGAGCTCAAAGCTCTGTGTAAAGGCTACCCCACCCGTAACGTTTCAATAAATAATTATAAGCCTGGCCCTCAGTTACATAAGTTACAGACACAGCTTTTGGCATGGGACATAACCTCCACTGTTTTGTTCTGTTTTGTTGTTGTTGTTGTTGTTGTTCTTGTTGTTGTTTAAAAAATCATTTCCTTTGCTGTTTAATTGTTTCCTCCACTATCGTGGTTCTGGCAACTCATAATGAGTGTATATGATATGCTTATATATATATATATATATATATATATATATATATATATATTATATATATATATATATATAATATATATTATATATATATATCTCTCTTCTTTTTTTTTTTTAAA
>CM054158.1:32827563-32832563 GCA_028751875.1 Rapana venosa | reverse complement strand
GGTAAGAAATTCAATAATTCTACATTGATAAACATGCAAACCTTTACCTTTTCAATGACATAAGAACAAAACACACTGAAGTTCAAGACAATCGATATGTCAACACACACACACACCGCCACACACACACCCACACCCACAAACCCACTCAAATCACTGTCAAAGCCAGTCAGTCGAGAGAACAACCAGCTATGAACAAAATAGGTGTATAAGTAAATACGACATTACATAATCATGGTATATACAAAAGGCAAAGTGCACATTATATTCAGAACATTTCAAATAAATATTTATGATAAGCTCTTTTGAATGAAGACAGACTACATTTCTGTTTTAAATTATCCGGAAGTTCATTCCATTGTTTACTACCTGAATAGACTAGAGATGACTTATAAAGATCAGTTCTTGGACGGGGGATACAAATAGCACTTTTACCCCGAATTTTTCTCACCAAAAACCTTTCAGAAAGATACTTCGGAGCAAGATTCTTCATAATTTTGTACATAAAAACACCTTTATTAAAACGACATCGTAATAAGAAAGGAAAAATGTTGAGATCTTTGTAATCTATATTTTGCAAAGATGATGACTTAAGGAGTACAATTTTAAGGAACGTCTATACGAACTCTGCAGTCGCTTAAGGCAATTTTTACTAGATAAATCCCAACATGTGGAAGCATAATCTATATCTGGTTGTATATATGCATGAAAAAATAACTTCCGAGTATGCTGATCAAGCAAATGCTTAATTCGGTTCAGCTGAAAAATTCTTTGGGCTAGCTTCTTAGACAAAATTGATGCATGACTTGACCAAGATAGATGATTGTCAATATTAAGAACGAGCAATTTATGTGAATCCACTTCTTCTAAAATTTTGTTATAGACTTTAATATCTGGTAGCTGAAATTTTATATTTTGTCTTTTTTGCCTTGTTGTAACTAGCATGAATTTCGACTTTTCAGGGTGGAGAGCCATGTGGTTAATTTCAGACCATTTAATAAGTTTATTAATATCTTTTTGTAATTCAATGCATACAACGCTGGCATCTTTAGCTTTATTATGAATTGTAGTGTCATCAGCAAATAATTCACATTTATTTGATACACTAAGGGCAAATCATTTACATACACTGAGAAGAGAATGGGACCTAGGATTGATCCCTGTGGAACTCCATAATGAATCAGCATAAGGGTGGATACTGTTCGGTCCTGGTATACTGCTTGTCTTCTATTCCTAAGGAAAGAGGATATAAGTTCAACAGATTTAGG
Source organism: Rapana venosa (assembly GCA_028751875.1). Lineage (NCBI taxonomy): Eukaryota > Metazoa > Mollusca > Gastropoda > Neogastropoda > Muricidae > Rapana > Rapana venosa. The sequence goes on along the minus strand of CM054158.1, from coordinate 32,831,295 downwards.
ATGTAAACCATACATGTGCAATTTTCTTACTAAAAGAGCATGATCAATTGTGTCGAAAGCCTTCGCAAAATCGACAAATATGGTTCCTGTAAACATATCGTTATTAATATTGTCATGCCACTGTTCTATAAGATTCGTGAGTAACGTATGGCATGAGTGATCTTTTCTAAATCCACTTTGATTTGCGTGAAACAAGCTATACGTAGTAAAAATGGGATAGAAGGTGGTGTTTAAGATGTTTTTCGAGTGGCTTAGATAACACCGACAGGATTGAGATTGGTCTATAGTTAGTGGGATCATTTGGATCACCAGATTTATAAAGTGGTAGTACTCTAGCATCTTTGAACGCTTGAGGAAAGCATGACTTTTCTATACAAAGATTATAGATATAAGTAACATGTTCAGAGATTATGGGTGCAGAAATTTTCAAAATTTTGCTGTCAATGTCGTCCAAGCCCCTCGAGTTTGACTGTTTTAATGAACACAACTCCCTGTACACATCATGGACACCAATAAATCCAAATTTCAGCTTCAAGTGACAGTTTTTGGAATTGCAAAAATCCTGCAACAGAAGTAAATTATTACATTTAGTATAATCAACAGGTATAACTTTTTCTCCTACAGTAGAAAAATGTTTGTTCATTTCTTCAACTGATAATTTATTGGATGAAGGAGAAACAGACATTGATGGTTTACCGGATAACTGGTTTATCGCTTTCCAAAGTGATTTGACATCCCTTTTTGATGAAATCAGCTCACTGAAGTATTTCTTTTTTGCTATTCTTTTTAATAGTGTTACCTTATTCCGTTGCATTCTGAAAGTGTCATCTTTAACCTGTTGTTCTTAGTAGGAAATCACGTTTTGCTATGGCTGCTTGTATTTCATCAGAAAGCCAAGGTGGCTTTTCTTTAAATTTGACTCGTTTCGTTTTGAGTGGTGCATGCTTGTCATAAACGGAGAGAAAGGTTTGGTACCACACATCAAGAGCTTCATTTGGGTCATTGTACTGGTAAACTTCTGAAAAATTTGCCATACATAAATCAAAAAGAAATTTATCTGTATCAAAAGATTTATAACTTCGGAAAGAAATGCATTTGTGCATACAAAAGGGAATTTTTGAACCCCTTTTTGACCAAGTTAAACAAATTGGAAAGTGGTCACTGAGCCCAAATATAGGTACAGATGTTTCTATTATATCAGATGGATTAGTTGCATAAATGTGATCAAACAAGGTTTCAGAAGATGACACTTTTCTTGTTGAGGTATTAATTAGTTGTGACAGACTATATGATTCATAGAGACTTTTCCATTTGTTATGGGGTTTATGTAAATCAATATTAAAATCACCCAGCAAAATTAATTCAGATGAATAGCTTGAAACGTCATCCATCAGGAGTTCAAAACGATCAAACCATTTTACTCGTTCATCTGGATTTCTGTAAAAGAACCCAATTAACATTGGTTTGGTCCCTTTTAAAGTAATCTGTATCCATATACACTCAATACCGTATTTGTCAAAATGGCTGATCTGCTTATAATTGACTGATTGGTGTACATATACTATCAATCCTGTTTGGAGTGTGGCTCTGGCATCTCTTCTAATAGTATTATACCCAGGAATTGATACAATATTATTTGATACTTTGTCTGACAAGCGAGTTTCAGAAAAACCAAAAACATGAAAGCAATCATTTTCGTTAGAAATAATGGTGTGCATGTCAGATAGTTTGTTTAGCAAATGGCAAATATTTAGGTATCCTACTTTAAAACCAAATTTGGACAACCATTTCTGTCCTTTGATATCATTTGCCATGACACCAAAATTAAACAGTTCAACAATCAAAGTCGCAAATAATATATACAGAAAAACAATAAGTAACCTTATTTATTTCCGTATACAGACACAATAACTACACCTTTAAGATTTCAACTTTTACCCAAAAAAGAGAACAATCAGCAAAACGTATGCTGAAAAAAAAATCATCCAACTGAGAGGATGAACAAATAGTCAAAATGAACTAACTGGATGAACGAATAGTCAAAAGAAACACAATTGCAGATAATATAAGCAAGCACAAATTCAATGTAAACCAATGTTATTTCGAAGAAGAAAGCAAACAAACAGACAAAACCCAGCATACCACCTCACAATAAACGTTGGAGCAGGAAGGACACTGTGCAGAGCAAAAAATACAAGTCAAAGCTTCAGTCCCCTTGTCCGCTTGGTCAATTGGCCTGCATAACAACAATGACCACACATGCACACACACACACACACACACACACACACACACACACACACACACACACACACACACACACACGCACACACACACACACACACACACACACACACACACACACACACCACACACACACACGAGCGCTCCCACATGCCTCACTCTGATTTGATAATTAGTAAGTATATGATCTTTACATATAAAGAAAAGAAATGACAACTGGATCTGCCAAATTACCATGACATCCACTGCCTTTGGTCATGCTGGGCTACCAGCTGTGAGGCAAGCTGCATTAATTGCTGTGCACACTGACCAGCAGGGTTTGTTTGGGGTCCAGCTTTGTGAGAGTGGGCTATTGTTGTGCATGCTTGGGGGATTAACCCCAAGGGAAGCAGAGCCCATGGGAAAGTTGGACTGTCTCTGAGTAAAGTCTGCACTTTGTGCATCATGACGAGGGTAGTGATGGGTGAAGGGGAATCTGGGATGAGGGGCTTTTGGAATCAGGTAGTCTGGGTAGGGAAATGGAGGGAGGCATGGCACAGATGATGGCAGTCCATCAGTCGGAAGTTGTTTGTTTCCATCCAGGAATGATACATGCCTGGTGGATTCTTGATGTTGGGATCCATGAAGAGAATCACCAGGATGATCAGAGTTGTTCTGAATCACCTGGCGACTCCTTACTGACTGTAATGGTGGAAATTCACTAACAGACAGGAGTGGCTTACCTGGTCTACTTTCATCATTTAGGGTTTTAGAAAAAGACCTGTCCATCGGACCCAAGTTTCTTTGGGTAAACCAGGAGTTACCACTTGAAGGAGGTGGATTACGTAAATGATCATATCTCTTGCCAACAGCTTGGCCTACATTGCTAGTGGATTTTTTATAACGGGAATGAGAAGTCTGGGGGAGAAATTGTTTAAAATTAATTGCTAGGCGGGCTGTTCCCTTCGGACTGGGGTGAATGGCATCCTTGTATAATGCCTGGCGTGGGGCACCATTCTCAGTGAGAAAACTCCCATGATTGTCAATCATGTCAACCTGCATGTTAGTGCAGGCTGTGTGCATGTTTTTATTGGATGGTGCTATGGCATTGTTTAGTTGGTGTCTTCCTCGGGCAGGAAGAATGGAGCTGAGAGCAATACGAGCTGCAGGGAAACATGTTTTGCTTAAGGAAATAAGCTTGGTCCAGTCCTGAGTGGACATGGGTCCTCTTGGACAATCATTTACTCCTGCATGTATGATAAGTGTTTTAACCTGTTGATGATGTTTGGGTAGATCTTGTAGCCAGTTTATAATGTCTATTACAGATAGACCTGGAATACATATTTTGAATAGTGAGTTACTCTGGTTATCCAGTCTTTTTGGATTTATATGTCTGATAACAGAGTCACCAATCAAAACAGACGAAGCCTCAGCAGGATGGTCAGTTTACTTAATGTCTCCTTAGCAGTCTGTTCTACTTCTGTTCTGTTTAGTGAAATTTCATGCTGA
>CM054158.1:32807563-32822563 GCA_028751875.1 Rapana venosa | reverse complement strand
TCTGTCAGCCTGGCTGGTCAGCTGTGTCACTGTGCAGCGAATGATTGCAGTGAAATGGCCGCACAAAGTCAGACTCGTGTGCTCTCAGCGGAAAACGTGGATAGTGATAGCCGCGACAACCTTCACGGCACTTGCCGTTCATGCGCATTGTCTGTTTACCTACACAATCGCCGAAGACAATAACTGTACTTACAGGTCACTTTGGTATGAGGTGTTCACCACAACCAGCTACGGATGGATGGATTTGTGCATCTCTTCCTTGCTGCCCTTCGTTTGTCTTATAGTGTGCGACATCATCCTGTCCCAGACCTTGTTCAAAGGCACCTACACCGAGTGTGTCTCCGTCAACACCATTTCCAACGATCATCACAGCACCAGTCGCAGGACAGTGGCCTCCAAGACAACGGTTCTGGTTCTGGCGCTGTCCTGTACGTTTGTGATACTGACTTTGCCCATCTGCGTGTTCTTGCTGTGGAACTCGTACATGTCAGTGCAGCTGATGACCTCTCCCAGACTGCTGGCCAAGTCCCATCTGGCGTACGCGGTGACCAGTCTCTTGTGGTACACGAACAGCGCCGCCAACTTCCTCCTCTACTGTTTCACCGGTGCCCACTTCAGGAGGGAATTCCTTAGCTTGGTTTGCTGTAGCCGCCAGCGTTACTCTGCCCCGTGTGTAAAGTCTGTTACACTGAGAACAACAAGGGAAAGAGATAACCATACTTGCGTGTGATCTGTCATTCTTCACTTTGATTTGTCAATCCTAACCCCACCTTTTTTGGGGGACGAAAGGACATGAGTCTAAAAGTAAGTGAATTGGTCGTTTTCTTGAGATTTTAATTTTCGTTCCTTGGCTAGAGCTCTGAGGTTCATCGATGGTGACATTTTGCTTGAGTGACCGTTTTTACCCACGATTAAGGTATCCGCATTTTGACTTTGGGGATGAAGGGTTGGTTTGAATGTTGTTGAAACGTTACCAAAAACATTGTGCTAATTTTACAAGAATCGAAAATGTGTCTTTTTTTCCCTACTGAAATGTTTCATTATACTATTTTACAATAGACATCCTCGTTTTGTTTTACCTTCTAAGAAATCCAAGGGCTGTTAGTTGCAGATCACTGGTCCTGATTTCATAACACAGATGTAACCAAGAGTCTTCTGTTGTTGTTGTTGTTGTTGTTGTTGTTGTTGTTGTTGTGTTTGTCTTGTTGATGCTGCCTTTGTTGGTTTGTTATTGTTGTTGTGATTATGTTTACGTTCAAGCAGAGCTTTCTGATTAACTTCGGGACTGACGCGTGTTCTGTTGCCCAATCCGAAGCCAGAAATTTAAAAAAAGTACTCACCATGTTAAGCCATCATAAGGCCACCAGTTAGAAAGGGCCCTGCACTACTGCTGAGCTACTTCAGTGTTTTTACAATGGTGCCTTTGTTTGATCATACATATGCAGGACAACACATCCTAAACCCTCTCCTGATGTCAGTAATGAGCTGGTCAGAGAACCAGGTAGAGTGAGATGCCTGTTCTGGAATAATAACTGTTCTAGCGCCCTCCCTGCAAATCCTCTCTTAGGAGTTGTGAGAAATACAGCAAGAGTTTGAAAGAAAGAGAAAACTGTTTGATGATTCTTACAATCTTTGTATAGGCTTGATACTGAAGTGGTCATGGGAAACATGCACGGCGTTTTCTACCAGCCTCAAAGGTGTGGATATACACTTAAAATGTATCAGTTCCTTTCTTTAGTTCTTTACCTGACTTTTAAAAAAAGCTCTTTTTTCGTTTTAAAAATATACACTAATTTTTATTTTATACTTTTACCACTTCTGATTTCGTAAAGTTAAGCTTGTGATTTAGTCTACAGCATCTGCATCGATTGTAATGCTTATGACTAAGCCTCATTGACTTATCGTGTATTTCCACAGTTTTCATTCTCAGTATAAACAAAAAAACAACCTTAAAATTTCTTAGTTGGCCTAGTCACTTCACTCTGATCTATTGGGAAGCAGGCACCATTTTCAAATACCTTTACATTGCCTGGCAAATTGTTTATATTTATGAAAAATATGAAAAATGATTCTTATCCGTTTCCTGTACCCCCCCCCCCCCCCCCCCCCCCCCCCCCCCCCCTCTCAGTCCTGTGAATACACACGAAACTTTCGAACTGCACATTATATGAAAGCTTACAGTTACTATTCCAGCAGACATCTCACTCTCTCTGAATCTGTGACCAGCTATTCCTGACACCAGAGGAAGGTTTAGTACGTGGTCGCCGGCATAATTATACGTGATCAACCAAACAAAGAGAACCAAAACAAAAAGGCACCATCACATATCGTACTTAAACGTCATGCAGAAACATGCTACCCTTGAATGGGGGAGAAAAAACCCCACAACAATTACTCTCTATATTCTTAGTAAAGAACCTTTGTCGCGAAAGCCCCTCTAAAGGGTTTTGTTTTGTTTTGTTTTGATTTGTTTTGTTTTGGGTTTGTTATTTGTTTGTTTATTTTGTTTTTAGTGTTTTGTTTGTTTGTTTTTTGGTTTCAGTTTGTTTGGGGGGGGATTTTGGGTTTGTTTTGTGAGTGTGTGTGTGTGTGTGTGTGTGTGTGTGTGTGTGTGTGTGTGTGTGTGTGTTTATTGTTGTTGTTGAGGTTTTTTGGGGGAGGGGGTGGGGGATTGCTTCCATCGTTTCCTGCCAATGTTCTGCAGAAAGAGAAATGCCAGTTAAGCCTGCTGCCTTCAGTATGACACTGATTGATGTTTGGTTAGCTGCCCTGCATAATTATTATGGCCTTTGGCTTGGTGGTAGGGGGGCGCTCAACTCCCTGGTGTCCTTTCATTCAGAGGCAGGCCTCTGTGTTTGCCAAAGAAACACTCTGTCTCTGTCAGTGCTGTTTGCTATGTTGTGCTGTGCTGTGCTGTGCCGTGCTGTGCTGTGCTGTGCTGTGCCATGCCGTGCCGTGCTGTGCTGTGCTGTGCTGTGCTGTGCCGTGCCGTGCTGTGCTGTGCTGTGCCGTGCTGTGCTGTGCTGTGCTGTGCTGTGTGGGGTTCCCTGTAAATGGATACAGTGTCCATGCTGCACAGTACTCTTGAGACAGTCATGGAGAGCATTGTTCATAGAAAGGGATGGGTTTGCTTATGATATCAAAAAACACTTTCATCATGGGATGGTGAAAGTGTTTTTTACTCTCTATCCCTCTGTCTCTGTCTCTCGCTCTCTCTCTTTCTGTGTGTGTGTGTGTGTGTGTGTGTGTGTGTGTGTGTGTGTGTGTGTTTGTGTGTGTGTGTGTGCGCGCGCGCGCGCGCGTGTGTGTGTAATGAATCCTTAATGCTATCTTTGAACGACTTGACCTTATAGTGATCTTTTGTTTTTCTTTAATAAAAGCATCTTTTAAAGAACTAGGTGATGAAGAAGTTGTAATTGGTTGCCTACACTTGTTTTCCTCAATTATATTTTCTAATAGTTATATGTACACAGGTATGTACAGGTTGGTTTTTACTAATTATGTTATTTATGCAGCCTGAAGAAGCTTTACAAAAGAAGCGAAATTTGCTCTCTCTCATTCTGTGTGTGTGTGTGTGTGTGTGTGCGTGCGCGCGCACGCGCGCGCGCGTCTGTTTGTGTATGTGTGTGTGTGTTTCTTATGAATATTCTAACCAATATGCTTTATAAACGCCATTTACAAAGAATAATAAATTTTGTGGCCATCAAATGCTGTGTACTCGTGTGCTCTGTAGCATGTGAACAGTCTGTCATCTTTTTCCCGAAAATCATGGAAATTAACATAACTATTCAGCTCGTATGTCAAATTTTTCAAATTAATTTTTTTCCAAAGTGGCGTCTAGTTTTCCTATTGCTTTAAGACGACAATTCTATCCTAAGTTTGATTTTGCTTTGAAAATAGTGCTGTTTTTGTTCGAACGCTTATTTTTTTGTCTTTTAACACTCACAAAGGCAATAATAGAAATTGTCCGATTTAGAATCGTTTGTCTTGCGATTTGCAGTCTGTGCATTGGCAGCCCACCTGGTGAAGAAAAGGAGTTTTATTTTCCACAGGAAGGTTCCAGATCCAGGAAGGAGTTTTTATCTCCCTTGAGGGACTGGATGTAAAAAAAAATAATTAAAAAGCACATGAGTGCTTATTCATTATCTTCGAAATAAAAGAATTTGTCCTTGTTATTGTCATTGAGGCAATCCATTTGATGACAATAACCACCTTACTTTAAAAAACAACAACAGCAACAACAACAACAAAACAACTTTAGACGAATGGCGCAGGCAAAATACCCCCCCCCCCCCCCCCCCCTTAAAAAACCCCCAAACAAAGCTGAAAGATAATTATGTTGAAAGTAATCTCATTTCCTTTGTATTAAAAAAAAAAATAGTGTTCTTACTTCAGTCCAACACAGTACACACACCATAAGCAACTGGTGTGACATTTTTATCATCCTGCAATTACTTATTAAAAGAGAAAAAACAAATGCACAAACAATGTTTGAAAACAGAAAGGGAAAAACAGGAGAAAATTTAACTTTTCTTCCTGTGTATAATTATAAAGAAAAAAAAAAGCTTTTCTATGACACACATATAAAAATCCACAAAGCAAATGCATAAACTCAAGCTCACATTGCATTTTTATTATTTTCTCTTTGACAAGAATATGTTTTGTTTTGTTTTGCTCAAGAATCAAACATAAGCAAAATACAGTTTTTAAATACAGAATCGACAAAACTATAGTATAAGTTTGTGAGGTAAATTTACTGGGGGGAAAAAAACAACCACAAGTGAAAGATAAATATAATCACAGAAAGAAAAATAAATATTATAGCAAAATAAGACCACACAAATAAAAATAGGGCAAAACAGTGTCAGACCAAGAAAAGAAATAGGACAAACTAGACCAAGTTTCATGTAATATCTTCTGGGAGGAACAGGATGATATTTATGGTATGATTCTAAAGTTTAAATCACTAATACTATCTTCTTCTTTTTCGTCGAACACTCAGACAGCAACTACGGTTGTCTGTTATAGGAGCGAAAAATGCGTCACGCTGCCGTTAAGCGCCTGACAAGTCAAGCTCAGCGCATCCGACTTCGGCATACTAATACCATTTTGAAAATATTCGCCAGCGCATTGCCGCATTCACTCTAGAGAAACAGTCTTCCAGGGAGTTTACGTAAAATCCATCACAGGGAACAGTTAGCTGTATTACTGGAATTGTAAACACTATTATTATCTGAAAGATATGACTGACTGTCACTGTAAAGTCAAGACAGACAATGCAACAGTTTCAACTTGTCTGAAATTCCCCCGTGGGGATACCTGGGAGCCTGTCAGTATAGATAGCACCCACACCTTTTGAAAAAAGTCTGCGCTAGCATCTCCCTCTTTTCTATCCCTCTCTTTGTTTCTGCTTTGTTCCTTTTTCTTCCTGTCACCTCCTTTTTGTCTATTTTCTGCCTTCTTGGTCAATTCTCTTGCTTTTTTTTTCTTCTCAAGAAAGACTTTAAAAAAATGATAATTCTTTTGCACGCTGAAGTTGGATGCGCTGGGCCTGACTTGCCAGGCATTTTAACGTCAGCGCCACACATTTTTTGCTCACATGAGAGACCTCAAAAGTTGCTCTTAGAGGTTCAATGACGACGTCGACGACGACGATGACAGAGAAGAAGAAGAAAGAGGAGGAAGAGGAGGAGGAAAAAGAAGAAGTTGTAGAGGTCGTCGTCGTCGTCGTCGTAGTCGTCATCGTAGTAGTAGTAGTCGTCGTAGTAGTAGTAGTCGTAGTAGTAGTCGTAGTCGTAGTTGCAGTAATCGTAGTCGTAGTCGTAGTAGTAGTCGTAGACGTAGTCGTAGTAGCAGTAGAAATAGTAGCAGTAGTAGTAGTAGTAGCACAGTACTCATGACATGCCAATATTGCCTCGAAAGCATGGTAAAACTGGACTCTAATTTGAAAACGTTTATATTACCATCAAGTCATAAACAACAGCTTAACTGCCCTATTTTCGCGGCAAAAAATGCCACACTATCCACACACTGAAGGCACTGTGCCCAACAGCCAAGTCTTGCGCATTGTAAGCAGATTACATCAAATGTGTCTTTTTAACGAACTTTGAAGAAAAACGCATTAAAAAAACGGCCAACATATTTTTAAAAATCCAAACCTATCAAAATGAACGGACGCGAAGAACTTTCATCACTTTATGCGATTGATAGTTTTCATAAATTAATGTTTTACCATATAATACCCTTTACGAGTAGAGTGTATACATTTAGGACTCTCATTGTACAACACAGTACTGAGACAATACCTTGATACTAGAAGACTACGCTACACTTCAAGACCTTGATACCAGAATACTACGGGCGTTAGACACCCGACACTTTGGCGCTAACCACATGAAAAGTCAGTGAAGCACATCAGCTGTGATGGGGATGGCAGCAAGCCAGACAACAACTTCCATTTCTGCCAAGTATCACCACGAAACGATGGATGGAAACGAAACCGGCTGACAGGCCACCATGGGAAGAGTCCACACCAAAAATAAGGCAAACAAACGATCGCTTCTAGGACAAGTGGACAGGGTTTTAGGTGTGCCTTTAGTGCGTGGATAGTGTGACATTTTTGCCACCCCCCCCCCCCCCCCCCACTTCCCACCCAAAAGAGGACTTAATGCGTAGTGCAGATGTGCGTGTACACACTATAACTCTCAAGTGTTATGTACACTGGCAGAATGGAGGAGTAAAAGCGAATGAAAGAAAAGTACCAACACTAGTGTAGGTCTCTGATCACTATAATACTATTCTCCGCCAACTGCTTGATGAGCATGCACCTCCTACTGATCATCTCCTCCCTGACAGACCCTGTGCGCCATGGTATACCCAAGACATCTTGATAGCGAAGCGCAAACGCCGGCAACTAGAACGGCAGTGGCGGAAGTCAAAAACCGAAATCAACAAACAGCTTTTCCGAAAACAAATAAACAAAGTCAAACTCTTAATCCATTCAGCAAAGACAGACTACTACTCTTCCCAAATTCTCTGTGCTACATCCATAAAATCTCTTTTTTCCCTCACCTCAAATCTCCTTGGATCTGCAAAAACAACTCCTCTGCCTAACACCCACAGCCTGTCTGAACTTCCATCCATATTTTCTGCCTTCTTTTCAGACAAAGTTCGAAACATACGCTCCAGACTTGATCAAACTCAATTCCAGCCTACGCCTCCTGACCCCCAGTTCACTGGTACTCCTCTCTTTTCCTTCCATCCCACAAGTGAAAAGAAATCATGACAATTCTGAAGGAAATGACTATAAAATCATGCGACCTTGATCCCATACCTGCTCCTGTTTTCTCACAATGCCTTCCACAACTTGTGCCTATTATCACTAAAATAGTAAACTCATCTCTTCAGTCAGGAAATTTTCCATCAGCTCTTAAAACAGCAATAGTCACACCTCTACTGAAAAAGCACGACCTCGATCCCAACATTCTGAAGAATTATAGGCCTGTCTCAAACTTACCCTTTGTCTCTAAAGTACTAGAAAAAGTTGTTCTCAAACAGCTCACCAGTCACCTTCATTCCAATGATCTTCTTCCCACTTTTCAGTCTGCCTATCGCCCCAACCACAGCACCGAAACCACCCTAGTCCATACTTTAGATACACTTCTACTTGCTTCTGATGCAGGAAAAATCTCCCTCCTCACTCTTCTTGACTTATCTGCAGCCTTTGATACCATAGATCACTCAATTCTTCTTTCTCGCCTCCAAAATACGTTTGTATTAATGGCACAGCCCTCACCTGGTTTACTTCATACTCACAGACCGGTTCCAGAAAGTTATTGTAAACAAAATTCAATCAAACCTGTCAAAATGGAATGTGGAGTCCGCAGGGATCAGTCCTGGGCCCTGTTCTCTTTACTCTCTACACTGCTCCACTCTCACATATAATAAACAACCACCCTATTGATCATCATTTCTATGCCGATGATACTCAGCTTCAGTGCAGCGATACTGTTGAAAACTTGCCTTCCCTCCTGACAAATATGTCCTACTGCCTTCAAGACATTCAACACTGGATGACTCAGAACAAGTTACAACTTAATGCCGATAAAACCGAAGCCATGCTCATAGTGACCCAACATAAACTTTCCTCTATCACAAAAACTTCAATAGAATTCGACAATACGTCAGTTCCTTTGTCCAACTCTGTGAAGTATTTAGGAGTAGTTCTTGACAACACACTCTCTATGAAAAAATTCATCACCCTGACCTGCCAGTCTTGCTACTATCAATTACGGCGCATAAGCGCGATTCGCAAGTATCTGTCCACTGATGCAACTTCCAAGCTTGTCACATCTCTCATTCTTTCACGTTTAGACTACTGTAATTCTCTTTTGCCTGGCCTACCAACATCATCTATCCACTCTCTTCAACGCATACAAAACTCTGCAGCTCGACTGGTCCTAAGAAAGAAAAAATCTGAACACATCACTCCTCTTCTGCGATCTCTTCACTGGTTGCCTGTCTCACAAAGACTGGAGTATAAAATCAATACCCTCTGTTTCAAATGTCTCCACAAATCTGCACCCTCTTATCTCTGTAACTGTCTTCACCTGTACACTCCATCCGTTCCCTTCGTTCAGCCGCAGATACTTTGTGCTTTCGAACACCCAGATTCAAACAAACCACTGTTGGCCGTCGCTCCTTCTCTGTTTCTGGTCCATCCACCTGGAATGACCTCCCTCTTTCACTTCGTCAAAAGCCTTCACTTGATACCTTCAAATCCAGCCTCAAAACACACTTATTCCCTACCTGAGACTTTCCCCCCACATATCTATCCCTAATTTTCAACAACATCTTTCACCTTCTAAGTGTTGTTCTGTGTGTGCGTGCGTGTGCGTGCGTAGTGCGCGCGCATGGATTTGAAATCTGTTGCTCATTATGTTTAAGGAGAGTTGCACTCAGCAAGCGCTTCGATTTGTTTGTTTTCTACAAGATTCAGCGCTATATAAATTCCATATATTATTATTATTATTATTAGGTTTGGCCAAGTAGGGAGAAGGTGTTGATTTTTTTTTTTACCAAGTTTTATGGAGACCGGAATGTGGTAGATATGCTTATCATAGAATTATCTGAGAAGATTGGAGGATTGGAAAATATTTCTGTGGCAAAACCCTTTGAGATTCAGTTGTAATCACAGCAAACTGCAAATGTTTTAGCAAAACAAAAACAAGAAAACCCCAAACAAACAAACAAAAACCTAAACAAGGTAAGAATAACCGCATCACACTACTGTATCACATTGAAGATTTGTACACTTAAAAAAACATTTTAAAAAACATCAGAAAGGAAACCTGTAATTTTCTTTATTCTTTTATTTCGAGAATAATGGAATTGGATTGGAGAAAATACTCATGTACCTTTTAACATCCAGTCCCCGTGTATGCAGATTTTGTCAATTTTGTCATCCATTCCCACCGGCACACAATGACCTACTCTTCCAAAAAAGCGGAACGGGTTTTTTAACGTGTGCGCAAGATGTTCTGCGTGCGTCCGCACACAGGACCTCGGTTTATAGTCTCATCCGAAGGACTTTTGGGAAAGTGGAGTCGGCACTGATATTAACTCCAGGGAAAATATATGCCCTTCAACGAGATTCGAACCCGGGTCCGCAGATCACGAGCGCAATACGCAACGCTCTAACCAACCAGGCTATCCCGCCCCGTTAATGCCGTATGTAGGCTTTCAAAGCATATTTTGATGGTTCTGCATGTTTTTCTTATGCACTAGAATATGTTTCTTTCTAGGACGATTTCGTCAGTCATCAAACAGCTTTACCTTTTTTTTTTCCCATAACTCTCGTTTTATTGCTAGCATTTGGATGAGTTAATGGGCTGAAATGACATAACAACAGTCATTATTCCAGAGAAAGCATATATTACATTGACAGGCCTGGGTATATGTATGGCCTCTGGCCCGTGAGGTTGTAAACAACAAGATTGAATTAGATTGGAGAAAATACCCGATTTCCAGAGAATCGATTCGATCTGGGCTACCTGATTCTATCAGCGAGCTACAAACGCCGTTGGATGAGGGCTTGGCAAACAGTGGTCCTGCGCGTGTCTGATCAGAACAGGCACTATAATGCCCAACATCGAAATGACCCTGCGGCAATGCAGGGTCTCTTCTTGATAGTGGCCCGGTAATGGCTAAACGTGGAGAATGGTCCTCCAGGCTTCTGGCTCCCGGTAGTGAAACTCGTTGAGTCTGGATGTAGCGAAGTCGCGAAACTAGAATCAATGAGGTGAGAAAGAACAGCAGCACTGCACTGGAACCAGCTAGAACATGTTGTAGAAAAGATCTTTGTGGGGCTCTGAGTCTAACATGTTCTTGTCGTTGTTGTTCGAAAAGCCTTCATTCTACACAAAATCGATACGGTGGTAGTAGTAAGTAGTTAGTAGTAGTAGTAGAAGTAGTAGTAGTAGTAGTAGTAGTAGTAGTAGTAGTAGTAGTAGTAGTAGTAGTAGTTAGTAGTAGTAGTAGTAGTAGTCGTCGTAGTCGTAGTCATCGTCAAAGTAGTAGTAGTAGCAGCAGCAGCAGCAGCAGCAGCAGCAGCAGCAGCAGCAGCAGCAGCAGCAGCAGCAGCAGCAGCAGCAGCAGCAGCAACAGCAGCAGCAGTAGTAGTAGTAGTCGTCGTCGTCGTCAAAGTAGTAGTAGTAGTAGTAGTAGTAGTAGTAGTAGTAGTAGTAGTAGTAGTAGTAGTAGTAGTAGTAGTAGTAGTAGTAGTAGTAGTCGTCTTCAATTTTACGTCCTTCCACATAAAGTGATACGGGAAGGGGGATGGGATAAATATATATTTTTTATTCTGTTAAAAAAAATCTAAACAAAAACAACAGAGTCCAAACCAAGATATCCTCATTTTCCCAAAACAAAAGCAAACTGACAAACTACACAGAAGTGTGCTCCAGCCCTTTCCCTGAAAGTCTCAGTGTACTACTGTCCATCACAGAGGTGGCAGAGTACCGCCGGCGACCGCAGGAAGCCAAGCTCAGGAACTCTTCCCTGAACTGTCTACCGGTGAAACAGTAGAGGAGGAAGTTGGCGGCGCTGTTGGTGTACCACAAGAGACCGGTCACCGCGTACGCCAGATGGGACTTGGCCAGCAGTCTGGGAGAGGTCATCAGCTGCGCTGACATGTACGAGTTCCACAGCAAGAACACACAGATGGGCAAAGTCAGTATCACGAACGTACAGGACAGCGCCAGGACCAGAACCGTTGTCTTGGAGGCCACTTTCTTGCGACTGTTGCTGTGATGATCGTGTGAAATGGTGCTGACAATCACAGACTCTGTGGAAGTGCCTTTGAACAAGGTCAGGGACAGGATGATGCTGCATACCAAAAGGCAAATAAACGGCAGCAAGGAAGAGACGCACAAATCCATCCACCCGTACCCTTCTGCCGCAAACACTTCGTGCCACAGGGATTTATAACTACACTTATTGTCTGCGTTAATCTTGTAAGTAAACAGACACGGGGCATGAACGGCAAGTGCCGTGAAGGTTGTCCCGGCTATCACTATCCACGTTTTCCCCTGAGAACACACGAGTCTGACCTTGTGCGGCCATTTCACCGCAATCATTCGCTGCACAGTGACACAGCTGACCAGCCAGGCTGACAGAGTGCCCACAGAGTACCTCAGCCACGAATGCAGTTTGCACGACGCCGCGTGGAAAGACCGCACCTCCACCCGGACACTGAAGGACAGCCAGCTCTCCAGTCCAGCTACCAGCAGGACCAGAAGGTCGGCCACTGCCAGAGCCATGAGCAGAAGGTGCAGGGAGGAGTTGTGGCCTTTGGTGCGACGCATGACCACGACGGTGACGATGTTTCCAAACACTCCCAGCAGCAGAATGACCGGGAGGCAAAATGTGGACAGGAAAACGGCTGCTCGGTACTCTGGGAAGCTGGCGATGTCGGTCTGGTTTGTGGATGAGATGCTGGTGGATGGGATGCTGGTGGTGGTGGTGGTGGTGGTGGTGGTGGTGGTGGTGGTGGTGAATGCAGGATGGCTGTCTGTAGCGACGTCGACGTTCATCTTGTTCTGCTGTGTTCTCTGGCAGCTGCTGTTGGCAGTGTGTCTGTGGAGAAAGCGGAGTGGTTGAATTAGTCGTAAGGTGTGCCAAAACCACATTGATGGAGTAAGCAAGTATCATAGAGCAAAGAAGTTCACGTTTATGATAATGGACGTTTAGGATATATCATCCATACCATAGATATCTGTGGTAGATAATACAAGAAGAAAGGTAAGTAAGTGAACGTGGGTGTGCTCGCCCACAAACACACACACACACACACACACACACACAACACACCAACCACACACAACACACAACACACCACACAACACACATATACACGCATGCACGCGTGCAGAGAGAGAGAGAGAGAGAGAGAGAGAGAGAGAGAGAGAGAGAGAGAGAGAGAGAAGAGAGAGAGAGAGAGAGAGAGAGAGAGAGAGAGAGAGAACGAGAGAGTGAGAGTGTGTGATGAGGGGTGGGAGAGAAGAGAGAGAGAGAGAGAGAGAGAGAGAGAGAGAGAGAGAGAGAACATAATTATAGAGAGGAAGAAGTTGAGACCAACATGAATACAGACCGATGAAACACACGACAGAGAACAAGACAGGGACAGAGACAAACAGACAGATACATGGATGGACCACAGACAAAAGGTAGAAAAGACAAAACACACAAAGAAAAAGTGAAAGAAGACACAAATCTCAGGACACAGAACACCCAGACGAGACAAAGATGATTGCTAGGTCTTCAAAATACCAGAGAAGCTGAGAATACTTATTCCAGACAGAAACTGTCAGAATAATAATAATACAACAACAACAATAATAATGATTTTGATAATAATAATAATAATAATAATAATAATAATAACAACAACAACATTTATTATTATCATTATACGGAATTTTTTGATGCAGCGGAATATCGTACAGCAAATAAATTAAAGAGCAAAATGTTAGGTAAAACCATACAATAACCCAAAAAATCACGGAGATAGGGTAGAGTATAATCAATAATAATTTCAAAACAAAGTTATAATCGGTACTCAGGGTTTTAAAGCAGGCAGGTGGGATGCTGCAAAAAAGTAAATCATTAACTGAACCAAAAACAATGTTATATAAAACCATACAATAACCAACACAAGCATGGAGATATTGCGGAATATAATCAATACTGATTTTTTAAAAATCAAGCTTTAAGACTGAATTTTTTTTGTACATTGCACGGCATAGCTCAGTGGTCAGAGCACTCACCTTCCCCCAGCCAAGGTTAAGCAGCATCGAGCGTGGTTACCAATTGGATGGGTGACCGTTTGCGCGCCTTGGCTTCAGTACAGTTCCCCCAGTTCACCTAGCTGTAAAATGGGTACCTGGCCTCTTTAGGGTCAGGGAAGGTAAAGCAGCGAGGGAGAGGAGATGGGTGCCGTCCTCAATATGCTAGCCCCTAGAGAAGCTGAGGTCTCTGATGCCTCGCTCCTCTATGACCACTTAGGTTACCTTTACCTTTTAAGTCATTGAAGACCATTCAGTTGTGAAAATGTATGTGTGCTACGTGTTTGTTTTAAAGAGAAGCTAAACTACCAGAAAATAAACGTAACGAGGGAAGAACGAACATCGAGAAACACGAAAAAAACAACCCACAAAGAAAACGAACAAAAAAAAAAGCAGAAGTATGAACTGCAACAACAGAAACAAACTCAACTATCAAGGAAACAAAGGAAGTGGGAATGAAGGAAAATTAAAAACAAACAACAACACCAAGAAAAAGGAAACAAATATCAAAGAAAACACAAACTAACGGAAGAAGTCAAATAAGTTCTGTAAACAGACTGCTTTTATAACACACACACGCATGCACGCACGTGCGCGCGCGCGCGCACACACACACACACACTGTGTTATTTACCTAATATACACATAAAGCTTTTACCAACTTGTTAACACTCTCCTATAGTTAAAACGCTCTTTGAAAATCTGTAGTTCACTTTTTTGTACTTTCTAATTTTCTGAAAACTTTTCACCAACTTGCTAACAAACTTGCTATAGTCTACACACTCTCTGATTATCGGTATTTCTTTGTTTTGTTGTTGTATTTTCTGTAATGATTGAAATGTTATGATTTAAAAAAACAACAACAACTCAATCAGAAGTAAAATGCTATTCAAACTGTACACGGGACTAGCGCATTAGAGGCTTGACTCGCACAGTCCTTATGTGCTGCAGCCCTGGGGGCTAGTTGGCCTTCGGAGAACATCTCCAACGTTGACTGTCCGTATGCCCTCTTGGCCGAGAGAGTGGGGATGTACTGCGGGCAAAGCATCTCCACTATAATCAAATTTCTGCCCAATTTCCGAAACAGCAGCTGCCTCCTCTGATGATTTAGTGGTCATCGTCGAACAGGACTAGTGCGTGATATATATATATTGTGTGTGTGTGTGTGTGTGTGTGTAATAATAATAATAATGATAATAATAATAATGATGATAATGTGTGGTATTTATATAGCGCTGAACCTTGTAAAGCAAACAAATCGAAGCGCTTGCATTCACATCATCTACACATATACAGCCTTCCACAAAAAATATTAGAATTACCATATATCAAATTTCTGCTCTCTCTCTCTCTCTCTCTCACACACACACACACACACACACACACACACACACACACACACACACACACACACACACACACAGAGGAAGGAAGGAAGGAAGGAAGGAAGGAAGGAAGGAAGGAAGGAAGGAAGGAAGGAAGGAAGGAAGGAAGGAAGGAAGGAAGGATGGAAAGAAAGAAGGTGGCAGGATGGTTAAGATGTTCGCCTGCCAACAAGTAAATCGTGAGATTGTGGGTTCGATTCCCAGCCTCGCCCTTTCTTCCCAGTTTGACAAAAAATCGAACTGAATGTCAAAGTCCTTCAGATGAGACTATA
>CM054158.1:32795063-32802563 GCA_028751875.1 Rapana venosa | reverse complement strand
TCGATTTAAAAGAATATAAAAATATAAAATAATGGAAGAAATATTGCCAAAAGCAAGGTTGGTTGGAAGGCTGGAGAAATTAATGTACAGAGCAGCCTGGAAAAAACCCCCAAACAAACACTCACACACTTGTAGTTTTGCATTATCGATCTTTTCTTTAATACTAGTTAAAGACAACTTGAAGAGACCCCCTCCCCCCCCTCACACCCACCCACACACACCCACTCCTTATTCGAGTAGACAGCACACAATTGCTAATGGTACATCTCTACACTGTTCTTATGCAACTGTGGATGTTTGGTGAGGCGAATGATGTTGTTGTGGCTGTAAAGCGCGCGAAAGGAACGCATTTAATTTTAAGCCAAAGCAGGGCTGCGAATGGCACGATTTGGAAGATGGAAGCATTCATTTTGAGCGAGGACTGGTAAAAGTGCAGTGGTCAATAACGTCCAAGTCGTGACCTGATGGTAGGTGGGAATGCTATTTATACTGACAGAAACGCCTCCCCCTCCCTCTCCCCTCTTAGTTAGTGTGTCAGAGACCTCAGCTTTTCTAGCAGCCAGCATTTTTAAGGCGGCGCCCATCTCTTCTTCCTCGCTGCTTTAACTTCCCTGTCTCTAAAGACGGCAGGATTCCATTTACAACTGGCTGGGTGAAATTGGGGACTGTGTGTGTGTGTGTGTGTGTGTGTGTGTGTGTGTGTGTGTGTGTGTATGTGTGTATGTGTGTGTGTGTGTGACTGTATTGAAACCAAGGTGCAGGAACGGTCACCCATCCAAGAGGTAACCACGCTCAACGCTGCTTAGGCTACACACCGGTATTAAAAAATCACTCTTTTCCTTCTGTTTTTCTATGTAACTCTTATATTCATACCGCACGCACTAAGGCATCCACAGAAATAAAAACCACTTTTTGTGAAAGACTAGCCTCTGACTCAAAACTCATGTGATTTTGAACAAATTTGGTAGGTTTGAAATTTTTTTTATTTTTCAGCAAACACTGTACCCCCTCAGTCCTTTGTCGTCTGCTAGCTTCCTTACCGCAATATGCATGCGCGGGGTCAACGCTGTAGGAATACAGGCAAACCTCATTTGATGGTTATTTCCAACTTTCTCGTGACTACCTGGTATTGCTCTATGTCCTCAATCCAAAAACCAAGTGCACAGTGCATCATTTCATGCTTTAAAAAATCTGTGAAAATCACCAACAGTTTTTTCCACTCGCACTCTATAGAAGATACTACTTGACCCCCAAATTAATACCGGTGTGTAGCCTTAACCTCAGCTTGGGGGAGAGGGAGCTATCACGTCTCCGTGGTCTCCTTTATGTCTGAATAAAAAGAGCAAGAACAGTGTTGATGCTGATTATGCTTGTTGTACATTACATGCGTTTTTAGCTAGAGTGAATGCAAGTTTTCAAAACATTCTTTTCTGTTCTCTTTGGGTGTTTTTTTTTCTATGTTGGGTTTTTTTTCACACTTCTCTCAATCTGTGCCATCACACTTGTGTTTTTTTCCTTTTCTTTTTTGTTTTTTTGTGTTTCATTTACAAAACAAGAATAAGGACTATGTTTTCTATGTTTTTAGTTTGCGTATGATACAAAAGCATAATTGTGTCTGTCAATAATTGGTTTATTTATTCATTATTCAACAGTTTGCAAAACATTTCATGGTCAAGATATACAAATGATATCTGAAACTCTTCCCATTTACATATATATATATTAAAAAAAAAACCCAACTAAAACATGCCCAGTACATTAGCCATGACCTGTAACAAGTTTTCTTACCTTTAACAAACGAAAGCCTCAAACTCAAAAGCAGAACACTCTTCAACAAAAGTCGAATGAGAGAACCGTTACTTTGCAAAACAAGAACAGCAACCATGCAACATAGTAGTAATTTTTGCTCTCCTTCCCCATAATCACACTGTGTAGACACCTGACACGCGGACTGGCTCTTAGTTCCCACAGCGCAGCAAGCTCAGGAACTGTCTCCTGAAGGATGTCCCCGTGAAACAGTACAGAAAGAAGCCGATGGCACTGTTAGTGTACCACAAGAGGCTGGTCACCGTATACGCCAGATTAGACCTCGCCTCCAGCTTAGGATTGGTGGCCAGCCTACAGGACACTTGCGGATACCAGATCAGGTAGACGCAGATAGGCGAGGTTAGCACCACGAAAGCGCACGACAAAGCCACCACTAGAACTGTCGTCTTCGAGGCCCTTTTCCGGCGCCTGTTGCTCGCGGTGCCAGAGATAGTGAACACACGTATAGACTCCGAAGTGCCCTTAAACAAGGTCAAGGACAGGATGACGTCACACACTAGGAGGCAGAGAAACGGGAGGAGAGAAGACAGGCACAAATCCAGCCACCCCCAGACGTATTTGTACAAGGGTGACTCAAAATCACAAACGTCGTGGTCTGTTATCCTGTAAATGAAGAGGCTAGGAGTTTGAACAGCGCCAGCGGAAACGGTCACGACACCAACAACCCTCAACGTTCTTCGCGTGGACCACAGGATCTTCACCTTATGCGGCCACTTCACGGCCATCATCCTCTGCAGCGTGACACAGGCCAGCAGCCATGGCGAAAGCGTCCCTACAGAATATGCCAGCCAGGTGTGACCTTTGCAAAGGGGTGTGTTCAAATCCCGCAACGTCACTTGGAAAACATACGCCAGCCAACTGTCTAACCCCACGAAACACAGGAGCAGAAGATCAGCCACAGCGAGAGCCACCAATAAGAGTTGAAGCGGTTTCCAATTCTTGGAACGGCGCATGACGAAATGGTGGCGAGGTTTCCAAAAATCCCCAGCAGCAGAATGGCCGGGAAACCAAATTTCCAAAGGATCATGGCTGCTCGGTTCTCTGGGAGGATGGCGATGTCGGTCTGGTTTGGGGAGGTGACTATGTTGGTGATGATGTCGTGATGACCGTCTGTGGTGGTGGAGGTGGTGGTGGTGGTGGTGGTGGTGGTGGTGGTGGTGGTGGTGGTGGTGGTCATCTTGCTCTCTTCTCTAGGAGCTGTCAATAGTGATGGCGAACTTCTTGAAAATCCATTTTCATTTAATGTTATGTGGATATAATTTTCCTCCTTCACTTAATGATGATTATCGTCATTGTTGTTGGTTGTGAGCCTGTTGATAAACCATGTTCAGTTAATGGCGGGGAAAGCCTAGTGGTTAGAACACTGCGCTCGCAATCTGACGACCCCGGGTTCGATTCCCGTTCAAGGGGATATATTCCCCTGGAGTTAACATCAGTGCAGACTCCACTCTCCCCAAAAGTCCTTGGGATGAGACTATAAACCGAGGCCCTGTGTGCGAACGCACGCAAAACATCTTGCGCGCACGTTGAATCCTGTTTCGCTTTTCGAAAGAGTAGGCCATTGTATGCCGGTGGGAACAGATGACAGAATTGACAAAACCGCATACACATGGGGACTGGATGTAAAATAAAAGCACATAAGTTCTTATTCCTTTATCCTCGATATAAAATAATAAAATAAATAAATAAATAAATGTTATGTGGATATAATTTTCTTCCTTCACTTAATAATACTTATCGTCATCATTGTTGGGTTGTGATCCTGTTGATAAACCATGTTCATCAAATCTTATGTTGATGTAATTTTTCTCCTTTACTTCATAATAATCATCATCATCATTTTTTGTGTTCTTGTTGACGAAGAAACAATGTTCTAAAGGGATGAACCCACTGTTTTTTTGCAGAACTGTTTTCTTCACACACAAGAGAAGTGCATCAACGCCACAGAGGAGCATGTGAAGACCACCAGTTCCACATTACACCCTTATATAACGTCGTAAAGGTTTTAAATATAGTTGTCATGATTAACGAAAGAGCAACATTTTCTAAGGGCAAAAATCTGACACATAGACGACATGGTCCGACAATAATTCCCATCACTAACCTGCCAATGGATCAATGGTTCGTAACATGGTGATTATCATTGTGATTTAGCGTCAAACATCGACTGGGTGAACGAGTTGTCAATGACGTTATACATTTGTTGTAGCTAAAAAAGTTTGGCTTTGTGTTTTGGTGGTAAACAGAGGTATGGAAAAAACGGCTTCCATAAGCGATCTGCAGTGCTTCATAGTCTGTGGGCTAAGTGAGAGAAACACTAGTCTGTTATCGCCTCGAAGTCTGTAGTTCGTTTGTATTGAAAATGCGAGATGGGTCAAGTAGTACAAGTTTCAACAGTGTTTTTTGTTTTGTTTTGCTTTTTTAACAAGTTTTTTGGTTTTGTTTTTTGTTTTGTTTTGAGTTTTTTGTTTTGTCAAGCACTGTAACTATAGAAAGCCTCCATCGTTGATAGCCTACACTTTGCTGAATACGTTTGTGGGCTTTAAAAATATCACAATGTGGTTGAAAACAGACTGTATTTATGACAGTTCCAGGTTGATTATCTAGGAAACATGATCAGACAAAATGACCTCTGACAAGAACACGGATTACACCTTTCTAAAGGGCTTACAATGATCTGTTGTTGAGAAAAGGTTTATGGGCTAAACGAAACAGGCACATACTATGGACAGTGCACGAAGCACGGTGTTCCCCATGGATAAAGGTAACAGTAAAGGTAAAGGTGTTCTATATCCTATGTGATCGTGGAGGATCGAGGCGTCAGAGACCTCAGGCCAGCATATTGAGGGCGGCGCCCATCTCCTCTCCCTCGGTGACCCTAAAGAAGGCAGGTACCCATTTACAGCTGTGTGAACTGGGGGACTGAACTGAAGCTGAGGCGCGCAAACGGTCGTGACCCATCCACTTGGTAACTACGCTCGATGCTGCTTAACATTGGATTGGGGTAAGGCGAGTGCTCTGACCTCTGAGCTGTCCTGTCTCAGTTAGATACGTAGTCATGAAGGCATGTTTATTGCATGGTATGACACGGCATGGTATAGAATGGCCTGGAATGGCATGGAATGGCATGGTATGGCATGGTATGGCATCGTAATCTATGCAAGGACATGATATAATTATCACGCTGTGGCATGCTACGCTTATTGGTACTTTTAAGTGGCCAGCGGTGTGCCACATTAGAGTGAAGTGCCTTGCCTGGCCTTTTTAAAATTGTGTTTTCTTTCTTTGCCTTGCGGCTATTCTTTTACGTTTTATATTTACGTCACTGAAGATTTGACGGGATGAAATTTAAGTTTCCAGTCACACTTTTGCTTCGTCGTACATTGCTGCTTTTTAGGGACGTAGGGATGGGGGTGGGAGGGGGTTTGCTTTTGTTTGATTTTTGATCTGTGTGTAGGAGACATATATTTACATTCATTTGTGAAAGTAGTATTTTAGCCGGGGGCTACTGTTTAGTGCATTTCTCATACCAACAGACATTTCAGCTGAATAAAATAATCCTAGCTCGAGTGGGTTTGGTTTGCTTTCAAAATGAAAAAAAGAAAGGTACTGCTTTCAGAAAAGTATCTCGATTTTAAAGTAATCTGCCCATTAGGCATATATCAAATTTTCAAACAAAAACGCTCATAGCTGTTCCATTTCCAAATTGAGTTATTGAACAGGGAACTTTGCTCTTACGAGTACAAATAAGCTCAGTATCAGTAGAAAAAGTGCATACAGCAGCAGTTAAACATCAGCAGTAGGATTAGCAGAGGTCCTAGCAGCAGCAGCAGCAGCAGCAGCAGCAGCAGCAGCAGAAGCAATACAGCAATAGCAGCAGCAGCAATACACAGTCGTCGAAGCAGAAGAAGTAGCAGCAGCAGCAGTGTGTTGGCGTAAGTGTATGTAATGCTGCTTCTCCATCTAAAATGATCTCAATAATAATAATGATAATAATAAATGGAATTTATATAGCCTATATCTTGTGAAAAAAATCAAAGCGCTTACATTCGACCCACTCCTATACATACAACCAACAATAATTAACAATTTTAACAACATTCACACACACCACACACACACACACACACACACACACACACACACACACACACACACACACACACACACACAACAAACACACACAGGTTAAACACTTCGACAGGATGATGGGAATTTTGGTCATTGAAGGCAGGGACAGATAATTATGAGATGAAACAATAGGGGAAGTTTTAGGTTTGAAATAGGTATGTCTTGAGGCTAGATTTTAAAAGTGTGGTAAGTAGGCTTCTCGCGAAAAGAGAGAGGGTGGTCATTCCAGACTGACGGACCAGAAACAAAGAGCGACGGCCAACTGTGGACTGGTTAAATCTAGGTATTCGTAGGCACAGGGTATCTGTCCTTCGTATAAGTCCTTCGGATGAGACTATAAACCGAGGCCCCGTGTGCGAACGCACGCAGACCATCTTGCGCACACGTTAAATACTGTTCCGCTTTTCGAAAGAGTAGGCCATTGTGTGCCGGTGGGAACAGATGACAACATTTACAAAACCGCATACACACAGGGAATGGATGTAAAAAAAGCACATGAGTGCTTATTCCATTATCCTCGATATATCAAAAAAAATCTGAGCGCTTTGATTTGTTGCTTTACAAGATTCAGCGCTTTATAAATTCCATACATTATTATATTATTATTATTATTATTATTATTATTATTATTATTATTATTATTATTATTATTATTATTATCTGCAGCAGAGGGAAGGGAACGGGAAGGAGAGTACAGGTGAAGACATTCACAGAGGTAGGAAGGTGCTGTTTTGTAAAGACATTTATAACAGAGGGTACTGATCTTATAGTTTTTTCTCTGTGGCACATGCAACCAGTGGAGAAATCGCAAGAGAGGAGTAAAATGCTCAGATTTATTATTTTTGGAGGACTAGTCGAGCTGCAGAGCTTTGAATGCGTTGAAGGGAGTGGATAGATGATGCTGGCAGACCAGCAAAAAAGAATTGCAATAGTCCAGACATGACAGAATGAGAGACGTGACTAGTTTGGATGTTGCATCAGTGGACAGGCACTTTCGAATTGCGCTTATACGCCGTAATTGATAGTAGCACGACTGGCAGGTCTGGGTGATGAATTTTTGCATGGAGAGTGTGTTGTGGATAACAACAACTTGATACTTGACTGTGGTGGATAGATAAACTGTTGTATTGCCAAATTCTATAGAATTTGTTGTGGTGGAAGAGAGTTTGTTTTTGGTCCCTTCAATCATGGCGTCATTTTTATTTGCGTTTAGCTAGAACTTGTTTTGTATCATCCAGTTTTGAATATCTTGGAGGCAGTAAGACATATTTTTCAAGAGAGAAGGCAGATTTTCAGGAGTGTCATTGGTTAGAATCTGAGAGTAATCAGCGTAGAAATGATGGTTGATCTGGTGACGGTTTATTATATACGACAGTGGAGCAGTGTAGAGAGTGAAAAGAACAGGGCCCAAAACTGATCCCTGCGGGACATCGCATTTCAGTTTGGCAGGTATTAATTGAAACTTGTTTATTGCAACTGTATGAAATCGGTCAGTGAGGTATGAACTAAACCAGGTGGGGGCTTCACCTTTGATACCAAACG
>CM054158.1:32782921-32794563 GCA_028751875.1 Rapana venosa | reverse complement strand
CAAGGCCCGGAACGTAACCAACCCAAGAGGTAACCATGCTCAACGTGCTTAATCTTAGCTTGGGGAGAGGGAGCTATACGTCTCCGTGGTCTCCTTTGTGTCTGAATAAAAAGAGCAAGAACAGTGTTGATGCTGATCACGCTTGCTGTACATTACATGCGTTTTTAGTAGAGTGAATGCAAGTTTTCAAAACATTCTTTTCTGTTCTCTTTGGGTTTTTTTTTCTATGTTGTTTTTTTTTCACTTCTCTCAATCTGTGCCATCACACTTGTGGTTTTTTTCCTTTTCTTTTTTGTTTTTTTGTGTGTTTCATTTACAAAACAAGAATAATGACTATGTTTTTCTATGTTTTTAGTTTGCGTATGATACAAAAGCATAATTGTGTCTGTCAATAATTGGTTTATTTATCCATTATTCAAAAGTTTGCAACAGATTTTCATGGTCAAGAAATACAAATAATTTCGTAAACTCTTCCCATTTACACACATATATATATATATTTAAAAACTAAAACATGCCCAGTACATTAGCCATGACCTGTAAAAAAGTTGTCCTACCTTTAAAAACGAAGGCCTCAAACTCTAAAGCAGAACTCTCTTCAACAAAAGTCGAATGAGAGAACCGTTACTATGCAAAACAAGAAGAGCAATCATGCAACATAGTAGTAATTTTTGCTCTCCTTCCCCATAATCACACTCTGTCGACACCTGACACGCAGACTGGCTCTTATTTCCCCCACAGCGCAGCGAGTCAGGAACTGTCTCCTGAAGGAAGTCCCCTTTGTAACAGTACAGAAAGAAGCCGTTTGGCACTGTTAGTGTACCACAAGAGGCTGGTCACCGTATACGCCAGATTGACCTCCCCTCCAGCTTAGGATTGGTGGCCAGCCTACAGGACACTTGTGGATCCCAGATCAGGTAGACGCAGATAGGCGAGGTTAGAAACCACGAAGCGCACGACAAAGCCACCACTAGAACTGTCGTCTTCGAGTCCTTTTCCGGCGCCTGTTGCTCGCGGTGGCAGAAATAGTGAACACACGTAGAGACTCCGAAGTGCCCTTAAACAAGGTCAAGGACAGGATGACGTCACACACAGGGGGCAGGAGAAACGGGAGGAGAGAAGACAGGCACAAATCCATCCACCCCCAGGGCGTATTTGTACAAGGGCGACCAAAATCACAAACGTCGTGGTCTGTTATCCGTAAATGAAGAGGCTGGAAGTTTGAACAGCGCCGGCGGAAACGGTCACGACACCAAAAACCCCTCAACGTTCTTCGCGTGGCCCACAGGATCTTCACCTTATGCGGCCACTTCACGGCCATCATCCTCTGCAGCGTGACAAGGTCAAGCAGCCATGGCGAAAGCGTCCCTAAGAGTATGCCAGCCAGGTGTGAGCTTTGCAAAGGGGTGTGTTTCAAATCCCGCAACGTCAGTTGGAAAACATACGCCAGCCAACTGTCTAACCCCACGAAACACAGGAGCAGAAGATCAGCCACAGCGAGAGCCACCAATAAAAGTTGAAGCGAAGATTTCCAATTCTTGGAACGACGCATGACGGAAATGGTGGCGAGGTTTCCAAAAATCCCTAGCAGCAGAATGGCCGGGAAACCAAATTTCCAAAGGATCATGGCTGCTCGGTTCTCTGGGAGGATGGCGATGTCGGTCTGGTTTGGGGAGGTGACTATGTTGGTGATGATGTCGTGATGACCGTCTGTGGTGATGGTGGTGGTTGTGGTGGTGGTTGTGGTGGTGGTGGTGGTGGTCATCTTGCTCTCTTCTCTAGGAGTTGTCAATAGTGATGGCGAACCTCTTTATAAACCATGTTGACTTCATGTTATGTGGATATAATTTTCCTCCCTCACTTAATAGTTATTATCGTCATTGTTGTTGGTTGTGAGCCTGTTGATAAACCATGTTTAGTTAATGAGGGGATAGCCCAGTGGTTCGAACATTGCGCTCGCAATCTGACGACCCGGGTTCGATTCCCGTTCAAGGGGATATTTTCGCCTAGAGTTAACATCAGTGCAGACTCCACTCTCCCCAAAAGTCCGTCGAACGAGACTATAAACAGAGGTCCCGTGTGCGAAGGCACGCAAAACATCTTGCGCACACGTTGAATCCTGTTCCGCTTTTCGAAAGTGTAGGCCATTGTGTGCCGGTGGGAACAGATGACAAAATTTACAAAACGGTATACACACGGGGACTGGATGTAAAAAAAAGCACATAAGTTCTTATTCCATTATCCTCGATATAAAAGAATAAAATAAATAAATAAATAAATGTTATGTGGATATAATTTCCCTCCTTCACTTAATAATAATTATCGTCATCATTGTTGGTTGTGAGCCTGTTGATAAACCATGTTCAGTAAATCTTATGTGGATTTTTGCTCTTGTTGACGAGGAAATTTTTTTCCTAAAGGATGAACGCACTGTTTCTTTTGCAGACCTGTTTTCTTCACACACAAGAGAGTGCATCAACGCCACAGAGGAGCATGTGAAGACCACCAGTTCCACATCACACCCTTATATAACGTCGTAAAGGTTTTAAATATAGTTGTCATGATTAACGAAAGAGCAACATTTTCTAAGGGCAAAAATCTGACACATAGATGACATGGTCCGACAATTATTGCCATCACTAACCTGCCAATGGATCAATGGTTCGTAATATGGTGATTATCATTGTGATTTAGTTTCAAACATCGACTGGGTGAACGAGTTGTCAATGACGTTATATATTTGTTGTAGCTAAAAAAAAGTTTCGCTTTGTGTTTTGATGGTAAACAGAGGTATGGAAATAACGGCTTCCATAAGCGATCTGCTGTACTCCTTAGTCTGTGGACTAAGTGGTAGACACAATAGTCTGTTATGACCTCGAGGTCTGTAGTTCGTTTGTATTAAAATGCGAGATGGGTCAAGAGAGTGCAAGTTTCAACAGTGTTTTTTGTTTTGTTTTGCTTTTTAAAAAAGTTTTTTGGTTTTGTTTCTTGTTTTGTTTTGGGTTTTTTTTAAAGTCAAGCATTGTAGCTATGGAAAGCCTCCATCGTTTAATAGCCTACATTTTGCTGAATACGTGTGTGTGGGCTTGTACAAAATCAAAATGTGGTTGAAAAATGACTGTATTTATGACAGTTCCAGGTTCATTATCTAGGAAACATGATCAGACAAAATGACCTCTGACAAGAAGAGGGATTACACCTTTCTAAAGGGCTTACCTGTCCCGATGGTGTATCACCTTGTCGTGGTGGGATGGCTTGCGTGCTTCAATGACCCCCAGAGCTATGTGGGCGGGGGCTTCGGCCTCTGGCAGGTTCAACCATGCTCAACAGGTCTGGGGGAGAGGAGCCAGACTAAACGATGCACCCTGGTCCTCCAGGTTGGGGGTTGTGCATTGGCTAACGACCCATCACTTAAAAAACCCCTCTGTTACTGAAACTGCAAACGATACCTCTTACGAGCGACATGGTTTGGGAAGAGTCCTCTCTGGTAGAGCCTATGACGCGTGCTGGTGAAACCTTGGGGAAAAGCCAGGGGCCCCCGGACAATTTTTTTTAAAAACCAAAATCAAAAAACCAGGATGGGGACCTGGAACATCAAACCCTGTATAAAAACCGGAAAAAAACAGCCGGGGGAGTAGAGAAACCACGGGTAAAACCTAAAAAACCTTTGGCCTGTGCGAGACCAGAGGAAATTGGAACCGGGCAAAAAAGCTTGGAGTGGAGACATACATCTACTCGGGACGGGGAAAAAAGGGCCCAGCCCACAATTGGAATTTACGCTGCTGATGAGCCCTAAAAGCAACGAAGCATTTGCTTTTTCCTGGAAACCAGTGTCCCCCGGGATCCTCACAGCATTTCAACTAAAAAGGGAGAAAGGTTACCATGGGTTAAAGTGCTACGCCCCAACAAATACAGCAAGTTAAAATTTAAAGAAAACTTCTTCAAACAATTTCCCGGACCATCATGGCCAAAGCCCCAAAAGAGGGACAAAAAATTTCCAATGGGAGACATAAAATTCCCAAAAAGGGGGGACGGGCAACACAAACAGAGAACTGATCAGGGGCGGGACAGGGCCCACTGGAAACAAAATAAAAAATGGAGAATTTTTTAAACAAAAATTTTTCTGTTTAAGCCCTGGTCATTGGGGGGCCCCAAACCCTTTTCCCTCACAAAAAAGTCCAAAAGCCCACATGGTTTTTCCCCCCGATGGCAAACAGAAAACCAGATTGACCCATACCATGGGCAAAGTGGAAAGGGACCCTGCAGAGGGTAATTAAAGCGCGGAGCAGATGCAGCATAAACCCATCATCTTGTTGTTCCCAAACCCAAAGGGACCAACCCTAAAACCTCCCATCGACCGGGCAGGAAGACCATCAACAAGTTCAATGTAAAAGCCTGAAAAAAGAGAAAAAAAGGAAAAAATTCGGGGCCTCAAACTGGAAACAACTTCGTTTGTTTTCCAGGGGCCAGGGGGAAAAAACACCCAAAAGAGAAAGGGCAGAGTCTACGTGAGCCTGGAAGACAACATCCCAAAACAGTACGGGGAAAAAAAACAAGAAAATAAAAGGGAGGGGTGACAAAGAAAGGGGCCACTGATCACCGAGAGAAAACACGAAAGATCAGATAAACCCCAAACACAAAATCAAGAAAAAAAACGGGAACTGCAAGCATGCTACTGGAAAAAAAGGGGGGCAGTAAAGAGAAATGCAAGAAGAGACAAGAGAAAATTCTTTTGGGAGCTGACTCAGGAACAGAGACTGCGCGGGCCCAAAAAATTATGAAGGGGAACTGTACGAAAATCACGAGAATTTCCTCGGGGAAAAAAAAAAACAAACCTAGCGGGCCCTGTAAAAGGGATAAGATGGCAATACCTTTCCGGGTGAGGGGACCAGAGAGCAAGGGGGCAAGCATTTCAAAAAAAACGCTCAACAGACCTGAACCACCCCATGCCGCCGGGGACCCCCCCCACCTACTGAAACCTTTTGGCATCAAACACCGGCCCCCCCCACCCAAAAATGAGATCACCCCAAAACCCTTTAAGTCACTCAAATCAGGCAAAGCAGCAGGCCCAACGGTATACCAAACCCGAAAACACTGAAGGGGACATTTAAAAAATTTACTGAGATGTTTTAAACCCCCCCTTTCAAGATCTGGGAAACAAGAAGTGTACCAGAAGATGGAAGAAAGGCCCTTCTTAAAATGCCAAAGAAAGGGGACCTTCCTCCTGCAATAACGGAGAGGAAACTTTCTACGTCCATCCCAGGGAAAAAAAAATACTGACAAATCATGTTGACAGATGAAAAACAGCCCCTGGACAAGACATTCGGGGGGTGAACAGGGGAGCCCTTTTGGCAAGGGGCAGATCATGCAAGAAAAAATCGCACAAAGGCATATCATTGGGGGGGCAGTTTCCCCGGAGTGGCAGGGCCCCCCAAAATTCAGGGCTTTGTCGACTTCCAGAAGGCATTTTACGCGTCACAAGATGTCATTTGGGGGGAAAAAAGATGGGATCACTATGGCTTTCCACTAAAGTTCATCACCATCAACCAGCAGCTATATGAAAATGCCCCCTTCAAGTCATCCATGAAGGGGAAAAGACGGAAGCCCTTTTCCGTACAGACCGGTGTTCGCAGGGCGGGCTGTTGTCGCCAAAAATTTTCCTGTTGGGGGTTTACTGGTTTAAAGCGGAAGCCCCAGCAGGAAAGGGGAAACCCCGGGGGTACGTGGACCCTCATGAAGCGCTGGGAAATGACCCCTTTTTTTTTTTGGCCTTTCCCCAAAGGAAATTTACAAACAGCCTTCTCTCCCACAGGCAAAAAAAGACGCAAAAAAGAATTTTTTCGTGTCTGACGAAGCTGAAAAGACTGGCCCCCAAATCAACTGGGGAAAAACGGAGAAACAAAGAGGGTGAACAACAAAAAAAATGACCCAGTGGGGACTGCAGCAAGAAACCTCAAAGAAGTCAGCAAGTTTACTTACCTGGGGAGTGTCGTCAGTAAAGATGGGGGGAAAAGATGAAGACATCAAGTGCCGAATTTAACAAAAGGGGCCCCTCATCCTCCCCAAAACCCTTTTGGCCCAAATTTTGGGGGTCAAAGCCCTCTCATTTCAAAATAAGCTTCGGTCTTTCAACACCAATGGCAAAACGGTTTCCTTTTTTTTGGCTTTAGAAACCCGGGGGGTAACAAAAAACCCAAAACCCAAAACTCCAGTCTTTTACCAACAAATGCCTAGGTACATCCTCAACTCAGGGGGGCCGGAAGCATTCCCAAAAAACAACTGTGGGGCCCGGCCCGACAAACCCCAAATTTAGTCCATCATTAAAAAAAAGGAAGTGGGGGTGGTCGCCTTCATCCCAAGCCTTTCGGCAAAAGTCACCAGAAGGCCCCTTGACTGGAATCCACAGGGAAACGGAAAATTGGTCGACCAAAGCAGAACCCGGGGCAGAAGTGTCCAAGAAAAACAAGGGCAGCCGGTTGGGGCATGGGGCCCAGGGTTGGGGACCCCAAAACCCAGGGGCCCTTGGAGGGGGGTTGTTGCGCCCTTTTTGGTTTCCCCAAAGGGAACCCAAAAGGCATAAGTCAATAATCAAAGGGGTTACAATGAACGGTTTTTTGAAAAAGTCTTATGGCTAAACGAAACAGGCACATAATTTTGGACTGCACGAAGCACGGTGTTCCCCCTGGATAAAGGTAACAGAAAAAAGGGAAAAGGAAAAAGGTGGAGGGGCCTTTGAAAGGGCCCCAATTTCTCCACTAGGAAAATATTTAAAGGAAAAAAGAAAAAAGGGAAAGGTGGGTTTTTTATCCTATGTGATCGTTTGAGGAACGAGGGTTCAGGACCTCAGGCCCGCATATTGAGGGCGGGGCCCCTCTCCTCTCCCTCGCTGACCCCCCAAAAAAGGCAGGGACCCATTTAAGCTGGGGGGGAACGGGGGGCTGTACGAAGCGAGGCCCGCAAACGGGCGTGCCCAAACCCCTTGGAAAATTAAAACTCGATGCTGCTTACATTGGATTGGGGTTTTTGGGGAGGGCTCTGACCTCTGAGCTGGGCCGTCCTCAGTTGGGGTACGTAGTCATAAAGGCATATTTATTGCATGGGATGCCCCGGGGATGGCATAGAATGGGGCCCGGAATGGCCCGGAATGGCAGGTTTTTGGGTTTGGGATGGCATTGGGAATCTATGCAAGGCATGATATAATTATCAGGCCTTTTGGCATGCTTCGCTTATTGGTACTTTCCCGTGGCCGCATTTGGGGTTAAAGAAACGTGAAGTGCCTTCCGGCCCCTTTTTAAAAAAAATTTTGTTTTCCCTTTCTTGCCCCTTTTGGGGTATTTTTTTACATTTTTATTACTTTACTGAAGATTTGACGGGGTAAATTTAAAGTTTTAAAACACACTTTTTTCTTCGTCGTTTTTCCCTTTTGCTTTTTTAAAGGGGCGTAGGGATGGGGGGGGGGGGGTTTTTCTTTTGTTTTTATTTTTGATCGTGGGGTAGGAGACAAATATTTTCATTCATTTGTGAAAAATTTTTAGGGCCGGGGGGGTAAATGTTTAGTGCATTTTCTCATACCAACAGCATTTTTAAACTGGGAAAAAAATAATCCTTCCTTTGAGGGTTTTGGGTTTTTTTTTCTTTTAAAAAAAGAAAAAAAAAAAAGGTTTCTGCTTTTAGGGAAAAAATTTTTCTTTTGATTTTAAAAATAATCTGGGCCCCCTTTGGCATATATTCCCAAATTTTTTAAAAAAAAAACGCTCATAAACTGTTCCATTTCCAAAATTTATTATTGGAAAAAGGGAAAAAAATTGGGTCTTACGAGTACAAATAAGCCTAGTATCATAGAAAAAAATTTTTTACAGCAAGGGAGTTAAAAAATCAAACGTGCCCTTAGAAGGGCCTTTGCAGCACACAGCACAGCGCACAGTAGAAGCAATTTCAGCAATAGCACAGCAGCAATAACTTGGGCGAAAAAAAAAAGAAGAAAATACAGCAGCAGCAGTTTTGTTGGCGTAAGTGTTTGTAAATTTCTGCCCTTTTCCCTAAAAATTGATCTCAATAAAAAATAAAAATAATAATAAAAGGAAATTTTTATAGGGCCCAATTTTTGTGGAAAAAAAAAACCAAAAACGCTTACAATTTGACCCCCCCCCCCTTTTAAAAATTTCAACCAACCTAAATTAAAAAATTTTTTAAAAAAACTTTCCCCCACACACACACACCCCACACACAAAACCAAACACACACCCCCCACACACCCCCAAATCCCCCCACACACACACACAACAAAAACACACGGTTAAAAAAACTTCGACAAGGGTGATGGGAATTTTTTGGGCAAATTTAAGGGGAGGGACAGATAAATTTTTAGATGAAAAAATTTGGGGGGAAATTTTAGGTTTTTAAAAAGGTATGTCTTTGACTAGATTTTAAAATTTTTGGGAATAGGGTTCCGGGGAAAAGAGAGAGGGGTGGTCCTTCCAGCTGACCCGGACCCGAAAAAAAAAAAAGGGGCCGGGCCATTGGGGCAGGTTAAAATTTAAAGGTATTTTGTAGGACGGGTATCTGGTTTCCCTTTGTTTTAAGTCCTTTTGGATGAGATATAAACCGAGGCCCCGTTTGCGAACGCACGCAGACCCTCTTGCGCAACGTTTAAAAAACGTTTTCCCCTTTTCGAAAGGGGTAGGGGGCCCTTGTGTGCCGGTGGGAAAAAAGAAACCAAATTTACAAAAAACCCCATTCACACAGGGGAAAAGGATTAAAAAAAGCACATGGGTGCTTTTTCCATTATCCCCGAAATTTTCAAAAAAAAACTACGCTTTGATTTTTTCTTTAAAAAAAATTTAGGCTTTATAAATTTTCCCTTTCATTATTATTATTAATTTTATTATTATTTATTATTAAATTTTTTATTATTAATTTTTATTATTTATTATTATTATTTTTATTATTTCGCAGCAGAGGGAAGGGAACGGGGGGAGGTAAAAGGTGAAGACATTTACAGAGGTAGGAAGGGCTGTTTTGTAAAGCCCTTTATAACAGAGGGGACTGATCTTTAGGTTTTTTTTTTCTGTGGCACATGCAACCAAATGGGGAAATCCCGGAAAAAAGAGGAGTTTTTAAAGCTCAGATTTATTATTTTTGGAGGACTAGTCGAAACTGCAAAAAGCTTTGAATGCGTTGAAGGGGGTGGGTAGATGATGCTGGCAAACCCGCAAAAAAGAATTTTAATGTGCAGAAAATGACAGAATGGAGATGATAGTTTGGATTTTGCAAACAGGGAAAAAAGGCACTTTTTGAATTGCGCTTATACGCCCTAATTTTAAGTAGCAGGGTGGCAGGTCTGGGGGATGGGAAATTTTTGCATGGAAGTGGTTGTTTGGGTAACAACAACCCTTTATACTTGACGTGGTGGAAAATAAAAAGGGTTTTTTTGGGCCCAAAATTTTATAGAATTTGTTGTTTGGGGGAAAAAGAGTTTTTTTTTTGGGCCCCTTTAAAACAGGCGTCCCTTTTTTTTTTGCGTTTTTGCTAAAATTTGGGGGGGTATCATCCGTTTTGAAAAATCTTTGGGGGCAGTAAAAAAAACATTTTTTTTTTCAAAAAGAAGGGAAAAATGGTGAGGAAAGAGAAAAAGGAAAAGAAAGAGACGGAGGGGGGAATTTTTAAGGGGTGGGCATTGGGAAAAGAACCGGGAGAATTTCCCGCCCGGGGAAATTGATTTGGTTTTTTCGGGTTTTTCGGTTTTTTTATACGAATGGAAAAAGGTTAGGAGGGGGTTGAAAAAAGGGGAGGTTCCCTAATGATTTAAAAATTTTTGGCGGGGGGGAAAGAAAATTGGGGGTTTATTGGGGAAATGTGGGAAATCGGAAAATGAGGGAGGGGAACCCCAACCAGGTGGGGGAATTTTCAAAAACCTTTGTTTTCCAAACCTTTTTGGAAAACGGGAAAAAAAGTGGTTTTAAAAAGTTGGGGCGGAAAGGGAGAAGGAAGGGAAGGGGAGAAAGGGGGGGTAGAGAGGAGGAGGAAGGGAAAAAAAAAGAGGGGATTTAAAGCCAAAACGAACCCGCCGCGGGGCGGCAAAAGCAAAAACACACCACACTCCGCAAAGAGGGGAAAAAGAGGAAAATAATAAATTGAGAGAGAGAAGAGGAAAAATTTAAGAAAAAATAAAAAAAGAAAGAAGGGGAAGGGAAAAAAGGTGCGAAAACCAACAGGAAAAGGAAAAAAGACAGCGAAACCGGGGGGGAAAACCAACAACAAACAACAAACAAGGGGAGGCAAAAATTTAAAAAATTTGGGGGGAAAGGAAAGAAAAAAATTTTTTTTTTAACCCCCCCCCATACAAACGGGAAAACCGAAAAAACACAAAACAACAAACAGACACAACACCACACAAACAACAAAACAACAACAAACACAACAACAAAAAACAAAATTTGAAAAAGGAAGGGAAAATTTTTCCCCCAAAAATTTTTTAAAAAACCCCCCCCCCTTCCCCTTTTTCCCTTTCCCCCCCCCTTTTTAAAAAAAAAAAAAAAAACCCCAAAAACCCTTTTGCGGTTTTTTAAAAAGGGAATTTTTTTTTTTAATTTGCCAAAAAATTTTTGGGGGTGGTTTGTTGTGGGGTTTGGTTGTTGTTTTTGGGGGGGTTTTGTGTGTGTTTTGTGTTGTGTGTGTGTTTTGGGGTGTGGTGCGCGCGCGCGTGGGGGTGTGTGGGGTGGGGTTTCGTGTGTGTGGTGCGATCTTGAAAGACATTTCCCTCCTGCAGAGAAGCAGGTCTGAATGGTTTCTTTCTCACGCCTCTAAACTCACTTCTTTCAGCAAGCGCAATGAGTCAAATATATTTCTTTTTTATTTTTTATTTTGGGCATAATTTATGTTTGCTATTCTAAAAGAAAATTCCAATCTTCACTGCTGTTATACATGCTATACATCCACTGTATGTGCAGAGAGATATGGAGAGAGAGACCCAGAGACAGACAGACAGACAGACAGACAGAGACAGACAGACAGAGACGGAGACAGAGAGAGACACACACACATACACATACAGAGACAGAGAGACTGAGACCGAGAAACAGGGACAGAGAGACAAAGAGAGAGACAGAAAGATAGAGATAGACAAAGAGACAGCCAGATAGACAGAGAGAAAGAAAGAGAGAGAGATAGAGACAGACAGACAGGCAGACAGATAGAGAGAAACAGAGAGAGAGACAGACATACAGATACAGACAGACACACACACACACATACGCGACAGATACACAGAGAGACACACAGAAGCAGACACACAGACAGACACACAGGCAGACACACAGACACATAGAAACATAACAAAACTGATTGACAGAGAGACAGACGGACAGAAACATACAGACGTTCAATGTCAAAACACACAAACGACCTGCCTGACTGACGATCACAGAAACAAGAGAAAGCAGACAGACAAACGGAATGACAGACGGTAGCTGTCTCTCTGCAAGGGAGACCAGCCAGATTGTTTAAAATCTCACAATAGTTATCTTTCCATGTTTCGGGAATCTGACATTCGGGCTTCTTAAAAAACAAACCAACAAAACAAAAAAGCACCAAACTATATCAGGTTTTTTCCCCCCACGGCTAATCAATTACAGCAAAACTGC
>CM054158.1:32759052-32766552 GCA_028751875.1 Rapana venosa | reverse complement strand
AGTGCTTATTCCATTATCCTTGATATAAAAGAATATATAAATAATTTTTTTTTTAAATCACCGGACTTCTTAGTAACGCTGAAAAACAATGTCCAACAATAACGATGGTCCAGATAAAAAAAAAGTTGGTCCAGTGATAAACTGTACACACCATGCAAAAATGATTTTTAATGTCCACACTGAAAAAAAAAAGGAATAAGACTTTTCTTAAATTATCACCACAGAATACAGTCTACGTCCTTCGAGTATTTTGTCCTGAAAGCATTTAGTTTAAATCTGTACATGAGAGATAGCACATTTCTGCGATTGTCCCAACCAGAGGCTTGGCCAGAAATCAAAGTAGTTTGAAAAAAAATGTTAAATCGCTTGTACAAAATTAATATCAGGGGCGTATGCAACCGTTCTTGTCCACCAGTCAGGTACCCACACTTTGACTTCGGGAAGGATGGGGGCGGGGGATTGGGGTTGTTGGAGGTGGGGTTGGGATGGCGAGATTCGAATGATGGATCCTTTGTGTTCTTGAAGAATGTGTTACCACAAGGGCATTGATCCATATGGAGGTTTTGCGTGAGTGAGACGAATGCGGTTCGTTATTAGAACGAAAAAAAACCCCCAAAAAGCAGGGGACTAAAAACATCCCAAACAAATAAACAGAAAAGCTTGAAGTAGATGGCAATGTTATAAAATCTTATCCGATCGTGTGATAGCCTTCAAAGGACTGTGTAGGTCTTTTAAAATGTTGATGAAAAAGCTGCTAGCATTTCGTATTGTGTGTGTGTGTGTGTGTGTGTGTGTGTGTCTCTCTCTCTCTCTCTCTCATCCCTCTCTCTCACACACACATACACACACACCCTCCCCACCTCCACCCTCTAACACCCCCCCCCCAACACATACACACACACACACACACACACACACACACACACACACACACACACACACACACACACACACACGCAAACACACACACACACTTGCACCCTAAGGTGTCACAAACAAAATCAGATTTTACACAGCTAGTCAAACATCTTCAAAGTAGAACTTTCCTCCCCGCCCCCCTCACCACACCCTCCCGAAATGCAGTGCATCGCATGCGGGACATTGTGCACGCTGTGACACCTTCAGGGGATAAACTGGACACTGGACACTGAAAATAGCCACTGTGGATCACAAAGACTGCACCAGAGGAGGGTGAAAGAATGAGTCATGGCTGTGTGTGTTCTGTCAGGATAGATTAGAACGTCAATCCACTTTACTGTCCGAAAGACCTCTCTGGAATAAATACATGCACTGGTATAGGGTGACAATCTATGGGAACTCTCTCTCTCTCTCTCTCTCTCACACATACAGAGAGACAGAGATAGACGGAAAGAGAGAACACAGATACACTCACAAATACACACATACGTTCACACACGCACGAACTCACGTGCACGCACGCACTCACGCGCGCGCGCACGCGCACTCACGCGCATGCACACAAATGCACATACACAAACAAACATACACACAGATACACACAGATACACACACACACACACACAAATGCACACACACAAACACACACTCCACCCCCACCCACTACACCCACTCACCTCTCTCTCTCACGTGCACACACTCTATATACCCTCTCCCACCCCCCTCCCCACATACACACCCTCTCTCTCTTTCACACACACCCACAAACACACACACCCTAAACACCCCCCTCCACACACACACACACACACTTTTCTACCCAAAGGTGTCACAAACACAATCACACACACACACAGCTATTCAAACATCTTCAAGTGAAAGTGTTCTTTATTTTTCTCACCACAAAAGCAGTGCAGCGCATACGGATCATCCTGCACGCTGTGACACCTTCAGGGGATAAACTGGACACTGGATACTGACAATAGCCACTGTGGATCACAAAGACTGCACCAGAGGAGGGTGAAAGAATGAGTCATGGCTGTGTGTAGTATGTCAGGATAGATTAGAACGTCAATCCACTTTACTGTCCTCAAGACCTCTCTGGAATAAATGCATGCAGTGGTATAGGGTGACATTCTGTGGGAACTCTCTCTCTCACACACACACACATACAGAGAGAGAGAGAGAGAGAGAGAGAGAGAGAGAGAGAGGAGAGAGAGAGAGATAGACGGAGAGAGAGACCACAGATACACTCACAAATACGCACATACACTCACACATGGACGCTCTCACTCGCGCACATGCACACACACGCACATACACAAAGTTAACATACACACAGATACACATACACACGCACACACACACACAAACACACTCTCCACCCCCACCCACTACACACACTCACCTCACACACACACACACACTCTACCTCCCCCACCCCCCGCCTCCCCCCATATACACACCCTCTCTCTCTCACACCCACAAACACACACACCCTAACCTACCCCCTCCCCCCTCCACACACACACACACACACACACACACACACACACACACACACACACCACACACACACACAACACACACATTTGTACCCTAAGGTGTCACAAACACAATCACACACACACAGCTAGTCAAACATCTTCAAGTGAAACTGTTCTTTGTTTTTCTCACCACAAAAGCAGTGCAGCGCATACGAATCACCCTGCACACTGTGACACCTTCAGGGGATAAACTGGACACTGGACGCTGAAAATAGCCACTGTGGATCACAAAGACTGCACCAGAGGAGGGTGAAAGAATGAGTCATGGCTGTGTGTAGTATGTCAGGATAGATTAGAACGTCAATCCACTTTCCTGTCCGCAAGACCTCTCTGGAATGAATGCATGCACTGGTATAGGGTGACAATCTATGGGAACTCTCTCTCTCTCTCTCACACACACACATACAGAGAGACAGAGATAGATGGAGAGAGAGAACACAGATATACTCACAAATACACACATACACTCACACATGGACGCTCTCACGCGCGCACATGCACACACACGCACATACACAAAGTTAACTTACATACAGATACACATACACACGCACACACACACACACAAACACACACTCCACCCCCACCCACTACACACACTCACCTCTCTCTCTCACGCGCACGCACTCTCTACCCCCTCTCCCACCTCCCCCCACATACACACCCTCTCTCTTTTCTCACACACACCCACAAACACACACACCCTAAACACCCCCCTCTCCACACACACAACACACACTTCTCCCCAAAGGTGTCACAAACACAATCACACACACACACAGCTAGTCAAACATCTTCAAGTGAAACTGTTCTTTATTTTTCTCACCACAAAAGCAGTGCAGCGCATACGGATCATCCTGCATGCTGTGACACCTTCAGGGGATAAACTGGACACTGGACGCTGAAAATAGCCACTGTGGATCACAAAGACTGCAGCAGAGGAGGGTGAAAGAATGAGTCATGGCTGTGTGTAGTATGTCAGGATAGATTAGAACGTCAATCCACTTTACTGTCCGAAAGACCTCTCTGGAATAAATGCATGCACTGGTATAGGATGACATTCTGTGGGAACTCTCTCTCTCTCACACACACATAGGGAGATAGATAGATAGATAGATAGATAGATAGATAGATAGATATATAGAGAAAGGGAGAGAGAGAGAGAGAGAGAGAGAGAGAGAGAGAGAGAGAGAGAGAGAGAGAGAGAGGAGAGAGATGGAGAGAGAGAACGCAGATACACTCACAAATACACACACCACACACACACACACACACACACACACACACACACGCACGCACTCACGCGCGCGCACACATTCACACACGCGCACACACACACAGGCACATACACAAACAAACATACACACAGATACACACACACACACACGCACACACACACACACACACACACACACAAAACACACACTCCACCCCCCCCACTACACACACTCACCTCTCTCTCTCACGCGCACACACTCTATACCCTCTCCCACCCCTCCCCACATACACACTTTCTCTCTCACGCACAAACACACACACCCTAACCTACCCCTCCCCCTCCACACAACACACACACACACACACTTGTACACAAAGGTGTTACAAACACTATCACACACACACACACAGGTAGTCAATCATCTTCAAGTAAAACTGTTCTTTGTTTTTCTCACCACAAAAGCAGTGCAGCGCATACGGATCATCCTGCACACTGTGACACCTTCAGGGGATAAACTGGACACTGGACACTGACAATAGCCACTGTGGATCACAAAGACTGCAGCAGAGGAGGGTGAAAGAATGAGTCATGGCTGTGTGTGTTCTGTCAGGATAGATTAGAACGTCAATCCATGATCCACTTTACTGTCCGAAAGACCTCTCTGTAATGAATGCATGTGCTGGTATAGTGGAGGTGGGGGTCAGGGGGTGGGGGTATCATTTTGTGGGAACACACACAGACACACAGACACAGATACACACACACAGAGAAAGATAGACACACACACGCACATGCATGCTACACACACACGCACGCTATACACACACATGCACACATGCTACACACACACACACACACACACAAACGCCACTATGAAAAAAGACCCAAATGCACTGATTATTCAATGTACCATCTGAAAATAAAAGTTTGACTTTGACTTTGACCCTGACGCCCTCTCCACCTCCACCCTCTTACACACACAGACACATTCAAACACACTACCCTGCCTCTCCCTCACTCACACACACATCTTCCCCCCACCCCGCCCACACACATAGAGACACACACACACACACAAACACCCCCCCCCCCTGCCCACACACACACACACACACACTTGCACCCTAAGGTGTCACAGTCAGAGTACACAGCCAGCCAAACATCTTCAAAGTGAAACTTTCTTCTCCCTATCCCTCTCACCTCACCCCCCACCCCCCCCCACCCCCACCAACCCTTCCCATCCTGAAATGCAGTGCATGCATCCTATGCGGGACATTGTGCACGCTGTGACACCTTCAGGGGAAAACTGGACGCTGGTCACTGAAAATAGCCACTGTGGATCAAAAGACTCCAAAAGAGGGTGAAAGAATGAGTCATGGTGTGTGACCTTTCAGAGAGCATGAGAATGCATCTCTCTGGAATGAATGAATGCACTGGTATACGGAAAGGACCAGGGTGTGTGTGTGTGTGGGGGGGAGGGGAGGGGTCATTCTGTGGGAACACAGTCACACAGTGACACAGACACAGATAGACAGACACACACAGACACACACAGACACACAGACACACCCACGCACGCACGCGCGCACACAACACCACACACACACACACACACACACACACACACACACACACACACACACACACCTTTGGTAGGTAAAGACCTTGGATCCAGAAATTCTTTTAAGCCTAAACAGCGTCTTCTGAGGTGCTGAGATGGATAGAGTAACGCTTCTTTGCATGTTTAATGACGTTATGAACTAATGCTATTTAAAAAAATAAATAAATGCTTTACTTATAGAATACACACCAAATGTATTAGTCTTGAAAATAGCCCATGCAAACATTTCACAACACTTTAATACGAGATAAGAAAAAACATGTTGACTTAGCTATGTAACTAGATCCAACCAACCGCCTCACCCAAATGACTATCCAACAAACTCTTGGCAGAGAAGGACGAAAGTGTTAAGACCTGTAATAAGCCCTCCCAAAATGATCTGATAATTATTGTCATAGCCTGGACAGTAATACCATTAGTAAGAATGCAAGGTTTCTACACGCAAATTGACACTTATAATAAAGAAGTCTTAATGATAAGCTCTAACTGCAACTGAATAACTTCACATTGCATAGAAGAAGAATTTGAAGAAGAAGAATTTGAAGAAGAAGAATTTGAAGAAGAAGAATTTGAAGAAGAAGAATTTGAAGAAGAAGAATTTGAAGAAGAAGACTTTGAAGAAGAAGAATTTGAAGAAGAAGAATTTGAAGAAGAATTTGAAGAAGAAGAATTTGAAGAAGAAGAATTTGAAGATGAATTTGAAGAAGAATTTGAAGAAGAAGAATTTGAAGAATTTGAAGAAGAAGACTTTGAAGAATTTGAAGAAGAAGACTTTGAAGAATTTGAAGAAGAAGAAGAAGAACAACAACAACAACAAGAACAACAACAAGAACAACAACAAGAAGAGCAAGAAGAGCAAGAACAACAAGAACAAGAACATGAACAACAAGAACACGAAGAACAAGAAGAGCAAGAACAAAAAGAAACAAGCAGAGAGAAGAAAAGAAAAGTGAACCCCCAAAACATCAACAAAAGCTTTTTTGTACTTCTTCTCTAAACACTTCTAGATAATTATACAGACTGTGAATGAAGTGTGCAGAGGCATTCAAAAAGAGGAACTCACGTAGACAGATGGGCTCCAACCCTATGACTTTACTTTGAAGGCATCAGGAAACCTGAAGACTTTCCATCAGCCCCACGAAGTGACAGATCGGCAGTTCGAATCTTGGTGGTATTAGGCTAGTGTAAGCCTACATATTGATATAAACATCTACAAGTATTTTGTCGGGGGGATTTGTGTGCACTAACACACTCGCGCGCACACACACACACATAAACACACACACACACACACACACACACAACACACACACACACACACACACACACACACACACACACACACACACACACACACATCACCCTTCTCCCCTCCACACACATTCACACACACACACCTTAACACAGACACCCACCTCCATCCACCACCCCCCA
The DNA here is from genome assembly GCA_028751875.1 of Rapana venosa. NCBI lineage: Eukaryota > Metazoa > Mollusca > Gastropoda > Neogastropoda > Muricidae > Rapana > Rapana venosa. Next base: position 32,759,813 of record CM054158.1, on the reverse strand, counting down.
CCCCACCCTACCTTCGGATGAGACTATAAACCGAGGTCCCGTGTTCGAACGCATGCAGAACATCTTGCGCGCGCGTTAAATCCTGTTCCGCTTTTCGGAAGAGTAGGCCATTGAGTGCCGGTGGAAACAGATGACAAAATTTAGAAAACCGCATACACACGGGGACTGGACGTAAAAAAAGCACATGAGTGCTTATTCCATTATCCTCGATATAAAAGAATAAATAAATAAATAAAATAAAATAAAATAAATACCCCACCCCAAATGCGCACACGCACACACACACACCTATACCCCTCACCCCGACACACACCAACAACCCCCCACCATCTCAACCCCACCCTCACTCCCCCACCCCACCCCTGACACGCACACACCCACTCCTTGGCCCGTTGTGTGGGAATGCTCTACCTCAGCTGGTTACAATGCAAACGCACTGTGACAAGCGTAAGGCCGGATCGCTCTTGTTGAGTCAGTGTCCACCCCGGGAGCGTGTAATTCCTCCCATTAGTTTGGACAATGTTAGAACTCCCGGATCGCTTTAGTGACACTTGAGTTCCCTGCTGCAATTCTTTTATTAAGTGGAGAAGAAGATTCTAAAGAAGAAGAAGAAGAAGAAGAAGAAGAAGAAGAAATTCTAAAGAAGAAGAATGCGAAGAAGAGAAGAAGAAGAATGCGAAGAAGAAGAAGAAGAAGAATGCAGTAAGAATGTAAAAGAGAAGAAGAAGAAGAAGGAAGAGGAAGAAGAGGAAGAAAGGAGA
>CM054158.1:32757412-32758552 GCA_028751875.1 Rapana venosa | reverse complement strand
TGAAAAATCTATTTCGATGAAACTTGGCAAATTGGTCTGGAAATTTCTTTCTGTTTATTGTTTTTTTAAGATTCATATTTCTCCTGCTTTTATTTTCTCTTGCTGAATGAAGATAAATATCAAACCTATTATGCCTGTGTAAATATCAAACGGATATTTTGAAGCGGAATGTATTTATCTTTGTAAAGGTCGCAAGTCCACATGCATGCATGCGCGTGCGTGCGTGCGTGAGTGCGTGTGCGCGCGTGCGCGTGCGATTGTGTGTGTGTGTGTGTGTGTGTGGGGGTGTGTGTGTGCTTGTATGTATGCGACCCGTGCGTGCATGTGTATGTGTGTATGTATGTATGTATGCATGTATATTAGTATGTATGTATTATGTATGTATGTATGTATTTTATTTGTTTTGTGTGTGTATGTATGTGTATGTGTGTGTAGTGTTTATTTTATTTTTATTTTTTTTATTGTTTATATCGAGGATAATGGAATAAGCACTTACGTGCTTTTTTTTACATCCAGTCCCCGTGTGTATCCGGTTTTGTAAATTTTGTCATCTGTTCCCACCGGCACACAATGGCCTACTCTTTCGAAAAGCGGAACAGGATTTAACGCGTGTGCAAGATGTTTTGCATGCGTTCGCACACGGGGTATCGGTTTATAGTCTCATCCGAAGGACTTTGACATTCAGTTTGATTTCTTTTGTCAAACTGTGAAGAAAGGGCGAGGCTGGGAATCGAACCCAGAACCTCGCGGTTGACTTGTTGGCAGGCGAACGTCTGAACCATCCTGCCACCTTCCTTCTCTATCTATGTGTTCTTCCTTCTCTATCCCCTTGTGTGTGCACGTGTGTGTATATATGTGTGTGTGTTGTTGTTGTTGACTTCAATTTTACGTCTGTTCACTTTTAGTGATATTAGACGGGGGAAAAAAACCACAAAAAAAACGGGTGAGGTGGATGTGTTATTATAAAAAAATAATAATAATAAAAATAATATAAAAAAACCTCGGAAAAGAACATTGGCAATGCAAAAAAATAATTAACAAGCAACAAACAACAAACAAAAAATCATTAACGTTAATGTAACTTAAACAAATGTCCTATGGGACTGTGACAAAGACCTTTCACAATTTCAAATGCTAGTT
>CM054158.1:32749912-32752412 GCA_028751875.1 Rapana venosa | reverse complement strand
AGCACTCGCTTTCCCCCAGCCAAGTTAAGCAGCGTCGAGCGTGGTTACCACTTGGATGGGTGACCGTTTGCGCGCCTTGGCTTCAGTACAGTCCCCCCAGTTCACCCAGCTGTAAATGATACCTGCCCTCTTTAGGGTCAGGGAAGGTAAAGCAGCGAGGGAGAGGAGATGGGCGCCACCGCCCTCAATATGCTGGCCCCCAAGAGAAGTGAGGTTTCTGACGTCTCGCTCCCCTACGACCTTATAGGTTATGGGACTCCTTTACCTTTACCTTTTACTAACAAAAAAATATAACAACAAAGAAGACACTCTAGAATGCTATATAATATATACAGTCGACCATCCATCCAATCGGCATTCTATGTGACATCTTCATTTGGCACTGCTGCCTGGAGATTACTACGATAGTTATAAATGATGATGTCTTCAGGCGTGTCACAACATAATTATTCAACTAATTGGCGTTAAGCTGCGATTATCGACAGCCTTACCCCCCCCCCCTCCCCCTTTTTCCCCCCCTCCCCTCCCTCCCCCCCCCCTTTTTTTTCCCCCCCCCCCGGGTATGGCCCCTGTGGCGGCGGGGCTATAAACAAAAAATTTAAATTGGGCGTAATTCGTTCCCCAACCCTGGGGATGCCGAGGGGGAGTGATGGTGGGGGTGGTGGGGGGGGTGGTGGGGGGGGGGTGGTGGTGGGGGGGTGGGGGGGGGGGTGGTGGGGGGGGGTGGTGGGGGGGGGTGTGGTGGTGGTGGTGGGGGGTTGGGGGGGTGGTTGGGGTGGGTGGTGTGGTGGTGGGGTGGTGGGGGTGGTGGTGGTGGGGTGGGGTGGGGGGGGGGGTGGTGGGGGGGTGGTGGGGGTGGTGGGGTGTGGTGGTGGTGGGGGGGGGGGTGGGGGGGGTTGGGGGGGGGGGGGGTGGTGGTGGTGGGGGGGGTTGGTGGTGGTGGTGGTGGGGGTGGTGGTGGTGGGGGGTGGGGGGGGTGGTGGTGGGTGTGGTGGGGTGGTTGGTGGGGGGGTGGGGGGGTGGTGGAGGGGTGTGGTGGGGGTGGTGGTGGTGGGGGGGTGGGGGGTGGTGTGGTGGGGGTGGGGGTTTGGGGGTGGTTGGGGGGGTGGTTGGTGGGGGGTGGGGGGGTGGGGGTGGGGTGGTGGGGGGTGGGGGGGGGGGGGATGGGGTGTGTGGGGGGTGGTGGTGGGGGGGTGGGGGGTGGGGGTGGGGGGGTGGGGGGTGGTGGGGTGGGGGGGTGGTGGTGGTGGTGGGGGGGGGGTGGGGGGGGGGGGTGTGGTGGGGGGGGGGGGTGGGGGGTGGGGGTGGGGTGGGGTTTGGGGGGGGTGGGGTGGGGGGGGGGGGGGGTTTTGGGTGGTGGTGGGGGTTGTGGGGGGGGGGGGGGGGTGGGGGGGGGGGGGGTGGGGTGGGGTGGGGGGGGTGGGGGGGGGGGGGGGGGGGTGGGGGTGGGGGGGGGGTTTGGGGGTTTTTGGGGGGGGTGGGGGGGGGGGTGGGGTGGGGGTGGGGGGGGTTTGGGGGGGGTGGTGGGGGGGGGGGGGGGGGGTGTGGTGTGGGGGGGGTGGTTTGGGGGGGGTGGTGTGGTGGGTGGGGGGGGGGTTTGGGGTTGGGAGGGGGTGGGGGGGGTTTGGTGGGGGTTTTGGGTGGTGGGGGGGGTTTGGTGGGGGGGGGGGGTGGGTGGGGGGTAGGTGGGGTGGGGGGGGTGGTGGTGGGGTGGGGTGGGAGGTGGGTGGGGTTTTGGTGGTGGGGTGGGGGGGTGGTTTGGGGTGGGGGGTGTTTTTTTTTGTTGGGGGGTTTTTTGGGGGGGTTTTGGGAGTTTTGGTGTTTTGGGGGGGGTGGTGGGGGTTTTGGGGGGGTTTGGGTTTTTTGGGGGGGGTGGGGGGGGGGTTTGGGGGGGGGGGGTTTGGGGGTGGTTTGTGGTGGGGGGGGGGGGGGGTTGGTGGTTGGTTTTTTTTTGGGGGGTTTTTGGGGGGTTTTGTGGGGGTTTGGGGGGTGGGGGGGTTTTGGGGGGGGGTTTTTTTGGGGGGGGGGTGGGGTTTTTTGGGGGGTTTGGTTTGGGGGGGGGGTTTGGGGGTTGTTTAAATGGGGTTTGGGGGATTTGGGGTTGGGGGGGTTTTTTGGGTTGGGGGTTTTTTGGTTTGGGGGGGGGGGGTTTTTTTTTTTTTGTGTTTTTTGGTTTTTTTGGGGGGGGGTTTTTTTTGGGGGGGGGGGGGGGGGGGGTTTGGGGTTGGTTTTTTTTTGGTTTTGTTGGTTTTGGGGTGGGGGGGTTTGGTTGGGGGTTTTGGTGGGGGGGGGGGGTTGGGGGGGTTGGGTGGGGGGGTGTGGTGGGGGTTTTGGGGTGGGGGGGGGGGGGTTGGGGGGGTGGGGGGGGTTGGGTGGGGGGGGGGGGGGGGTTTGTTTGGGGGTTTGGTAGGTGGGGTGGGGGTGGGTGTGAGGGGGGGGGGGTTTTTTTTGGGGTGATGGGGGGTTAGGTTTTTAAAAAAAATTTTTTTTTTGGGGGGGG
>CM054158.1:32732342-32741912 GCA_028751875.1 Rapana venosa | reverse complement strand
ATGTTTGATTTACGTACTTTTTCTACTTTGTGTGTATGTGTGTGTGTGGGGGGTGTTGTGGGGTGGTGTGTGTGGTTTCATAGGGTTCCTTTTCTGGTGTCTTCTTTTTTACGTCTGTCATTTTAAAGTGATATTAGACGATGTGCCTTCTGGTGTGGTGTGTGTGTGTGTGTGTGGGGTGGTGTTGTGTGTGTGGTGTGTGTGGTGTGTGTGTGTTGTGGGGTGGGTGTGTGTGTGGTGTTGTGGGGTGTTGGTGTGTGGGGGGTCTGTCGTTTTTTGGGATGGATGGCTGAACCATTCATTCATTCCAACCATTCATTTTTTTTTCATCCAACTCTTTCCTTTTCTACATGTGATGCAACCATTTAATTTCAGACTTTTTTTCATATTTAAATTTTTATTTTTTTCTTAGAGTCCAAAATTTTCCTTTTTTTTTGGGGTGGTTGATTTTTTAGTGCTTATTCTTCCACTTTTCCTCGTCTTTCCCGTTTTGTTTTATTTTTTCATTCTTTTTGGTTTTGATTTATTTCTGTTTTTATTCTTTCTCTTTCCTCTTCGTTCCGCTTTTTTTTATTTATTCCTTTTTTTTTTGTTGTTAATTTAATTACTCTTATTTTTTTCCATCTTTTCCTCGTTCGTTCCCGCTTTTTTTCATTTCCCTTTCCCTTTCTTTTTCCCTTCCCCTTGTCTATTTTTTTCCTTCTTTCCTTCCTTAAACCCTTTCCCTTTTTTCCCTTTCAAGGGGGGGGATGGGGGGGGGAGGGGGGGGGTTGGGACATGGTGGGGGGGGGGGGGGCTTTGTGGGGGTGGAAGGGGGACAAGAAAACCCTGGTGATTAAGCGGAGATCAAAAAACTAAAGGCACGGATTTGACCACGCTACCAAAAACCCCTTTGGGGGGTTTTTTTTTTTCCCCTGGATTAACATCTTCTGACACCACTCTTACAAAAGTCCTTCAAAAGGGGACTAAAAACCGAGGCCCCGTGAAAATAAACGCACGCAGAAACTTGCGCACACGTTAAAACCCGTTCTATCTTTTTTGAAGGGGTCATGTATGCCGTAGGAGAAAACGCGAGGACACTGGTTCTGTTTTAATGTCATTCTAAAGTCGGTGCAAAATTTATACCTTTAATGGGAGCAAACCGTCACCTTTTTTTCGGGTTTTCTCCACCGCCCTCTATCCCCTCCCTCACCCATCACCCCTCCAACCATTCATCCACTCATTTGTTCATTTTTCGTCACCTTCCATCTATCCATTCATCTATCTACCATCCATTCATCCATTCCCATGTTTTCAGTCACAGTTTCCGACTCTCCCTTTAATTTCATCCCCACTATCCCCCATCCAACCCTCCCTCCATCCCCCATCCATCCATCCATTCCCTCCATCCATCCAAACCTCCACCCCATCCATCCATCCCAAACCCCCAACCTCCAACCAACCCTCTATCCTCTATCCTCCATCCATCCCTCCAACCACCCCAAACCCTCCCAAACCCTCCAACCATCCACCCAAACCAACCAACCTCCATCCATCCATCCACCATCCATTTCATTGTTTATGGGCAAATTTTTTGTTTTGATCTCGAGGGGAAGAAAAGGGGCTTCCCTTTTAGACGGAAGGACACAGTTATCTTTCCCCTTGGGGGGGTCCTGCTCTTGCTAGGGGGGGGCCAGGGCCATTGTTCATTTTGGGGGGGTAAGACAATAAGGAAGGGTTTGGGGGGGAGGTGTGGGTGCGGTGTGGGAGGGAAGGGGGGTGTATGTGGGTGGTTGGGGGTGGGTGCTGTAGTGTAGAATGGTAGGGGCATGGGATGAGGGGTGGGTTTTGTGTGTGGTGTGTGGGGGGGGGGGGGTTTGTGTTTGGGGATGGTCGATTGGGGAATACGGGGGCTACGTTCTTGAGGGTTTATTGCCAGGCAATCGATCATCTATGGAAAGCCAGACCTTTTAGGGTTTTGGGTAGGGTTTGGGGCAAGAGGGGACAGCTCAGTGGTAAAAAGGCACCGCTTCCCCCACAAAACGCTAAGGTTAAGCACCTTCAACGGTTACCAAAGTGGGGGTGACCGTTTCACGCTTTGGCTTAAAGTACAGCTCTCCCTGTTCACCCGGCTGTAAATGGTTCCTGCCTCTTTAGGGTCAGGGAAGGTAAAGCAGCGAGAGAGAGAGAGAGAGAGAGAGAGAGAGAGAGAGAGGGGAGATGGGAGCAGCCCCAATATCCCTGGTTTTCTGGAGAAGTGAGGTCTCTGATATTTCGCAAAGGTTATGAGAACACTTTTACCTTTATGGCTGGCTAAATTTTGGTGTTCGTGTCGTGCGTGTGTGTGTGTGTGTGTGCGTGTGTTGTGGTGTGTTGTGTGTGGGGGTGTGGTGGTGTGTGTGCGTGCGCCGCGTTTATGTGTGTGTGTGTGTGTTTGAGTGTTTCATTTGTGTTTGGGTGGATCGGTGGTCTAGAGGTAACGCGCCTGTCTAGAAAGCGAAAAGTCCGAGTGGGAAAGGGGGCGGTGGTTCAAATCCCTTTTGGACCCGAAAAATTGTTCCCCATCCACTAGACCTTGAGTGGTGTTCTGGGCACTAGTCTTTCGGATGAGACGATAAACCGTGGTCCCTTTGTGTTACACAAAAATTTTTAGCGCACGTCAAAGAACCCACGGCAACAAGAGAGTGTCCCTGGCAAAATTCTGTAGAAAAAAGTCACTCTGATAGGGAAACAAATGCAGTTGTAGACAGAAAAAAAGGAAAACAAATGGGTGGCGCTGCTCTGTGGCGACGCGCTATCCCCGGGGAGAGCAGCCCGAATTTAAACCAGAGAAATCTGACTGACTTTAAGTGATATAAATAAATAAATAAATAAATAATAAATTCACCACATAAAAAATAGTACACGTAATAAAAAATATACTATCCTATAGTTGGATGTCACATATTTACCTATTGTGATTGAATGTATACATGCATGCCGTGATAACACGGGCTCATGAGCGCGTGGATTGGGTTGGGGAAAGGGATGCGTGCTTGCATATGTGTGTGTGTGTGTGTGTGTGTGTGTGTGGTGTACGTACGTGTGCGTGTGCGTGTGCGTGTGTGTGTGTGTGTGTGAGTGTGTGGGGGTGATGTATCTTTGTGTCTTTGTGTATCTGTTTTTTCTATGTTTGTTCCCTGTGTCTGTCTCTGCCTTAGTTTGTCTCTGAATCGTCTTCTACATGTGCGTGTTACAGATTGATGGCAAGTAGACAACAGGGCAGACATGGCAGGCAGCAAGCAGACAGACAGACAGCAGACAGGCAAGCAGACAGACAGACAGACAAGTAGACAGACACATAGACAGACCACTCAGGCAGGCAGACAGGCAGAGCACAACACACACACACACACAGACAGCAGGCAGACAGCAGGCAGGCGACACACAGACAGTACATATAGCAGACAGTAGCAGACAGACAGACACACAGAACACAGACAGGCAGGCAGGCAGGCACAGATGACAAACAGACAGGCGGGCAGGCAGACCACACAGACACAAACACAGACACACAGACACACAGACAGGCAGGCAGGCAGGCAGGCAGACTGACAGACAGGCAGGCAGGCAGACAGACACACAGACACACAAACAGACACACAGACACACAGACAGGCAGGCGGGAAGGCAGGCAGGCAGACAGATGACTGAATGCGTGATTAGCAGTCAAGCAGACTCAATGATAGGCAGAATGAATGATTCATTCCTGGCTTCTTTAGCCAATGAGTAAGCACCTGACCATAATCAACTCCCTGTCTGTCTGTCTGTCTGTGGGTCTGTCTGTGTGTATCTGTCTGTCTCTCTGTCTGTGTCTGTCTGTCTGTCTGTCTGTGTCTGTCCCCTCTCTCTCCTCTCTCTCTCTCTCTCTCTCTGGCTCTCTCTTGGCTCGTTCTCTCTCTCTCTCTCATCTCTCTCTCTCTCTCTCTCTCTCTCTCTCTCTCTCTCTCTCTCCCTCTCTCTCCCCTCCTCTCTCCCTCTCCTCTTCTCTCTCTCGCTCTGCTCTCTCTCTCTCTCTCCTTTTATCTCTCTCTCTCTCCCCCTATAATCTCTCTCTCTCCTCTCGTTCTCTCTCTCTCGTCTCTCTCTCCCCCTTTCTCTCTCTTTCTCCTCTCTCCCTCCCCCCTCCTTCTCTCTCTCTCTCCCCTTCTCTCTCTCTCTCTCTCTCTCTCTTTCTTGATTATTTTGCGTTTTAAATTTATTTATATTTCCTGTATTCCTAATCCCCAATGGCCAATTTGGTTAGGTTGTATTGTAGCCTGACGCCATGTACCATTAAAGCATTTCAGAGCCCCGCCCTCCTCTCTCTCTCTCACACACACACACACACACACACACACACACACACACACACACACACGTTAAATGTATCGTTAAATGTATTTTGTATTTATTTGTATTCACACACAAAAATTGTGTGTAGCCCCCTTTGTCAATAGGCCACATCGGCCAATGACAATAAATTGGTCAAAGCCTCTCTCTCATACACATTAATTTCTATCTTTTCTTAAAATCATACGTTGAACTTTTGTTGTTGTTGTAGTTGGGATTTAGCCTTTTGTGTGTGTGTGTGTGTGTATGTTGTTGATAGTCCTTAATCAGGGCAAGGGACAGATGAAAAAAATAATGAATCCTTACTCTGTTAACCTTAAAAATAAAGAAAATTCTCTCTCCTCTCATTTTTTCCCTCTTCTCTTCTTCCTTCTCTCTCCCTCTCTTCCTCACTCTCTCCTTCTTTAAATTTTCCTCTTCTCCTCTTCTCTAATGGGTTTTTGGATTTGTTTTAGTCACTTTAAGTACTGTTTACAAAAGAAACGGGGGTTTTTGTTAACACCTGCAACAGATGAAGAAGAAGAAGAAGGGCATTATTTCCTCGCCCTACTCAAAGGAAGAGTTTTGTTTGCTTTGGAAAATGAAAAATAACAAAGCTGCAGGCCAGATGGTATCATTGGGGGGGAGCTGCTGAAATATGCAGCCGGAAAAGAGTCATTTTGGATTTTATGGTTTCGTTTCAACTCATTGTTATAGAGGTCTCTTCCTGACAACTGACTGAATCTCTTTACAAAAAGGAGATGTGAATAATCCCAAAAACTTAGAGGTTTTATCCCCTGTGTGATGCTAGCAGTACAATTTACAGTATATTATTATTACAGACTTCAGAATGGATAGAAGCAAATAAATACAGGTGAATTTCAAGCAGGCTTTAAACGGGAAAACTCAACTTAGATCTCAAATACTTTTATGGCTTGTACAGCATTTTTTCCTTAATCGTAAGTTGTATGTTCTTTTATAGATTTTGAAAAAGCGTTTTGATACGTCAATAGACTTAACCCCTTTCCCGTTTTGGTTGGAAATTTTTGGGGTTATAGAAAGGGGGAAAAAATTGAGTGGTTTTGAATGTTTTTTTTTTGAAAAAGGTGGTTTGTAGGTTTTTTTTTTTTTTTGTTTGTTTGAGGTTTTAAAATTGGGGTGGGAAATTTATTGGGGGTTTGGTTTTTTTTTTTTGGGGATGGTGGTTTTGTTTGCTTTTTGGCTTGTAATTTAAATTGTTTAGTATGCTTGGGGGTTGGGAAAATGTAAAAAAATTTGGTTTTGGGGGTTTTTTTGGGGGGGAAAGGGGGTTTTTTTTTCCCCAAAAAAAAAAAAAGGGTTTTGGTTTCCCTGCAAAGAGAAAAAAGAAAAAGGGGAATTTTTTCCCGGGCCCCCCCAAAAAATTTTGTTTGCTTTAAAAAAAGAAAAAAAAAGCCCCAGGGGGGTTTTGGGGGGGGGAAAAAAATAAAAAAAAATTTTTTTTTATTTTTAGTATTTCATCTTGTTGATGATTTTCCCCCAATGGATGAATTTTTTCAAAAAGGAGAGGAATAACCCCTATGGGGGAAAAGGGGTTGTGCTTTTTTTTGTTTTTTTTCGCCAAAGTGGAAAAAAAAAAAAAAATTTAGGGGGTTTCGGGGTTTTTAAAGGGGTTTTTGGGGTTTAAAATTTTCTTTTTTTTTGGTTTTTTCCCCCCTTTTTCTTTTGTTGTTTTTTAATGTTTAAAAAAAGGTTGATAGCAAAAGGGACAAACCGGCCACCGAAAAAGGAAAAAAGGAAAAAAGGGGGAGCAATAGCGACCTGAAAAGCAAAAGAGGGAAAAAAAACAAACAAAACAAAAGCGGGGAGTTTTTTTTTCCCCGAAAAATTTAAAGCAGAAGGAAAAAGGAAAACAGGAGAAAAAGGGGTAAAAAAAAAAAATTTTTCGGCCAAGGGGTTTTTGGGAAAAAAGGCGCAAAAAATAAATTAGTAAGCATCTTAAAAAACAAAAAAAAAATTTAAAAAGCAATAATTTTTTTGGGGGTTTTTTGGGGTTTAAAAAATTTGGCTTTTGAAAATTTGCCGTGGTCGTTTTTTTTTTTTTTCCCCGTTTCTTCTTTCCCTTTTTTCCCTTTTTTTTTTTTTTTTTATTCCAAAAACCCAACCCTTCTTTTTTTTTCCGTTTTCCTTAAAAATCCTTTTTGAATTATTTTTTTTTCCGGTTCCCTCCCTTTTTTCTTTTTTCTCTCCCCCTTAAAAATATTTAGGGAAAAAAAAATTTTTGGAAAAAAAAAAAAAGGGGGGTTTGTTAGCCAAAACAATAACCTTTTAAGGTTCCTCTTTTTTTTTTACAAAAAAAAAAAATCAAAGGTTCAAAAAAAAATTATTTATTTTTTAAAAAAAAAAAAAAAGGGGGTAAAAAACGGGCAAAATTTTTATTGGATTTCTTATTTTTAATAAAAAAAAAAATTTTTTTTTGTTTGTGGGTGGGGGGTTTAGTTTTTGGAAAGGGGTTTTTTTTTTGGGGGGAAAAAAAAAGGAAAAATTCCCTGTTTTTTTAAAAAAAAGGGATCTTTTAAAAAAATTTTTTAAAAATTTAGTTTAAAAAAAAAATTTGTTTTTTCCAAAAAAACCCTTTTCCCCTCTTCTTTTCCTTTTTTTTCTTCCAAGTTTTTGATTTTTTTGTCCCCCATTCCCCCAAAAATACGGTAATTTGGGCCCCTTTTGGGGGCCCCCCCTTTTTTGGAAACTTTAAACATTTCCCATTCGAAGGGGCCAAAAGGGCCGGGGAAGGGGAACAAATTGCCCCCCAAAAACCGGGTTGGTTAAAAAAAAAACCCAATGGTCCCCCAAACCCCGATGAAAAGAAAAAAAAATAAAAAATAAATTAAAAAAAAAAATTTTTTTCCTATTTCAAAATTTTTTTTAAAAAAAAAAGGGGGTAAAAAAAATGAACACTTCTCTTTTTTCCCCTTCTTTTTCCCTTTTTTTTTCCTCTCTCTCCTCCTCCTCTCCTCCTCCCCCCTTTTCTCTCTTTCCCCCTTTTCCCCCTTTTTTGGGGGGGGGGGAAAAAGGGGGGGGGAAAAGGGGGGGGGAAGGAAGGAAACCTGGACTTTTTCATTCCCGCGTCACTGGCTGCCACCCAATTCTCGGCAGCGCTTCTGTCCTCTCACCGCTCACTCCCTTCTCTTCTCTGCGGTGAGTTCATGCGTTGTGTATGTGTGTGTTGTGGGAGAGGGGGAGGGGGGGGCGTGGAGGAGGGAGGGGGGAGGTACCTATGTGGTGTGTGTGTGTTATTGTGTGTTGTGTGGGGTGTGGTTGTGTTGTGTGTGGTGTGTGTGTGTTGTTGGTGAGGGTGTGTGTGTGTGTGTTTTTTGTTGTGTGAGTGTGTGTGAGTGTGTGTGTGTTGTTTTGTGTGTGTGTATGTGTGTGTGTGTTGTGGGTGTGTGTGTGGGTGTGCGTTTGGGGGGAAGCTGTGGGTGTGCTTTTGTGTGTTTGTGGGTGGGTGTGCTGGTGGGTGTGTGTGGTGGAAGGGTGTGGGGGCTGTTGTGTGTATGTGGTGTGCTGTGTGTGTCTGGGTTTGTGTCTGATTGTGTGTGGTGTGTGCTGTGTGTGTGTGGTGGTGCGATGTGTCTGTGGGTGGCTGTGTGTGTGCTGTGGGGTGCTGTGTGTGTGTGCTGTATGTGTGTACTGTGTGTGTGCTGTGTGTGTGCTGTTGTGTGCTGTGGTGTCTCTGGGGGGGTGGGGGTTGCTGTGGGTTTTGCTGTGTGTGTGGTTTTTGGGTGTCTGTGTGTGTGTGCTTTTGGGGTGTGCTGGTTGTTGTGGGTGCTGTGTGTGTGGGTGTGAGGTGTGGCGTGTGGGCTGTGGGGGTTTCTGTGGTGTGCTGTGATGTGTGTGTGGTTTTGGGTGTGCTGTTGTGTGCTGTGTGTGTTTTGTGCTGTGTGTGTGCTGTGGGTTGCTGGTGTGTTTCTGTGGTGTGTGGGTGTGCGTGTGTGTGTGTGTGTGCTGTGGGGTATGTGGTGTGTGCTGTGTGTTGCTGTGTGTGTGCTTTTGTTTTGTTTTTTGTGTGTGGGGTGCTGTGTTTTGTTTGTGTGTGTGCTGTGTGTGTGTGCTGTGTGTGGTTTGTGTGTGTGTTCTGTGTGTGCTGTGGTGTGCTGTGTGTGTGCTGTTGTGCTGTTTGGGGGTTTTGTGTGTGGGGGTGCTGTGTGTTTTGTGTGTGGTGTGCTGTTGTGGTGTGCTGTGGGTGTGCTGTGTGTGTTGGGGAGTGTGCTGTGTGTGTGTCTGTTTGTGTGTGGGGTGTGTTTTGGGTGTGCTGTGGTGTGCTGTGTGTGTGCTGTGGTGTGCTGTGGGTGTGTTGTAGGGTGTGTGCTGTGTGTGTGGTGCTGTGTGTGTGTGGTTTTGGGTGTGATGGGGGTGTGTGCTGTGTTTGCCTGTGTGTGTGCTGTGTGTGTGCTGTGTGTGCTGTGTGTGTGTGTGGGGTGTGCTGTGTGTGTGCTGTGTGTGTGTCTGTGGGGGTGCGTGTTGGCGTGTGCTGTGTTGTGTGCTGTGTGTGTGTGTGCTGTGTGTGTGTGCTGTGGGGTGCTGTGGGTGTGCTGTGGGGGTGCTGTGTGTGTGCTGTGTGTTTGCTGTGTGTGCTGTGGGGGTGCGTGTGTGTGCACTGTGTGTGTGCTGGGTGTGTGTGTGTTGTGTGGTGTGCTGTGTGTGTGTGCTGTGTGGTGTTTCTGTGGTGTGCTGTGTGTGTACGTGTGTGTGCTGGGTGGTGTGCTGTTGTTGTGTGTTTTGGGTGTGTGTGTGTGCTGTGTGTGGTGCTGTGTGTGTTTTGTGTGTGTGTGCGTGTGGGGCTGTGTGTGTGCTGTGTGTGTGTGTGTGTGTGTGTGTGTGTGTGTGTGTGTTGTGTGTGTGGTGCTGTGTGTGTGCTGTGTGTGTGTGTGTGTGGGGTGCTGTGTGTGGGGCTGTGTGTGTGCTGTGGGGTGCGTTTTGTGGCTGTGGGTGCTTTTGTGTGCTTGGGGGTGAGTGTGGCTGTGGGTGTGCTTTTGTGTGTGCTGTGGGTGTGTGTGTGTGTGCTGTGGGGTGTGTGTGTGGTGTGTTTGTGTGCTGTGGGTTTTTGTGTTGTGTGTGTGTGTGCTGTTTTGTTGTGTGTGTGGTGTGTGTGCTTGGGTTGTTGTGGTGTGCTGTGGTGTTCTGTTGTTGTCCCGTGTGGTGTGTGCTGTGTGGTGCTGTGTGTTGTGCTGTGTTTGCCCGTGTGTGTTCTGTGGGGTGTTT
>CM054158.1:32724842-32727342 GCA_028751875.1 Rapana venosa | reverse complement strand
GGGGGGGAAGGGGGGGGGGGGGGGGGGGGGGGGGGGGGGGTGCGGGGGGGGGAGGAGGGGGGGGGGGGGGGAGGGGGGGGGGGGAGGGGGGGGGCGCGGGGGGGGGGGGGGGGGGGTGGGGGGGGGGGGGGGGGGGGGGGGGGGGGGGTGGGGGGGGGGGGGGGGGGGGGGGGGAGGGGGGGGGGGGGTGGGGGGAGGGGGGGGGGGGGGGAGTTAGTTGGAGGGGGGGGGGGGGAGTGGGGGGGGGAGTGGGAGGCGGGGGAGGGGTGGGGGTGGGGGGGGGGGGGGGGGGGGGGGGAGGGCGGGGGGGGGGGGGGGGGGGGGGGGTGGGGGGGGGGGGGGGGAGGGGAGTGGGGGGGCTGGGGGTGGGGGTTGGGGAGTTGGAGGGGTGGGGGGGGGGGGGGGGGGGGGGGGGGGGGGGGGGGGGGGGTGGGGGGGTGCGGGGAGGAGGGAGGGGGGGGGGGGGGGGGAGGGGGGGTCGGAGTGGGGAGGGGGGGGGGAGGGGGGGGGAGGGGGGGGGGGGGGGTGGGCAGGGGGGGGGTGGGGCGGGGGGGGGAGGGGGCGGGGGGGGGGGGGGCGGGTGGGGGTGGGGGGGGGGGGGAGGTGCGGGGGGGGGGGGGCGGGGGGGGGAGTGGGGGGGGGGGGGGGGGGGGGGGAGAGGGGGGGGGGGGGGAGAGGTGGGGGGAGTAGTGGGGGGGTGGGGCGGAGTGGGGGGGGGGGGGGGTGGGGGAGGGGGGGGGGGGGGGGGGGGGGTGGGGGGGGTGGGGGGAAGGGGTGGGGATGGGGGGGGGGGGGGGTGGGGGGGGAGTGGGGGGGGGGTGGGGGGGGGGGGGGGGGGGGGTCAGGGGGTGGCGGGGGGGGGGGGGGGGGGGGGGGGGGGGGGGTGTTGGAGGGGCTGGAGTCCCATTCTATTGTTGTTTGTTTGTTCATTAGTGGGTTGTTTTTTTTGTCTAGATCCGTGCAGGCTCCGTGATGCAGGTGCTGTCTGTGCTGGTATTGGGTCTAGGCTGTCATACAAATGGGGCATGACTATATCAGCTCCACACCCTGCCCCCTCAAAGGCCTCAAACCCTCCTCAAAACGTCACCGCGTCATGGCCCGTCTCAAACGTCTCCACAACAGCGACGCGATGATGACGACGCAGGAGTCACCAGTGACTCCGGTCTATGTTGGGAATCTGAACGTCATTGGTTACCGACGTGTGGTAAATGCTACATCCAGCTCTTGTTGATGTTTTAGGGTTGGTTAGGAGACTAAAGTAGGTGTTTTTTGAGTGTGATAGTGTTTCGGGGAGGGTGGGAGTCCTCATTCATGTTAGTTTGTGGTTTGATTACTCTTGTAGTATTATATGCATTTAAATCCTTGTGTTTGATTGTGTCGTGTGTGTGTTTGCGTGGTGTGTGTGCTGTGGTATGAAAAGAACATGAGTGCTTTTTTTTTCAATTAACATCGATTAAAAGAATAAAAACAAAACCAAACAATAAAACAATAAAACAACAAATTTCTTTAAAAATCGCAAACAAAGGACTTGAAGAACAGCAGCTAGGTGCTGCAAACATGGCCAGTCTTACCCTGTCAGTCAGCATATGATGACTCTACAAACGTGGATCAGAGAACTGCTCAACGAACGAATGCTGTAATGGACAATAGACCTTTCCATACCACTCCTGCCCGTAATGCTGACAATACTGGCACTAACGGCTGGAGTAGTGAGAGAGCTTTGGATAGTTCAACAAAAGTTAAAACTGAAGCTACTTCCAATTAAGGAAAAACTAAGAAAGCTAAGATTCCATAAAATGGAAAATGAAGAAGCTAATTCAAAAAAAGGGAGAAAAAAACTGAAGCTACTTCCACAAAGAAAAAACTGAAGCTACTTCCAAACAATGGGGAAAAACTGAAGCTAGTGCCATAAAAGGGAAAAAACTGAAGAAGCTAGTTTCCACAAAAGGAAAAAAACTGAAGCTTAGTTGCACAAAAAGGAAAAACTTGAAGCTAGTTCCAACAAAAGGGAAAAAACTGAAGACTAGTTCCAACAAAAGGAAAAAACGGAAGCTAGTTCCAACAAAAGGAAAGGCTGAAGCTAGCTCCATAAAAATGAAAAGTGAAGCTAGTTCACAAATAAAAACTGAAGCTAGTTCCACACAAAACTGAAGCTACTTTCACAAAAACTGAAACTAGTTCAGAAAACAACTGAAGTATTTTCACAAAGAAACACTGAAGCTGGGTCCACAAAAGAAAAACTGAAGGCTGGCTCAAAAAACAAACCAAAAGCTAGTTCCACAAAAAAACTGGAAGCTACTTCCCAAGGAAAACTGGGAAGCTTTTCGATCAATAGGAAAAACTGAATCTTAGTTCACAAAAGGAAAACTGAAGCTAGTTTGCCACAAAGGAAAAACTGATGCTAGTTGCATCAAAAGAAAAAACTGAAGCTAGTGCACAAAAAGGTAAAACTGAAGCTAGTTCCACAAAAGGGAAAAAATGAAGCTAGTTCCAACAAAAC
>CM054158.1:32714126-32719342 GCA_028751875.1 Rapana venosa | reverse complement strand
TAAATATATTCACTAAAATTTCACCCAAAAACCACGCACTAAACATAGCACACACACACATACACACACCCCACACACACACGCGCGCGCGCGCGCGCGCACACACACACACACACACACACGCAAACTAACCAAAACAAAAGCTAACCTCTCAAACCTGACCAATTCCCCAGCTATCTACAACCTACGGGGAAAACCAAAAAATAAACTAAATCAACAAAATCAAACCAGTCACTCTCCAACAACGGACTTTCAAAACTACACCAAAACCAAAAACCAAACCTAAACCCATACCCCCAAAAAAACAACAACAACAACAAAAACAACAAAACACAAAAAAAAACCACCACCAACAACAACACAAACAAACAAACAAAAAAACAAAATCCAAAATGGCGGGCACAATAACGGAAGTCGCTCCCGGAAGACGACGCCATTCGTCAGTAGGGTTAATCCTAGGCGCCGACCACCATCTCCATCACCCCAACCACAATCCCCAAGGGAATAATAGCAGCCGACTGCCGGGCAACCGTTCTCCAGAAATAAGGATTCAGTCGTCGCTCTTCGCGGCAGCTGGCCACAACGAGTTCAAAGGGCGGGGGGCAGCAGCGGTGGTGGTGGAGGCGAGCAGCGCGGGAGGAGGGAGAAAAGGTGACCGAGGATCATCCAGCGTCATCTCCAACGGCAGGATGGCCCGCAGTGTGTCGGATCCCAGGTCTAGATCTGCCGGCCCTGACACCAAGATCATGGTGCTGGGGATGGCTGCTGTTGGCAAATCTGGTAAGGAAGGGTGTGTTGGGGTGTGTTGGGGTGTGTTGGTGTGTGTGAGGGTGGGTGTGGGGAGGGAGGGTGAGAGTGGGGAGGTGGGTGGGGGTGGGAGGTGGGGTGGGGGAGGTGGGTGAGGGTGGGAGGTGGGTGGGGGTGGGTGAGGTGGGGGGTGGGGGGAGGATGGGGAGGAGGTGGGTGAGGTGAGGGTGGGGAGGAGGTGGGTGGGGGGTGGGTGTGGGTGGGGAGGAGGTGGGTGGGTGGTGGGGGGAGGGTGTGAGGGGAGTTGGGGTGGTGGGGGTGAGGGTGGGGAGGTGGGTGGGTGGGGGGGAGGGTGTGAGGGGAGTTGGGGTGATGGGGCGAGGGTATGGGGTGTGTGTGTGTGGAGTGGTGTGTGGGTGTGTTGGGGTGGGGTGGGGAGGAGGTGGGTGGGGGTGGGGGAGGAGGTGGGTGGGTGGTGGGGGGAGGGGAGGGGTGTGGGTGTGGATTGGTGTGTGGGTGTGTAAGGTGGGGGTGAGAGAGGAGGGGGGTTGTGTGCTTTCTTATTCTTGTATTTTCTTTATATATATATATATATATATCAAGGATTATGGAATAAGCACTTATTTGCTTTTTGTGATATCCAGCCCCCGTGTGTATGCGGTTTGTGGGTGGGGGAGTAGGTGTGTGAACGGGGATGTATGTGTGTATGTGCGTTTTGTGAGAGAGACAGAGACACAGAGAGAGAGAGTGTGTGTGTATGTGTGTATGTGTGTGTGTGTACACGCATATATATATATATATATATATATATATTATATATATATATATATATATATACACTCGCACCGTTTTAATGTTATATTTAAATCGTCACGAGATAACATCCCTGATAATTATGAAAAGTCGATATGGGGGCAACGCCTTCAGCGCCTGGGGCTTATCACAGTTCTTGATTAAACCATTGACGTTTGGGGCAACAGCAAAGTGAGAGGCTGTATGACCAGTGGCTTTCCCACTCATGGAATTCCACTTTACAGCTTAGTCTTTAGTGATCGACTATGACTCTCTGACTAGGAGGCTTGACTTGCACAGTCCTTATGTGCTGCAGCCCTGGGGGCTGGTTGGCCTTTGGAGAACATCTCCAACGCTGACTGTCCTTATGCCTACTTGGCCGAGAGAGTGGGGATGTACTGTGGGCAAAGCATCTCCACTATAATCAAATTTCTGCCCAATTTCCGAAACAGCAGCTGCCTCCTCTGCTGTTGTGGAGGTCATCGTCGAAAACGACGGACTAACATACAATACAATACAATATAATCAACATAAATGAAATTTTAGATAAGTAAACCACAAACAAAAAACACCACCCACAAAAAACCCAACAACAACAAACAACAACAAAACCTGATGCTAAGCACCAGAACTTTTAACACAGAAAGTTGAACGACCTCTCAACCAAAAAAAAAAACCCCACAAAAAAACACACACACAAAATGAGTACCAGAACACCTAGTGAGACGAAAGGTTGATTGTTTCCAATTCTGTCAGTTAAATAAGCCGTAGCTAACATTGCTCAAGAGATGGGGCTACTAGCTAAAAACAGACCTACCTTACTTTCGTGTGCCAGGTACTACCAACATCTGGCGATTCGCAAAAAAAAGAAAGAACAAAAAAGAGAGAAAACCAGTTAACCCATTTCTCGTTCCCCTGAAAGCCGTATATATAATAGGTTTGTAATGTGAAGGGGATCATTCTGCGATGTAATTTCTTCTCTTCTAAGTATGTTTTTTTTAAAGAGATTTTGTTGTTGTTGTTGTTGGTTGTTGTTGTTTTTTAATGAAGGGGTTCAGGTGTGGTTAAGTGCGTGTTTATGAGGAGTGAACGAGGATTGGCAAATTTATACATAATCGTTTAGGTATAAGTTTGTGCGTGCACGTGTGTGTGTGTTGCGTGTGTGTGTGCGTGCGTGTCTGTGTGTGTTTGTGTGTGTGCGTGTGTGTGTGTGTGCGTGTGTGTGTGTGCTTGTGTGTGTGTGTGTGTGCGCGCACATATACAAACACATACACACACAAACTCGCACATGCACGCATGCACATACACATACACACAAATATAAACACACACAAACACACACACAAACACACACACACACAAACACACACATATACAAATACATACACACACGCAAACACACACACACACACACACACACACACACACAAGCACGCATGCACATACACACATACACAAACAAACCACACACGCGCATACATTCAAATGCATGCACAGACATGCAAACACACACACATGTATGCATGCACGCATGCACATACACACACACAAACACACACACACAAACACACACATACAAAATACATGCACAGACATGCAAACACACACATGCACGCATGTACATACACACATACACAAACAAACACACACACATATAAATACATCCACAGACATGCACAGACATGCAAACGCACACACACACACACACACACACACACACACACACACAGACACACACATGTACGCATGCACGCATGCACATACACACACAAACACACACACACAAACACACACATTCAAATACATGCACAGACATGCAAAACACACACACACACACACGCACGCACACACACTCACACACACGCACACACACACACACACACGCGCACACGCACACACACCGCACACACACACACACACAAACGCAGAGTTGGAGTATGGGCGGGGGTTGGATTTTAAGATAGAAAGCAAACAAGTGCTTAGGAACCATCCTGTAATAAACGATAATTATTGCTTTCCCTTACTTTTTCTCTGTGTGTGTGTGTGTGTGTTGTGTGTGTGTGTGTGTGTGTGTGTGTGTGTGTGTGTGTGTGTGTGTGTGTGTGTGTGTGTGTGTGTGTGTTCTCTCTCTCTCTCTCTTCTCTCTCTCTCTCTCTCTCTCTCTCTCTCTCTCTCTCTCTCTCTCTCCCTCTCTCTGTGTGTACCAGTCTCCTACTCTGTCTGTCTCTGTCTTTCTCTGTCTCTATTTCTGTACGATCTCTGTCTCTTTGTCTCTGCCTCTGTCTGTCTGTTTCTCTGTTTCTCTCTGTCTCTCTCTGTCTCTACCTGTCTTGGTCTCTCTCTGTCTCTCTCTGTCTCTCTTGCTCTCTCGCTCGCTCTCTCTTGCTCTCTCTCTCCTCTCTCTCTCTCTCTCTCTCTCTCTCTCTCTCTCTCTCTCTCTCTCTCTCTCTCCTCTCTCTCTTCTTTTTTGGCTTGTGCTTTTTGCTTTTTATTACAAAAATATTATAGAGTCAAAGTGGAAAAGCTTTTCACACAAAAACAACTAAGCCACGATCTTAACACACTAGAAAAACAGAAACTGTGAGTCTTAACTTGTACATCCCTCTAGCCTAGGCTACAGTTATCAAACAACACGAAACCAACATAGTTACACTGTACATTTAACATTCCCGTAACAGTGTAAAAGCAAACAGACTGGGTGCAGTACTGTACTGTACTGTAGGCTGTATCTGTGTTCAGAGAGATAGAGGGTGTAAAGTATGGTGGACCTACCAGTCAGTTAGTCACGTACCCCCCTATTAAAGGGTCAGGAAAAAACCATGTCTTCAGTCACGTGTGCCTAAAGAGGCTAGCTAGCCCACATGTGCAAAAATGTTATACTTTGGTGTGTATGTGGGGAAGGGGGAGGATGGGGGCTGGGAGGGGGGGGGAGGAGGTCTGTGTGTGTTCCTATCTGTCTGTCTGCCTTTGTGTTTGTAGGTGGGATGTGTGTTGTATGTGTGTTGGTGGGAGAATATCTTGTGTGATGGGGAGGGAGGAAGTGTGTGGGTGTGTGTGTGTGTGTGGTGTGTGTGTCTGTGTGTGTGTGTCTGTGTGTGTGTGTGTGTGTGTGTCTGTGTGGAGGTGGTGTGTATTTGTGCGGGTTTCTCTCTCTGTATTTATTTATCTCTCTCTCTATTGTTTTACGTTGATCTCATTGCCTTTTCCATAGTAAAAGTGGAAAAGCTTCTAACAAAAACAAACAATTAAATAATCTATGAGGGTAACACCTTGGGAAAAACGGAAACTGTGAGTCTAACATGTACATCCCTCTAGCCTAGGTACAGTTATCAAACAACACGAAACCAACATAGTTACACTGTACATTTAACTTTCCCGTAACAGTGTAAAAGCAAACAGACTGGGTGCAGTACTGTACTGTACTGTAGGCAGTATCTGTGTTCAGATAGAGATAGAGGGTGTAAAGTATGGTGGACCTACCAGTCAGTCAGTCACCTACCCCCTATTAAAGGGTCAGGGAAAAAACCATGTCTTCAGTCACGTGTGCCTAAAGAGGCTAGCTAGCCCACATGTGCAAAATGTTATACTTTGGTGTGTGTGCTGTGTTTGTGTGGTGAGGGGAGGATGAAGTTGGAAGGGGTGGGGATGGCTCGTGTGTTTGGAGAGGGGGGTGGTAT
>CM054158.1:32699126-32709126 GCA_028751875.1 Rapana venosa | reverse complement strand
TAGATAGATAGATTAGATAGATGGAAAGACAAGGACAGACAAATAGATAGATAGATAGATAGACAGACAGATGAGTAGATAGATAGATAGATAGATTTGATGATAGATAGATAGACAGACAGACAAATAGATAGATAGATAGATAGTAATAGATAGATAGATAGATAGTGCCATCGGAACGGAGAGAGAGACAGAGAATCAAACAGAAACACACACACACACACACACTTATACACACAAACACTCTCTCAAAACACACATACACATCTCTCTCCTCTCTCTCGATATCTCTCACTCACAACACACACCACACACACACTACACAACACAACACAACTCACACACACCACACACACACTCACAACACACACCCCCCACAACACAACACACTCATACACACATATACACACACAGACACACACTCACACACAGAGGGTGGTCCGAGGAGAGGATTTGGAACTGAATGGTAGTTTTCAAAAGACCATTTGGCCATATCCCACAGTCAGCTATCAGGCAATAAAGGAAAAAAGAAATTCTATCTCAGATTTCTGATCAAGGCCTTTCCCTGAAGCCGGGAATCGTTCTGTTTCTCGTTTGATAGCAGATCCCCTTTCGCTGTAGCCTTCAGGACTGGCTGAAATGAGGATGGTATTCCTGGTAAAATTAATTACATTATATCTATCTGCTCGTATTTTGTGTGTGTGTGTGTGGGGGTTTGTGGTGTGCATGTGTGTGTTTTGTGTGTGTGTGTGTGTGTGTGTTGTGTGTGTGTGCATGTGTGTTGTGGGTAGGTGGGTGGGTGGGGGGGGGGGGGTGGGTTTTGTGTGTGTTTGTGTTTGTATGTACGTATGTGTGTATTTTAAACTTCCATCTATCCATGTATCAAGAGACACACACAAGAGGGGGGGGGGGGGGGGGGGGGGGGGGGGGGGGGGGGGGGGGGGGAGAGGAGTGAGGATTTGGGAACTGAATGGTAGTTTTTTAAAAGACCATTTTGGCCATACTCCACAGTCTGCTATCAGGAGATAAAGGGAAAAAAATTTATCTCAGATTTTGATCAAAGCTTTTTGAGACGCCAGGGATCGTTCTGTTTATCGTTTGATAGCAGATCCCCTTTCAATGTAGCCTTCAGGACTGGAGGGAGGGGGGGGGGGAGCGGGGGGGATGAGGATGGTATTCCGAGTAAAGTTAATTGCGTTGTATCTGTCTGTGTGTGTTGTGTGTATGTTTGTGTCTGTGTGTTAGTGTGTTGTATGTATGTACGTGTGTATGTATTAATCTATCTATCCATCTTAAACATTCATCTATCCATGCATGTGGGGAGGGAGGGAAGGAGGGAGGGAGATGAGAGAGAGAGGAGAGAGAGATGAGAGAGAGAGAGAGAGAGAGAGATGAGAGAGAGAGAGAGAACGAGAGACACACACACATACACATACAGGGAGGGAGAAAGAGAGAGAGAGAGAGAGAGAGAGAGAGAGAGAGAGAGAGAGAGAGAGAGAGAGAGAGAGAGACTTCAGACTTCAGACTTCAGACTTTTACTGTACATCAGCCTTAGGCCACAATACAAAGGAATGACGGGTGTGTGGAGTGGACATATGACATGAGTGTTATAAACACATTGCTATCAATGTATATAAATATGAAATGATATATCAGCAATAATAAAGAAATTACATCACCCATTTCTTGAATATTCATCACAAATCAATTCACGTTCGTCATAAGCGACAATGTTTTGAATGTAGGGCCTAGTTTTCATCAATATAAGGGTCCATTTCTATACAGTTATCTTACTTCTTCTGTTGGTTGCATGAAAAATAAATCGTGATAAATTATGTCTATCAGTAGATATTGTAGCTTTGAGTAGCACGTGCAAAGGAAATCTCTTCGCATCTTTAAGAAACTTGTGTCTCAAATCTTCATAGACAGGGCAATTAAATAAAAAGTGTTCTTCATTCTCTATTTGGTTTTTACAACAGGGCACTGCTTATCTTCATTTGAACTACTATAGCGATGTGTATTATTGTTTAGTGGTAGCGCATTCAATCGTACTTGAGTAACTGCAACGCGAAAACAATATGTATCCATTTCACTAATATACTTCTCTCTTTCAAAAACAATCTTAAAGTTTCTGTAACTATCATATCTACTGCGATCTCTGATGGTGCCAGTCCATTCCTGGGTAAACCAATCTACAAGTCTTTGTTTAAAGGCACGTAAGAACATTTTTTATGTCTCCTACTCCTTGGTTTAACCAAACGATATTAAACCCAGTTATGCAGAATATTTCCCTGATTTTAGAGACCCAGCATTGTTTGCCCTTTTTATCTAATTCTAACAACATACAATAAGCTTTATGTGGCAATCTTTCAGAATCCATATGTAATAATTTAACCAAAATCTTACGCATGCAACATAGAGAGAGAGAGGAAACAGACACACACACACACACACAATCACACATACACACACACACAAACAGGGAAAGAGAGAGAGAGAGAGAGAGAGAGAGGGGAGAGAAGAGAGAGAGAGAGAGGGAGAGAGAGAGAGAGAGAGAGAGATGAGAGAGAGAGAGAGAGAGAGAGAGAGAGAGCGCAGATGTTCGAAGGAGAGGATTTGGGACTTTTTTCAAAAGACCATTTGGCTATCCTCTGCAGTTTGATATCAGGCGAAAAATGAAAAAAAACCAACCCATCTATCTCAGATTTCTGATTTAAGCCTTTTCAGAAGCCCAGAGTTGTTCTGTTTATCGTTTGATAGCAGATCTCCTTTCGCTGTAGCCTTCAGGACTGGAGGGAGGTGGGGGGGGGGATGAGGATGGTATTCCTGGTAAAGATAATTGGGTTGTATTGTTTTGTGTTTGTTATTTTTCGGTGGGTTTGAGAGGGGGAAAAAAATTACATACCACAAACATTCATATACAACGGGGAAAAAGGGGAGGGAAAGAGTGGATAGAGAGAGGAGAGAGAGAGGAGAGAGAAAAGAAGGAGAATGAGAAAGACAAAAATAAATAAGAGGAAAGAGAGAAGAGAGAAAATTTACTACAACCATTTAAAAAAAACAAAAACCAAAACAAAGTAAAACAAGGGAAATATAGGTATAAGAGAGATAAAAGGAAAAAAGAAAATTTAAGATTTAAAGATAAAAGAAAAAATTAAGAGGGAAATTTATCTGAATATTTTTTAAAAGACCATTCATATTTTCAGTGCTAATCAGGATAAGGAAAAAAAAAATTCTATCTCAGATTTCTGATCAGGCCTTCCTGAGCGGGAATCGTTTTTGTTATCGTTGTAGCAGATCCCCTTTCACTTTTGCCTTCAGGACTGGGGGAATGAGGATGTTATTCTGGTAAAAGTAATTACAATATATTATCTGGCCCTGTGTGTGTGTACATTGTGATTGTGGTGGTGTGTGGGCGCGCGCTTGTGGGTGTGATGTGTATGGTTGTGTTTGTATGTCGTTGTGTGTATTATGTTCTATCCAGCTATTCTGTTCTGGAACACCAACAGGTGGGGGGGGGGGGGGGGAGATAGGGAGGGAGTGAGGTCTTGGATCTGAAGAGCATTTTTCAGTATATATTGGCCATACTCCACAGTCAGCTATCAAGCAATAAACGACAAAAATAATTCTCAGATTTCTGATCAAAGCGTTTTCAGAAGCCAGGGATCGTTCTGTTTATCGTTTGATAGCAGATCCCCTTTCGCTGTATCCTTCAGGACTGAGGGGAATGAGGATGGTATTCCTGGTAAAAGTAATCGCATTATACCTATCTGTGTGTGCGAATTTGTGATTGTGTTTCTGTGTGTAAGTGTGTATGTATTGATCTATCCATCTCTACATTCACCTATGTATCTGGGGAGAGAGAGAGAGAGAGAGGAGAAGAGAGTAGAGAGGAGAGAGAGAGAAAGAGAGAAAGAGAGAGAGAGAGAAAAGAGAGAGAGAGAGAGAGAAAAGAGAGAGAGAGAGAGAAAAGAAAAGGGGTTTGAAGGAGAGGATTTGGGGTTAACAGCATTTTTCAAAAGACCATTTGGCCAACCCGGCAATTTGCTATCGGCGAAAATGAAATATCTCGGATTTCTGGATAAAAGCCTTTCTCAGAATTGGGATCGTTCTGTTTATCGTTGATAGCAGATCCCTTTGCTTTTCCCTTTCAGGACTGAGGGAATGGGGTGGTATCCTGGAAAAAAAAAATTGCTTTTTATTCTCTTTGTGTGTGGGTTTGTGTAGGGTTTGTTGTGTAGTGTGTTGTTTTATTTTGTGTGTGTGTGTTGCGTGGTGTGTGTGTGTTATGGTGTGGTGTGTGTGTTGTGTGTTAGTGTGTGGTCTGTCTCTCTGTCTATTGTTTCTCTTTTACTTTGTCTTGGTCTCTGTATCTTTGTGATCATCTTTTTTCTCGTTGTCTATAGTATGTACTGGGTGGTCCAGTCTCTCCTCTCTCTCTCTCTTTTCCTCTCTCTACTTCTCTCTTCTCACCCTCTCTCTCTCTCTCCCCTACCTCTCTCTCTCTCTCTCTCTCTCTCTCCCTCCCTCTCTGTCTTTCTTCTTCTGCTGTTCTGTCTCTCTCCTCTCTCTCTCTCTCTCTCTCTCTCTCTTTCCCCCTCTCCCCTCTCTCCTCTCTTCTTCTTTTGTCTGTCTGTCTGTGTCGTTCTTCCTGTCTATCTCTCTCTCTGTGTCTCTACTCTCTCTCCCCTTCTGTTTTTTGTCTCTCTTTTTTGTCTGTCTGTATATGTATCTGTCTTTTCTGTCAGTCTGTCTCTCTGTATCTCTTCTACCTCCCCCCCCCACTCTCTCCTCTTTTCTCTCTCTCTCTCTCTGTTTTCCTTCTCCTTATTCCATTATCCTCGATATAAAAGAATAAATAAATAAATAAATCTTTTCTTTTTTCATGATATGAAACCAATACCATGGTGACTTGTGAAACTGTAATCGACCTTTTCTTTGCCAATTTGATATACATGTATATATATATGTTTTGTGCCTCAGCCCCACCCCCCACCCCTTACCCACTGTCCCCTCATATGAATGGACTTTAAGCTTACCACAATAAACTATTCACAAGTCATTGTCATTGTCTCTTTAGTTTTTATTCAGGGCACATAAGTCCGAGCTTTGTGGTTAAAGGGAACACACTATACAATCTGCAGTCGCCACAGGCAAGTCCTCTTTTAGTAGACGCAAATAATGCTTTGTATAAAGGGTTGTAACGACAGCTGAGAAGCGAGAAAGGGTGTGAAGAATAAAAGGAAAAAAAACAAAAAGAAAGGGGTTAGGGGAGTGTGAGTGAGGTGATGGTTAAGAGAGAGAAGGGGGGGAAGAGAGAGAGAGAGAGAAGAGAGAGAGGAGAGGCAGGGGAGAGAAACAAATCAAATCAAGTCAAGCCTTTTTTTTTTTTTAATATTTCGAATGTAATGAATAAGCCACAGTGTGCTTTTTCCCCCACAAATGAACAAATGAACAAATGAACAAATTTTATTTATAGAGGGTTATAGAATAAGCATAACAATAGCTTTTATTTCATCCCCGCCCTCTAAAAGAGAGGGGAGGGGGAAGAGAAAAGGAGAGAGAGAGAGAGAGAGAAGAGACAGACAGACAGACAGACAGACAGACAGACAGACAGACAGGACTCACAGAGACACAAGAATCAAATCAAAACAAATCAAATTCTTTTTTTTGAGGATAATGAATAAGCACACACGTGCTTTTTTTTACAGAGAGAGAGAGACAGAGAGAAAGAGAGGAGAAGAAGAGAGAGAGAGAGAAGAGAGAGAGAGGGGAGAAAGAGAGAGAAGGAGAGAGGAGACAACAGACAGACAACAACACACAGACAGAGACAGAGACAAATATTCAGCAGTTGGAGACAAAACTGACGAGAGAAAGGAAGAAGAAAAATAAAAAACAAAAAAACCAAACAACAACACAACCCCAACACACACACAAACACCCCACACACACACCACACACAACACACACACACAAAAGAACGTGTCAAAGAGTAAAAAAAAAGAAGAAAAAAAAACCCACACCGGGAGGGGGGGGGTTAGGTTAGGGGATTGGGGAGTTGGGTGTGAGTGGGGGGATGTGGGGGTAGGGGGGTGGGGGTTGGGGGGGTGGGGGGAAAGTCTTCATTATATTCAGGGGTGGCTGGGTATGTAGGGGGGTTTAACCCGCTTGGGCCAACTCTTGAGAAACGAGGCATTGACTATATTTTCCCCGTACTCCCGCTGCGGCGGTTTCTGCTTCACATAATGGGAAAAAGGGAAAGGGCCCCCATAATAAAGGGGTCGAAAGGGAGCGAGGTCAAGACCTCACTTCTCTGGCCAAAGCCAGCAAATGAGGGGGGCGGCGCCCATCTCCCCCCCCCCCCCCCCCCCCCCCCGGTTTTACCTATTCCCCTGCCCCTAAAAGGGCAGGGGAGTACCCATTCAGGGGTGAACGGGGGGGGAAATGTATGAAGCCAAGGGCGCAAACTCATTTCCCAAAATGGTAACCCCGCTCGACGCTCTTAACTTGGCTTAGGGGAAACGGTGCCCGACCCCGACTATCCCGTCCCCCCACATATATACTACACTACTAACCCAATAGCCGCGTGCTCATGCCCGGGGCCCCCCTATCTCTTCTATTCCCTTTTTTAGTCACTGGAAAGGCAGGGGATGAGACGAGAAAAGTGAAAGGAAGAAGAAGTGGGAAGGGGGGGGTTTGGGGGGGGGAGAGGGGGGGGGACGGAGGAGAAGGAGGGGGGGGGGAGGGAGGGGGGAGGGGGTTGGCAAGGGGGGTGGGGTGGGGGGGGGGGGGGGATTTGGGGGGGGGGTGGAGGGGGGGGTGGGAAAGGGGGGGGGGGTGGGGGTTTTTGGGGGGGGATGGGGGGGGGGGGGGGGGGGGGGGGGGGGTGATTTACTGCCTTACCTTATTGTTTTCTCGAAAATCTAATGGGGTCGTGGAGGCCCCCGAAGGTTGTTGGGGGTTTTTTTAAAAAAAAAAGCTTCCTCCATAACTTCCACAGGTCTTTTCTGCTTTTCCCTATGCTCATTTTTATTTAGTCTAGTCTAGTCTATGACACAATGTTGACAAAACTGATTACACACGGGGATTGGATGTAAAGGAAGGAGAAGAAAGAACACACGAGGGCTTATTCCATTATCCTCGAAATAAAAGAATTTTAAAAATAAAAATTGAATAAAAAAATAAATATTGTAGGGTCGCACGCGAGGCGGATTAGTGTAAGTGGGTTAGAGAATGTATATCCTACTCTTGATCTTGACAATAACTTTTGGGGGTGGGAGGGTGGGGGGAGGAGTAGGGGGATTGTTATTTACTCCACTGATGGCTGTAT
This sequence comes from Rapana venosa, assembly GCA_028751875.1. Lineage (NCBI taxonomy): Eukaryota > Metazoa > Mollusca > Gastropoda > Neogastropoda > Muricidae > Rapana > Rapana venosa. Next base: position 32,701,796 of record CM054158.1, on the reverse strand, counting down.
CTGTCGGATGGGGATTTTTGTTGTTGTTTTTATCGTCCATCTGGAGTTAGGATCGATAAAGATCGGTACTGATTCCACGATCCACTCTTAAGCTTAAAGCTGAAAGTAGTTTCTTTATGGTTAGATTATCAATTAAGGCTGCGAGTGTAACACATGCACAGAGAAGACAGACAGAGAGAGAGATGGAGGGTGAGAGAGAGAAGGAGGGAGAGAGAGGGAGGGAGGGAGAGAGAGAGAAGGAGAGAGGGGGAAAGAAGAGAAGGGGTGATTGGGAGAGAGAGAAGGCGGGAGGGGGGGGAGGTGAGTGATCGGGACAGTCAAGTCAAAGTCAAAGTGAAGCTTTATTTTCAGATGGTACATTGAATTTTATTTACTTATTTATTTATTTATTTATTTATTCTTTTATATCGAGGATAATGGAATAAGCACTCATGTGCTTTTGTACGTCTAGTCCTCGTGTGTATGCGGTTTTGTAAATTTTGTCATCTGTTTCCACCGGCACACAATGGCCTACTCTTCCAAAAAGCGGAACAGGATCTAACGTGTGCGCAAGATGTTTAAATGGGGTTCAAAACCCGGGGCCGGGGTTTAAATTGTCTCTTCCGACGGTGTGCAGTGCATTTGCTTTTTTTCATAACCCAAATCTATCAAAAGAAAAAAAAAAAAAAAAAAAGAAAATATATATAGCGGGACAAAGAATTAAAAAACCTAATCAATGAAAAATCATACAAATCAAAAAAGGAAAAGGGACAATAACAGAGGGAGAGAGAGAGGGAGGAGAGAGGGAGGGAAAAAAGAGAGGGATTGAGTGATGGAGAAAAGGGGGGGGGGGGGGGAGGAGAGAGGGGAGAGAGGGCGAGGGGGGGAGAGAGAGGTAGTGATGGGGGAGAGAGAAAAGGGAGAGGAGAACTTTAGAGACAGTAAGAGACAGAGGAGAGACAAAACCCCAACGGGGGACAGAGCCAGGGGGTGAGTCATTGGGGGTTAAAAACCCAAAACTGCCCAAAACAGAGAAGAAAAAACAAAGCCCTTTAAAAAAGACAACAAGAAAAAAGGGAGAGCAAAATTTTTCCATATGTTTGAAGACAGAGACAGACAAAATTTTTAAATAAATACAAAATAAAAAAATTTAAAAAAATAAAAAAAAAAAAAGGGCAGAGGAAAAGCAAAAAATTCGGGACAGGGAAAAGAGGGGGGAGGGATGGGGGGGGAAGAGAGAGAAAAAATGAGAGAGAAAAGAAAAGAGAGAGGAGAGAGAGGGGGAGAGGGAGAGAGAGAGAGAGAAAAAGGGGAGAGATGGAGAAGAGGGGGGACAAAAAAGGGAGAAAACAGAGCAGGAGACAAAAAAGACAAAAAGACAGACAGACAGAGAGAGAGAGAGAGAGAGAGGAGAGAGAGAAAAAGACAGACAGACAGACGACAGACAGACATACGAAAACCAGGCGGAAAGCGAGGAATATTTTTTCTTTTACTTTTTTAAATTTTAACGTTATCATTTTGTTCAAACAACTGCTGTAAGATTAGCAGCAGAGCAGCCACAGCAGCAGCAGCAGCAGCAGCAGCAGCGCAAGCAGCACAGCAAAAACAGCAGGATTTGTAGATAGTAGTATTTTAGTAGTAGTAGTGTAGAAGTAGTATTTATTTGAAAGGGTTAAGGGCGCAGGGGCGCAGCAGGAGTAGGGAAAAAAAGAAAGTAGTAGTATTAGTAGTAGAGTAGTATATAGTATTTAGTACTAGCTTTTGTTTTTTTTAAAAGTATAGTTGTTGTTGCGTTTTTGGGCTGTTGTTGTTGTTTTTGTTGTGTGGGTGGGCGCCCCGCGCGCACGGTGTGTATTTGTGTGTATGTTTTGTGGCGGGGCGTGCGTGTATGTATGTATCAGCGATTTTGCCTAAATTTAAAAAGGGAAATAAGCTTTAAAGGAAAAAAGAAGAGGGAGAGGGGGAAGGTAGTCGGGTTTAAAAAAAAAAAAAAATATATATATATATTTTGCAAAAAACGAACAAAAATCATGAAAAGGGTAACCCTCAATCCAAAACAATCCCCCCCCCTCCCCCCCCCCCCCCCCCCCCCCCCCCCCCCCCCCCCCCACCCCCCCCCCCCCACCCTACCCTAAAACCCCTCCCCCCCCCCCCCCCCCCCCCCCCAAACTCACCCCACGAAGACTTCTTAAATTCTTCTCAAAAATTGAGAAGGGAAAGTTTTTTTTTATGATCGCATCCACTAAATAGCCCTTTTTTTTTTTTAAAACCCCAAAAATTATTTGGGCGGCCTTGTCTGTTTATTTTACTTTTTTTTGTATGCGGGGTGTGTGTGTTGTTTGTTTGTTTTGTGTGTGTTTGTGTGTGGGGTTTTGGGTATATGGGGTGGGTTGTGTGTTTTGTGTGTGTGTGTGTGGTGGGTTGTGGTGTGGGTTGCGGGGCGTGTTTTTGTGTGGGGGGTTTTGGGTTTTATGGGTGGTGTTGTGTTTTGTGTGTGTCTATTCATCAAATGCTCTGTTTTTCTGGCACTGTGGGGGACGATGGAATGAGATGAATGAGAAAAGAAAGGGGTTTTACGTGGCGGGTCTGGGAGGGGGTGGGGGTGGGGGAAAAGGGGGGGAGGGGGGAGGGGGGGGAAAAGGGGGTTTTGGGGGGGGGAGGTAAAAAGAGATGAATGTATACATGTGGAAG
>CM054158.1:32684126-32691626 GCA_028751875.1 Rapana venosa | reverse complement strand
TATCTTTATGATCATTTTTTGGTGCTGTTCTGTGTTTGTTTAATTTAGTTTAGTTTTACATGGTCATTAAGAGATGGCATCTTTTTCCGGTCATGAATCAGAAACATCATAAGAAATGATGTTGGTAGAAATTTAGGTTTCTATGATTATATATATTCACAGTCTTCTGTCTTTGATAGGGGATTTTTTTTGGGGGGTCTTTCCTTTCTTTTCTTTCTGTTTTCTTTCTTTTCTTTTCTTTTTTCTTTTGTTCTTTTCTTTCTTTATTTCTTGCTTTCTTTCTGTCTGTCTGTCTGTCTTTATTTCTTTCATTCTTTTCCTTTCTTTCTGTCTTGCTTGCTTTCTTTCTTTCTTTCTTTCTTGTTTTCTTTCTTTCTTTCATTCTTTTCTTTTCTTCCTTTCTTTCTATACTTGCTTCATTCCTTTCTTCAGTTCTGCTTTCTTTCTTTCTGTATTTCTCTTTGCTTCATTTTGTCTGTATTTCTCATTTTTCCCCTTTTGTTGCCTTTCTTGTCTCCCTCATTCATTCATTCATTCATTCATTCTTTCTTCCTTTCTTTATCCTTTCTTTTTTTTTTTTTACTCTCTCTGCATAACTCTATTTTCTAGAGGGTCTTTTTTCTGAAACCTTACTTTTTTCTCTCTGTTTGTTTATAGTCTTATAATTCCCACTTCAGCTTTCAACGAGGTACAGGTTTTAACGAAAGTCCACTCCAAATGATGTATAATTTATTTGGTACAAATCGGTCGCTATGAGAGATAGCTTTAACGAAAGTCCACTCCAAATGTTGCATAATTATTTGGCACAAATTCGGCCACTATGAGAGATGGCTTTAATGAAAGTCCACTCCAAATGATGAATAATTATTTTTGTACAAATTCGGTCGCTATAAGAGATAGCTTTAACGAAAGTCTACTCCAAATGTTGCATAATTATTCGGTACAAATTCGGTCGCTATGAGAGATGGCTTTAACGAAAGTCTACTCCAAATGTTGCATAGTTATTCGGTACAAATTCGGTCGCTATGAGCGATGGCTTTAACGAAAGTCCACTCCAAATGTTGCATCATTATTTGGTACAAATTTGGTCGCTATGAGAGATGGCTTTAACGAAAGTCCACGTCACTCCAAATGTTGCATAATTATTTGCTACAAATTCGGTCGCTATGAGAGATGACTTTAACGAATGTCCACTCCAAATGATGCATAATTATTTGGTACAAATTTGGTCGCTATGAGAGATGGCTTTAACGAATGACAACTCCAAATGTTGCATCATTATTTGGTACAAATTCGGTCGCTATGAGAGATGGCTTTAACGAAAGTCAACTCCAAATGTTGCATAGTTATTGGGTACAAATTTGGTCGCTATGAGAGATAGCTTCATAACTATTTGGTACAAATTCGGTCGCTATGAGAGATGGCTTCATAATTATTTGGTACAAATTCGGCCGCTATGAGAGATGGCTTTAATGAAAGTCCACTCCAAATGTTTGCATAATTATTTGTACAAATTCGGCCGCTATGAGAGATGGCTTTAAGGAAAGTCCACTCCAAATGATGCATAATTATTTGCCCCAAATTCGGTCGCTATGAGAGATGGCTTTAACGAAAGTCTACTCCAAATGTTGCATAATTATTTGGTACAAATTCGGCTGCTATGAGAGATGGCTTTAAGGAAAGTCTACTCCAAATGTTGCATAATTATTCGGTACAAATTCGGTCGCTCTTCCTTAAACAGTCCTTCGGATGAGACTATAAACCGAGGTCCCGTGTGCGAACGCACGGAAAACGTTTTCCGCACACGTTAAAACCTGTTCCGCTTTTCGGAAGAGAAGGTCATTGTGCGCCAGTGGGAACGGATGACAACATTTACAAAATGCATGCACACGGTGACTGGATGTTAAAAAAGCATAATAGTGCTTATTCCATTATCCTCGAAATAAAAGAATAGATAAAACGATTTTTTTTTAATAGAGCTATGATAACAAAGATCAGGTGCAAGAAATATCCTTACTTACTATTTTCTGATATTTTCAGTTAAAAGTCATCTTGAGCTCTTACAAGTTAGCACAGAGCCATGTGTGTGCGATGTTCAAGCTTCGAATTCCTCTCACAGGTTGTGATGAGTTGCGTTATCATGAATATGTTCGCTAGAGTGTAGCATAAGTATATGCAGAAAAGCACATGCTATAGTGTGTGTGTGTGTATGTGTATGTGTATGTGTGAGTGTGAGTGTTTGTGTGTGTTTTGTGTGTTTGTGGGGTGTTTTGCGGTGTGTGTGTGTGTGTTGTGTGTGTGTGTGTGTTGTGTGTGTGTGTGTGTGTGGTTGTGTGTGTGTGTGTGTGTGTGTAAGTGTGTGTGTGGTGTGTGTGTATAAGTGTGTGTGTTTGTGTGTGTGCGTGTTGTGTTTGTGGTGTATGTTTGTGGTGTGTTGTGTGTGGTGTTGGTGTGTGTACGCGCGCGACTTGTTTGTGAGTGTTGTAGTGTTTGTGTGTTTGTGTGTGTGTGTGTGTGTACGCGTGTGTGTGGTGTGTGTGTGAGTGTGTGTTGTGCGGATGCGTGCGTGCGTGCGTATGTGTGTATAAGTGTGTGTGTGCTTGTGTACGCGCGCGCGCTTGTGTGTGTGAGTGTTTGTGTGAGTGTGTGTGCGTTGGGGGGGGGGGGGGGGGGGGGAGGGGGCGGGGCGGGGGCGGGGGTAAGTGTTTTGTGTAGAGAGAGTAATGATAGATAACCCTGACGTGCATTTCTACATCCGGGCCCCGCCCTTATAATATAAAAAAGATACACAGACCATAAAATTCTGAAAAAACAAGCAGAGAGAGACAGAGACAGAGACAGAGATAGAGAAAAAGAGAGGAAGAGAGAGAGGGAAGAGAGAGAGAGAGAGAGAGAGAGAAGAGAGAAGAGAGAGAGAGAGAGAGAGAGAAAAGAAAGTAAGAAAGAAAGAAGGAAAGAAGGAAAAGAAAGAAAGAAAAGAAAGAAAAGAAAAGAAAGAAAGAAAGAAAGAAAGAAAGAGAACCACAATACATACCACACACACACACACACACCATACCCCACCTCAACACCCCCTCCTCCTCACACAACACGACACACACACACACACAACATACCCCCTCCCCCAACACACACACCTGACAGTGGGGCTATCAATGTAGCGAGTTTTATAGTAATGGGAGAAAAATCCAATTTCCTCCCCCCCCCCCCCCCCCAGCACCTGCATAGGCCACATTCACAGTTACAAACCAGGAGCAGATGGGCGATAATATATTTCCTGCTACAATCACCCCTGATTACGTTTTCTTTTTTGGGGAGCAAATCAGTTCCTTACTTTTACATCCACCCTTTCCTCCCCGCATTTCTCCCCCCCCCCCCCCCCCCACATGTTACATGCACATTTCCACCCCCGCGCACGCACGCACGCGCACACAACCTACTTGTATATATGCGTTCATCCAAACATGCAAACTTGCATACATGCATGCATGCTGCATCCATCCATCCACCCATGCATGCATCACCATCCATATATATATATATATATATAAAATTTTAATATATATATAGAGAGAGAGAGAAGAGAGAGAGAGAGAGATAAAACGCATGCAAGCGCGTTGCTCACAAAGCACAAAACACACACAGCACGCACACACACACACACACACACACACACACACACACTGCATAAACATACACACATATAAACACAGACACACACACGCACACACACAGATTCCACTCACACAAACCCCACATACACATACATACATACATGCATTCATACATACATTATATGCATACATACATGCATGCATACATACATACATACATACATACATACATACATACATACATACATACATTCATACATACATACATACACATACATACATACATACATACATACATACATGCATGCATACACACGTACATACATACATAAGCACGTACATGCATACATACATACATACTTACATACATTCATGCATACATACATACATAAGTGACAAAGTGACAAACATCTTCAATTTGTTGGCCATCACACTGAGAGCAGAATAGATCAGTAATCGGTTTGCCATAACGTGAAATTCCATTTAAAGGTAATCTGTTTGACCTCAGTAAGCATATACCTCTACGGTATTCTAAAGATTCTACTTCACATACATAATTTGCTCTACAAATAATCGGGTGATAATCTAAGTAGTCAGGGTATGCTGATAGAGAGTCATGCCATTTTTGTTGGTACACATCTTGTATTCGTATTTGGAATTCTTTCATGAAGGATGAAGAATTACCACAATTTTGTATTGTCCAAACATAACCAAATCCGTGGGTGCATAAAATCTTTCTAACATGTGTTACCCAATTTATTCTCCCTGCTTCATCCTGTCTACACAACATATTGTAGCATTGTCTGGGATATCTATGATCAGGCATATCCAAAATTTTTAGCCAATATTTGATTACTCTGGTAACAGTGTCAACAAAAATGGGATATCTACCACAATCGCCAAGGCAAATATTATTTTTAACATCTCTGCCAACCCCCAGGACCATTTTGCAAATTTTTATCTGTATTTTTTCAATATCATGATACTGCTGAAAACCCCAAATTTCAGAACCATAGAGGAGGATTGGTTTCACTTTTGTATCAAAAATACTAAAAACTGTAGATGCTGGAAGATTCTTTAACCTGAAGTACAATGTTTTGATACCAGCAACAGCCTTCAATGCTTTTCCAGAGAGATTTTCGATACATTTTTGACCAGTTCAATGTTGAGCCAAAAACCACACCCAGATAATTATAACTAGATTCTACTTGTATCTGCTTTTCTAAATAACACCATTTTTCAGACTTCTTAATAAATCCACCATTTTTAAAAACGACTTCTTTAGTTTTGTCAATATTTACAGAAAGTCCCCATTTCTTACAATAATTTTCCAAACAATTGATCTTTTTCTGCAAAGTGCAGCTTCTTTGTATGAACACTAAACCTAGTTTGATGTTTAAAGTTGGATTATTTCTTACTAAATGTTTAGATATCAGAAGTAAGGATGTTCACCTTACATGAAAGTATATGATTAACTGTTGTTCCTATGGGCCATATGGCCTGCAAAAACTGAATTAAAATTATTGTTATTGTTATTGTTATACATACATAAATACATACACACATACATACATACATTCATACATACATACATACGTGCATACATGCAAACGTGCATGCATACATACATACATACATACATACATACATACATACATACATACATACATACATACATACATACATAAATACATGCATTCATACATACATACGTACGTACGTACGTACATACATACATACATACATACATACATACATACATACATACATACATACATACATAAATACATACATACATACATACATACTTCACGCACACACACACAAACACACACACACACACACACACACACACACACACACACATACACACACACACGTTCGACTTCTCATTTTTGTGAAACCCATCTAACACCAAAAAGAATGGCTTAATGAGAAAATAGGGGGTTAACTCATATCATGAAAAGGCTTTGAAATTTGCAAATAATTTGCAGTAAAGCGTATGCACACGTATGGAAATAGACACAAGGCCCCTTACCTCTGCACCTAGTTGCTTATCACAGTTTGCAGGTGTTTCAATGAGCATCATACACAGATATAGTGGATCGGTGGTCTAGAGGTAACGCGCCTGTCTAGAAAGCGAAAAGTCCGGGTCGGAAGTGTGCGGCGGTTCGAATCCTGTTTGTGCCCGAAACTGTTCCCCCCCCCCCCCACCCCTATCTATTATACAATGAGTGGTAGTCTGGGCGCTAGTCTTTCGGATGAGACGATAAACCGAGGTCCCGTGTGTTACGCAAAATTATTCAGCGCACGTAAAAGAACCCACGGCAACAAGAGAGTTGTCCCTGGCAAAATTATGTAGAAAAAAGCCACTCTGATAGGGAAAAAAATACAGTTGCAGACCACAAAAAAGCGCTTTGATCTGAGCGCTTTGATTTGTTGCTTTACAAGATTCAGCGCTATATAAATTCCATACATTATTATTATTATTATTAAAAGGGTGGCGCTGCTTTTGTGGCGACGCGCTCTTCCCGGGGAGAGCAGCCCGAATTTCATGCAGAGAAATCTTGTGACTTAAAGTGGTATAAAAAATAAGAAATAAATAGTTTATAATAAATAAATAAATAGATAAATAAATAAATGTTTGTAAAGGGACGGGGGATGAAGGCTGTTTCATCACCCTCCCTCCCCACCCCCCACCTCCAAAGAAAATAATTACAACAACAACAAAAACACCAAAATTCCGGATAAACAAATTAATCTGAAACAAAAAGGCCACTAAGTAGCGAGAATGTCACTCCCAGTCCATTTCATGATTTTATATATCTATTTTTTTATTTTATACTTGTATTTCGAGGATAATGGGATAAGCACTCACGTGCTTGTTCTTTTTTCATCCAATTCTCGTGTGTATGCAGTTTTGTCAAGTTTGTCATCCGTTCCCACCGGCACACAATGGCCTACTCTTCCGAAAAGCGGAACGGGTTTTAACGTGTGCGCAAGATGATCTGCCTGCGTTCGTACACGGGGCCTCGGTTTAGAGTCTCATCCGAAGGACTTTAGGGGGGGAGGAGGAGGGGGGAGGGGGGGTTAGTGGAGTCGGCACTGATGTTAACTCTAGCGGAAAAATCCTCTTGAACGGGAATCGAACTCAGGTCAGCAGATCACGAGCGCATCACTGACCACCATGCTATCCGGCCTCCCAAGTTACCAATGTACATAATTATATGAAGTTATCATCCTAGACAGAAAGGCAAAGTTATCTTTGTTATGACATTTTAACTATGTATTTTGTGACAATCATCTCAGCATGCTTTTCTCCTCTTAAATAAATTAAATGAAAATAACTCTTGCATTGAAAAAAAAATATATATATATGCCTTCAATGAGTAAGAAGCCCTATCTTCAGTCGAAAAAATTAATGTTTCTTAAAGGTACATGCTTTTTTTTTTAATGTGGTATATGTTTAAATGTGTGATTGTGTTTGTGTGTGTGATTGTGTTTGTGTGTGTGTGTGTGTGTGTGTGTGTGCGCGCGCGTGTGTGTGTGTAAGTGTGTGTGTGTGTGTGTGTCTGTGTCTGTGTGTGTTGTGTTGTAGTGTAGTGTATTGAACTGTATTGTATTCTATTCTATTCAATTCTATTCTATTCTATTCTACTCTAGGGAGGCACCGTGGTCGAGTGGTTTAGGCGGTCAACTCGTGATCAAGAGGTCGCGGGTTCGATCCCCGCTCGGCTCGGTGTTGTGTCCTTGGGAAAGACACTTTACTCCCATTTTCCTCACTCCACCCAGGTGTACAAGTGGGTACCAGCTCTGCTGGGGAAGTATCTGGCGACAGACTAGCGTCCTGTCACAGGGGTGGTGAAAAACCATCAGTTCGCTTAAC
>CM054158.1:32641626-32661626 GCA_028751875.1 Rapana venosa | reverse complement strand
TGTGACTTTTTACATCTAGTCCAAGTGTGTTTACAGTTGTGTAAATTTTCTCATCCGTTCCCACCAGCATACAATGGCCTACTCTTCTGAAAAGCGGAACGGGTTCTAACGTGTGCGCAATATGTTCTGCTTGCGTTCGCACGCGAATCGGTTGTATTACCTGATTAAGAACCTCGTCGTTTAGTTAGCACGCTTAACTTACCAAAGCAGCCACTTCATCTATATGAGTTGCTTTTTTAGCTCTAGTGTTTGTGTGTGTGTGTATGTGTGTGTTGTGTGTGTCCGTTAGTTGTTGTGTCTTGTTTCGTGTTGTTTGCTTTAGTCCAGCTGGACACTGTCTGCATATGCACGTCCATACTGATTGAGTCGGGTGTCGGTTGTGCGCTTAATATACTCAAATCGCCATTCAATTAATCAGGATTCTTTTGTATGTCTCTCTGTTGAGATTGGAGGTGATGTGTGTAGTGTGTCCTTTGTTTTTCATTTTCTTTGTATCTTGTTTGGCAGGAGGGAATGTTGCAGGGAGGGCTTAGGCTGTGAGGTGGGGTGGTAGTGTGGTAGATTGACAGAGGGTTGAAGCATGGGGTAAGTTGGATAGACTGTAGTGTGCCTTGGCGGGATGTTGCGAGCGTAGGTGAGGGTGTGGTGGTGGGGGTGGGTGTGGGGTGAGGTGGGGTGGGGTGGGGTGGTTGGTAGGTGTGGGGTGGGGTTGGGTGGGTGGGTGGTTGGGTAGATTGGAGGTGGAGGATGGGTGGGTAGGTTGGGTGGTTGGGTAGATTGGAGGTGGAGGATGGGTGGGTAGGTTGGGTAGTGAGTGGGTAGTGAGTTGGTAGATGGTGGAGGATGGGTGGGTAGGTTGGGTGGTTGGGTAGATTGGAGGTGGAGGATGGGTGGGTAGGTTGGGTGGTTGGGTAGATTGGAGGTGGAGGATGGGTGGGTAGGTTGGGTGTGGTAGATTGGAGGTGGAGGATGTGTGGGTAGGTTGGGTGTAGGTATTGGAGGTGGAGGATGGGTGGGTAGGTTGGGTGGTTGGATAGATTGGAGGTGGAGGATGGGTGGGTATGGTTTGGGTAGATTGGAGGTGGAGGATGGGTGGGTAGGTTGGGTGGTTGGGTAGATTGGAGGTGGAGGATGGGTGGGTAGGTTGGGTGGTTGGATAGATTGGAGGTGGAGGATGGGTGGGTAGGTTGGGTGGTTGGGTAGATTGGAGGTGGAGGATGGGTGGGTAGGTTGGGTGGTTGGGTAGATTGGAGGTGCAGGATGTGTGGGTAGGTTGGGTGGTTGGGTAGATTGGAGGTGGAGGATGGGTGGGTAGGTTTGGTGGTTGGGTAGATTGGAGGTGGAGAATGGGTGAGGGTGTGGGGTGGAGGGGGGGTTGTGGTTGGGTGGGTGAGTGTGAGGGCTGTTTTTTATTTTATTTTTGTTTATTTTATTTTTATTTTATTTTTTTTACTATATTCTTATATTCGCTCCAAACTGGATCACAATTCTTTCCAACCCGCACCTCCTGATCCCCAATTCATTGGCATTCCTCTCGTTTTCTTTCATCCAACAAGTGAGAATGAAATCAAGACAATTCTGAAAAAAATGACATTAAAATCATGTGATCTCGATCCTATACCTGCTTCTCTTCTCACTCAGTGCACTCCACAGCTCATACCCACTATCACGAAAATACTAAACTCATCTTTTCTCTCAGGAATTTTTCCATCAGCTCTCAAAACTACTATAGTTACACCTCTACTCAAAAAGCACGACCTCGACCCTAACATTCTGAAGAATTACAGGCCTGTTTCTAACCTACCTTTTAACTCTAAAGTCCTTGAAAAAGTTGTTCTGAAACAACTCAATAGCCATCTTCATTCCAACAATCTCCTTCCCCCTTTTCAGTCTGCCTATCGTGCCAATCACAGCACCGAGACCACCCTAGTCCACACCTTAAACACGCTTTTGCACGCTTCTGACTCAGGAAAAATCTCCCTTCTCACTCTCCTCGACTTGTCTGCAGCCTTTGACTCTATAGACCACTCAATTCTTCTCTACCGTCTCCAAAACACGTTTGGTATTAAAGACAGCCCTCACCTGGTTCAGTTCATACCTTACAGACCGATTCCACACAGTTACAGTAAATAAGATTCAATAAGCACCTGCCAAACTGGAATGTGGAGTCCCACAGGGGTCAGTTCTAGGCCCTGTTCTTTTCACTCTCTACACTGCCCTACTTTCACATAATATAAACCGTCATCAAATCAGCCATCATTTTTATGCAGACGACTCTCAGATTCTTAGCAGTGAAACTCCCGAAAATCTGCCTTCTCTCTTGACAAATATGTCCTGCTGCCTTCAAGATATTCAAAATTGGATGATAGAGAACAAGTTACAACTAAATGCAGATAAAACCGAAGCCAGGCTTATAGGGACCAAACACAAACTCTCTTCCATAACAACAGCTTCAATAGAATTCGGCAATACGTCTGTCCCTCTATCCACTGTAGTGAAATATCTAGGGGTAGTTATTGATAACACGCTCTCCATGCAAAAATTCATCACCCAAACCTGCCAGTCGTGCTACTATCAATTACGGCGCATTAGTGCAGTTCAAAAGTATCTGTCCACTGATGCAACATCCACACTAGTAATATCTCTCATTCTCTCACGTCTGGACTATTGCAATTCTCTTCTGGCTAGTCTGCCAGCATCATCTATCCATCCTCTTCAAAGTATACAAAACTCTGCAGCTCGACTAGTCCTCAGAAAGAAAAAATCTTAGCCTATTACTCCTCTCTTGCGATCTCTTCACTGGCTGCCTGTGCCACAGAGGGTAAACCATAAAATCTGTACCCTCTGTTACAAAAGTCTCCATAAAACAGCACCTTCCTACCTCTGTGAATGTCTTCACTTGTACACTCCTTCTCGTTCCTTCCACTCTGCTGCAGATACCTTGTGCTTAAGAATACCTAGATTCAACCAGTCCACTGTTGGCCGTCGCTCTTTCTCTGTTTCTGGTCCAGTGATCTGGAACGACCTCCTTCTCTCCCTTCGTCAAAAGCCTACTTATGATGCTTTTAAATCCAGCCTAAAGACGCATTTATTTCAAACCTAAGATTCTCCCATCTTGTTTCATCTCATTTCTGCCCCTGCCCTCAACAACCAACTCCCCCCCCCCATCACCCTGCCCGAGTGTACAACCTTTGTGTGTGTGTGTGTGTGTGTGTGTGTGTGTGTGTGTGTGTGTGTGTGTGTGTGTGTGTATGTGTGTGTGTGTGTGTGTGTGTGTGTGTGTGTGTGTGTGTGTGTGTGTGTGTGTGTGTGTGTGTGTGTGTGTGTGTGTGTGTGTGCGGGCGCGCGGGCGCGTGTGTGTGTTTACATTTGTATGTGTAAAAAACTGTTAACTGTTGATATAGCGCTGTATAAATTCCATGTATTATTATTATTATTATTCTTATTATTATTATTATTATTATTATTATTATATATCGAAGATAATGGAATAAGCACTTATTTGCTTTTTTACACCTAGTCCCCGTGTGTATGCGGTTTTGTAAAATCTGTTCCCACCGCGACACAATGGTCTACAATAGCCTGGGTGTGGGTGTGTGCAGGGGGGGGGGGATGTTGGTTGGTTGGTAAGTGGGTGGGTGGGTGGGTTAGGGTGGGTGGATGTTTGGGTTGTGTGGATGGGTGCGTGGGTTGAGTGGGTGGTAAGTGAGTTGGTTGATTGGTTGGTTGCGGTGGGTTGGGTGGCTGGATGTGGTTGTTTGGATGGTTGGGTGGTTGTGGTGGGTTGTGGATGGGTGGTTGGTTGGTTGTGGTGTGTACGTGGGGTTGGGTGTGTGTGTGTGTGGGTTGGGTGATGGACTGGATGGGGCGGTTGAGTGGGTAGGTGGTTGGCTGGTTGGTTTGATAGCTGTTTGGTGGATTGGTTGGCTTTTCTTGTTAAAGTGGGCTGACTGACCTGAGGTGACACTAGCCAAAGACTGAGGATATAAGCTTGACCTTCAAGTGTCTCTATAATCTATGTGGTCTTTGGAAAGTGAGGTGTCAGAGTCAGAGACCTCAGCTTCTCTAGGGGCCAGCATATTTTAGGATGGCGTCCATCCCCCCCCCCTCTCTCTCTCTCTCTCTCTCTCTCGCTGCTTTACCTTTAAAAGGTAAAGGTGTCCCATAACCTTTATTAAGGTCAACGGGGAGCGAGGCGTCAGAGACCTCACTTCTCTAGGGCCAGCGTTTTGAGGGCGGTGTCGCCCATCTCATCTCCCTCGCTGCTTTACCTTCCCTGACCCTAAAGAGGGCAGGTACCCATTTACAGCTGGGTGAACTGGGGGAACTGTACTGAAGCCAAGGCGCGAAAACAGTCACCCATCCAATTGGTGACCACGCTCGACGCTGCTTAACTTGGCTGGGGGAAATGAGTGCTCCGACCACTGAGCTATCCCGTCCCGGCTTTAGGGCTTTACCTTTACCTGTTCTTTTAAAGAGGACAGGTACCCATTTTCAGCTGGGTGAACTGGAGGACTGTACTGAAACACAAATGCCCAACAATCCACTTGATAAACCACGCTCAATGCTGCTTAACCTTAGCTTGGGAAAATTGATTGATCTGACCACCAAGCAGTTTATATTCCCTAGCAGCATTAACCATACACACTTGTCTAATATCCTGTAGGGGGGACGGGATAACTCAGTGGTCAGAGCACACGCTTTCCCCAACCTAAGGCTAAAGCAGTATTGAGTGTGGTTACCGCCTGGGCTTTATCACCGCCCTTGATTAAACCATTGACGCTGGGGACAACAGCAAAGTGAGAGGCTGTATGACCAGTGGCTTTCCCTTTCATGGAATCCCACTTTACAGCTTAGTCTTTAGTGATCGACTATGACTCTCTGACTAGGAGGCTTGACTTGCACACTCCTTATGTGCTGCAGCCCTGGGGGCTGGTTGGCCTTTGGAGAACATCTCCAACGCTGACTGTCCTTATGCCCACTTGGCCGAGAGAGTGGGGATGTACTGTGGGCAAGGCATCTCCACTATATTCAAATTTCTGCCCAATTTCCGAAACAACAGCTGCCTCCTCTGCTGCTTTGGAGGTCATCGTCGAACACGACGGACAACATACACAAAATACACACACCAAGTGGATGGGTGACCGTTTTAGCGCCTTGGTTTCAGTACAGCCCCCACAGTTCGCCTAGCTGTAAAATTAATGGGTACCTGCTCTCTTTAGAGTCAGGGAAGGTAAAGCAGCGAGGGAGAGAGGAGATGGGCGGCGCCCTCAATATGCTGACTCCTTGGAGAAGTTGAGGTCTCTGATGCCTGGCTCCCCAACAACCACATAGGTTCTAAGAACAGCTTTACCTTTTATGTGGGACGGGATAGCCTAGTGGTTAGAACATTGCGCTCGCGATCTGACGACCCGGGTTTGATTCCCGTTCAAGGGGATATTTTCCCCTGAAGTTAACATCAGTGCAGACTCCGCTCTCCCCAAAAGTCCTTCGGATGAGACTATAAACCGAGGTCCCGTGTGCAAACGCACGCAGAACATCTCGCGCACACGTTAAATCCTGTTGCGCTTTTCGTAAGAGTAGGCCATTGTGTGCCGGTGGGAACAGAAGACAGAATTGACAAAACCGCATACACACGGGGACTGGATGTAAAAAAAAGCACACACATGCTTATTCCATTATCCTCGATATAAAAGAATTTTAAAAACAAAATGAAATACCTAATATCCTGTGCTCTCTCTCTCTCTCTCTCTCTCTCTCTCTCTCTCTCTCTCTCTCTCTCTCTCTCTCTCTCTCTCTCTCTCTCTCTCTCTCTCTCTCTCTCTTCCCCGTCCAAATCACAGTTCAGTGAAGGAGAAGCCTTGGCACAGGAAATGGCATGCGCCTTCTACGAAACTTCCGCTTCCGATGGCGGAAATGACATCACGGAAGCCTTTCACGAGCTGCATCGCGAGATCAAGCGGCGGAAGATGATGGAGACCAAAGGGCGAAGGCGAAGCTCCGCGCAACAAGTGCGCAACGTCTTCAACAGGGTGCTCAACAAGATCGGCAGTGCTTCCTAGCTCTGCAAGGACTTTAAAAAAACAAACAAACAACCGTGTGTGTGTGTGTGTGTGTGTGGGGGGGGGGGAGAGGTCTGTTGTGTGTGTGGGGGAGGGGGGGGGGAGGGTGTGTGTGTTTGTGTGTGTGTGAGGGGTGTGTGGGTGGGGGGGGGGGTCTGTGTGTGTGTAGGGGTGGTGTGTGGGGTGGGGGTGTAAGTGTGTGTGTGGTGTACGTGTGTGTGTAGGGGGGTATGTGTGTGTGTGTGTGTGTGTGTAGGTGGTGTGTGAGGGGTGTGTATGGGGGTGTAGGGGTGTGTGTGTGTGTGTGTGTGTGTAGGGGTGTGTGTAAGGGGGTGTGTGTGTAGGGGTGTGTGTGTGTGTGGTGTGTGTGTGTGTGTGGTGGTGTGTGTGTGTGTGTGGGTGGGTGTGGTGTGGTGTGTGTGTAAGTGTGTAGTGTGTGTTGTGTGTGTAGAGTGTGTGTGGTAGTAGTGTTGTGTGTGTGTGTGTGTTGTGTGTGGGTGGTGGTGTGGTGGGGTTGGTGTGTATGTAGGGTGGGTGTGGTGTTGGTGTGCGTGCGTATGTGTGTGTGTAGGGGGGGGTATGTGTGTTTGCGTGTGGGTGTAAGTGTGTGTGTGGGTGTAAGTCAAAGTCAAAGTCAAAGTCAAACTTTTATTTTCAGATGGTACATTGAATAAGCAGTGCATTTGCTTTTTTTCATCAAGCCATCTATCTAAAGAAAGAAAAAAAAAAGCGAGAAAAAAAGATAATGTATGTGTGTGCGTGTGTGTGTAGGTGTAGGTGTGTGTGAGTGTGTGTGGGGGGGGGGGGGGAGGTTGTGTGTGTGTGTGTGTGTGCAGGGTGTGTGTGTGTGTGTGTCTGTGTGTGTGTTTATGTGTGTGTGTGTCCGTGTTAGTAGTGCACTGCAGCGTGTATGTGTGTTTGTGTGTGTGCGTATGTGTGTGTTAGTGTGTGTGTGTGTCTGTGTCTGTGTGTCTGTGTGTGTCTGTGTATGTCTGCGTGGGGAATGTGCAAAGATATCCGTGTATGTGCGTGTGCTCAAGTGTTCCCTCGCACATATGTACATACGTACTGATAAGTGATTACTTTTTCACGTGATTTCATGTGGTGGATTTTTTGTTTTTGTTTTTTATGAAGTAAATAAAAACGTTGACATGATATTTGCGTAATTATGCTCTTATGGCAAAATGCACGCAGATTTATGTGCAGTTTGTGAATTCATAAGATGCTAATGGGATCATAGTCGTTATATGTTTATATGTATAAAAGGATAAACACAAACAAAAGGAAATAATAACGCAGAGAGATGGAGGGGGAGGAGAGAATGAATGAACGAATGAACGAATTAATGAATGAATGAATGAATGATTGAACGAATGAATGAATGAAGGAATGAATGAATGAATGAATGAATGAAGGAATGAAGGAATGAAGGAACGAATGAATGAATGAATGAATGAATGAATGAATGAATGAATGAATGAATGGATGAATTTGACAAAAGCTACAAGCCCATTAGTCAAATGGGGCAATTGTAAAAAAAACCGTCATATTATGCGAATGGATATGAAAAGGATATGAGTAATAATCCAAAGTCCAGATAAATGTCAACCAATATTTTCAGACAGGGGGAGCGAGAGAGAGACAAAGAGAGAGAGAGAGAGAGAGAGAGAGAGAGAGAGAGAGAGAGAGAGAGAGAGAGAGAGAGAGAGACAAAGAGAGAGAGAGAGAGAGAGAGAGAGACTTCAGACTTCAGACTTCAGACTTTTACTGTACATCGGCCTTAGGCCACAATACAAAGGTATGATGGGCGTATGGAGTGAGAGAGAGAGAGAGAGAGAGAGAGAGAGAGAGAGAGAGAGAGAGAGAGAGAGAGAGAGAGAGAGAAAGAAAGAGAGAGAGAGAGGGAGGGATAGAAAGAGAGACAGAGAGACAGATACAGAGAGAGAGACACACAACTTTTGATCTCTTTAAAATGCATCGCAGACGCGTATGTTCATGACGGACACTATCAACCTGTTTGAAAACAATCATGCTATAGTCCTATGTATGGACACAAATTAATGGTTGTAATCTTTTCTTCTGTAATAAAAGATTTTTTTGAAGGAAAGCATTTGGTGTTTTGTCTTTGAAGTGCATGATTATTGCTACGAGTGCAAAACGAGGGGAAAAATCCATGTTTTTCTTTGAGCTTAGAGAGAAAGAGAGAGGGAGAGAGGGGAAAGAGAGGGAGGGAGAGAGAGATGGAGATACAGAGATAGGCAGACAGAAATACAGACAGACAGACAGTCAGACAGATAGATAGACAGACAGAGACAAAGAGAGAGAGAGAGATAGAGAGAGAGAGAGAGAGAGAGAGAGAGAGATGTAGAGAGAAAGACAGAAAGAGACAGACAGAAAGACAGACGGACAGTCAGACAGATAGACAGGCAGACAGACAGACAGAGACAAAGAGAGAGAGAGAGAGATGGAGAGAGAAAGACAGAAACAGACAGACAGAGTGAAAGACAGATGGACAGACAGACAGACAGTCAGAGAGAAATAAAGAGAGAGAGTGAGAGAGAGAGAAAGTAAATAATGCATGCATGCGCGTGCACGTGCGCGGGTGCGCGTATGCGCGTGCTGGAGCGAATGTGTGTGTGTGCGTTTGTGTGTGTGCGTGCGCCCGCGCGCGCGCGCGTTTGAGTGTGTGTGTGAGTGTGTGTGTGTGTGTGTGTGGCGCGCGTGCGAGCACGTGTATATTTCTGAAAGGGAGGGAATGAGACAGAGAGACAAGGTCAGAGAAATGTAGATTAAATGAACAACACAAGTGAGTGAAAAGAAACGAAAGAAAGAATGAACGAACAAACGAACGAACGAACAAAGGACTGACTGACTGACTGACTGACTGACTGACTGAATGAATGAATGAATGAATTGTACAAAAAAATCTACTGCCACTGCCAAAGTGGCAACCAATCAATCAGCACATAAATCAAAATCTATGTTTTAACAACACGCTAAACAGCACATCGACGAACTATGGTGACCTGTCATATCAACCAGCCAGCCAACCATCCAACCAACCAACAAGCCAACCAGCTAACCAGCTAACCAACCAGCCAACCAACCAACCAGCCAACCAGCCAACCAGCCAACCAGCCAACCAACAAACCAGCCAACCAGCCAACAAACCAACCAGCAAACCAACCAAACCAACCAACCAACCAGCCAACCAGCCAACCAGCCGACCATCCAACCAACAAACCAACAAACCAGCTAACCAACCAACAAACCAGCCAACAAACCAACAAACCAGCTAACCAACCAACAAACCAGCTAACCAACCAACAAACTAGCCAACAAACCAACAAACCAGCCAACAAACCAACAAACCAGCTAACCAACCAACAAACCAGCTAACCAACCAACAAACCAGCTAACCAACCAACAAACTAGCCAACAAACCAACAAACCAGCCAACAAACCAACAAACTAGCTAACCAACCAACAAACCAGCTAACCAACCTACCAACCAGATAACCAACCAACAAACCAGCTAACCAACCAACAAACTGGTTAGTCCTTCGGATGAGACTATAAACCGAGGCCCCGTGTTCGAACGCATGCAGAACATCTTGCGCACACGTTAAATCCTGTTCCGCTTTTCGGAAGAGTAGGCCATTGTGTGCCGGTGGAAACAGATGACAAAATTTACAAACCACATACACACGGGGACTGGGTGTAAAAAAGCACATGAGTGCTTATTCTATTATCCTCGATATAAAAGAATAAATAAATACATACATACATAAATAAATAAATAAATAAATAAACAAACCAACCAGCCAACGAATCATCCAACAAACCAGCAAACCAACCAACAAACCAACCAGCCAACCAACCAGGCAACCAACCAACCAACAAACCAACCAGCCAACCAGCCAGCCATCCAACCAACCAGCCAACCAACCAACTACTAGAAAAATTTAAGCTTGAATAATTAATCCCTTTGCAGATGATGCTGAGAAAAAAAAAAGTATCACTAGTACGGCTAATGGTTATTGCTGCAAATACTGCTGCTGCTGCTACTGCTGCTGCTCCTGCTGCTACTGCTGCTGCTCCTGCTGCTACTGCTGCTACTACTTCTGCTGCTGCTGCTGCTGCTGCTGCCACTGCTGTTGGAATCCCTACTGTTATTGCCGCTGCCGTTTGATACGAGCATAAAACCACGGTGATGTCTGCTATAACTGGGTCATTACCCCCATTCTACAAGTCCTCTAAACTGAACTGGAAACTTAAGTCTTCAGGATGAAAGACTGAACCAGAGTTTTTTTGGTTGTTTTTTTTTTTATAGTAAACCAAAAAAATAGTACATTTCTAAGGTAGCTCACAATTACAAGAGCAATGGATTCAGAATGAAAACAAAAACCTGATGTGATAAAATTATCCAATTTTGTACTTGCGAGCAAAAACATTGTTGCACTGGCAAAAAATACAACCCCAAACAAACAAAAATAAAGACCAAAAAAAAAATTATAAAAGCCATGGCATGGCAGTGCTGTAGCGTGGTTAATTTGATCTTGGTGTGAAAAGCTGAGTTTTTACAAACTAACAAAAAAAATAATGATGTGATATGCAGCACAATGACAAAAGAAAAAGAAAAAAAAAGAAATGAAAAATCCGAACGCAATGGAGCAGAATAGACTACATGGCTAAATAAAACATCGCCATCGCCACCGCTACCGCCGCTATCACTGCTGCCGCTGCTGATGATGATGTTGTTGTTGTGTTGCTGTTATGCTGTTGTTGTTGCTGTTGTTGTTGCTGTTGTTGTTGCTGTTGTTGCTGTTGCTGTTGCTGCTGCTGCTGTTGTTGCTGTTGCTGTTGTTGATGCTGTTGTTGTTGTTGCTGTTGTTGCTGTTATGCTGTTGCTGCTGTTGTTGTTGCTGTTGCTGTTGTTGTTGCTGTCGTCATTTCTGTTGCTGCTGTTGCTGCGGCTGTTGTTGCTGCTGTTGTTGCTTCTGTTGCTGCTGTTGTTGTTGTTGCTGCTGCTACTGTTGCTGTCGTCGTTATTGCTGTTGCTGCTGTTATTGTTGCTGCTTCTGCTGTTGTTGCCGTTGCTGCTGTTATTGTCGCTGTTGCTGTTGTTGTTGCTGTCGTTGTTGCTGCTCTTGTTCCTGTTGTTGATGCTGATGTTGTTGCTGTTATTGCTACGGCTGTTGTTTGCTGCTGTTTCTGTTGTTGTTGCTGCTGTTATTGCTGTTGTTGTTGTTGTTCCTACTACAACTACTACCATACGACGCTTGTCTTGTCCTGTCATATTCATAATCTATTTGCTTCCACATATTATTGACCAATACATACTTCAATACTCCCCCCACCCCCCACCCCCCCACCCCACCCCCCTGTGGGGATGCCAGAAATCTTCCAGTACAAATACCATCCCCCACCATCTGGAAATTCTGCGCAAGCCATTCCCTCTTTTCTATCCCTCTCTTGGTTTCTGCCTTGTTCCTTTTTTTTCGTCATGTCACGTCACCCCCTTCTTGTCTGTGTGTGTTTTTTGTTTTTCTTTTGCCTTCTTGGTCCATTCTGCTGCCTTTATTTTTTTCCCCTCAGAAAGACTTAAAAGATAACAATTCTCTCCCACGCCGAAGTCGTAGTGTGCTGGGCCTGATTTGTCAGGCGCTTACAGGCAGAGCATGCGACACATTTTCGCTCATATGACGGACAACAATACTTGCTGTCTCTGCGTTTGAAGAAGAGAGAATGCTTCTGTACTTATGCGTTGGTGGAGTCTCTGAAACGCGTTACTTTTTGTTCTGGTTTCTGTAGCTCGGTAAATGCTTGTATGTACGCTTTACAGAATCTTTAACGTGCATATGTATCTCTCTGCTCACGTATACATGCACAAATAAAGTACTTGTATGTCTGCACGGGATAGCTCAGTGGTCGGAGCACTCGCTTTCCCCAAGCCAAGTTAAGCAGCGTCGAGTGTGGTTACCAGTTGGATGGGTGACCGTTTGCGCGCCTTGGCTTCAGTACAGTTCCCCCAGTTCACCCAGCTGTAAATGGGTACCTGCCCTCTTTAGGGTCGGGGAAGGTAAAGCAGCGAGGGAGAGGAGATGGGCGCCGCCCTCAATATGCTGGCCCCTTAGAGAAGAGAGGTCTCTGACGCCTCGCTCCCCTACGACCTTATAGGTTATGGGACACCTTTACCTCCTTTTACCTATGTCTGCACAGAGGTTCAACAGGTAAAATGAAAAAAAGAAAAAGAAATAATGATAATAATAAATGGAATTTGTATAGCGCTATATCTTGCAAAGACAAATCAAAGCGCATGTATTCACCCCAAGCTCTCCATAACATCTTGCGCACACGTTAAAACCTGTTCCGCTTTTCGGGAGAGTTGTTGGTAATTGGAAAAAACAACAAAAACTGCATACACACGAGGACTGGATGTAGAATAAAGCACATGAGTGCTTATCCCACCATCCTCCAATTAATATATATATATATATTTGTATTTATATTTTTTTTTAAGTAAATAATAAAAATAAATAAATAATCAACAGCAGCAGTAGCAGCAGCTACATCATCATCATCATCATCATCATCATCAGAGCAACAACACAGTTACCACTACTACTACTACTACTACTACTACTACTACTACTACCACTACTACTACTTCTGATGATGATTACTACTACTACTACTACTACTTCTACTACTATTGCTGCTGATACAACAACAACAACAACAACTACTACTACTACCACTACTACTACTACTACTACTACTACTACTACTACTACTACTACTACTACTACTACTACTACTAGTTCTACTACTGCTGCTGCTGCTGCTGCTGCTACTACTACTACTACTACTACTACTACTGCTGCTGCTGCTGCTGCTGCTACTAGTACTACTACTTCTACTACTACTGCTTCTGCTACTTCTACTACTACTTCTACCACTTACTAACTACTACTACTGCTGCTGCTGCTGCTGTTGCTGTTGCTGTTACTACTACTACTTCTAACTACTACTACTCTACTCTACTACATACTACTACTACTACTACTACTGCTGCTGTGCTGCTGCTGCTGCTGCTCTATGCTTACTAACTACTACTTACTACTCTGCTGCTGCTGCTACTGTACTTACTTCTACTACTACTACTCCTGTACTTACTACTACTTCTACTACTTACTAACTACTACAACTACTATGCTGCTGCTGCTGCTGTTGCTGCTCTTATAATGTACTATCTACTACTACTCTATGCTGTGTGCTGCTGCTACTGTTAAAGTTGTTGTTACTACCACTATTATTATTATTGTTAGTGTCGATGCTTTTGTCATTGCTGTTGGTATTGCTGTTGTTGTTGTTGTTGAGGTTGAGGTTGAAATCCCAGCAGAGAGCTTTGTTTTCCAATTGAGGGGCCATCACCAGACGACAGGGGGGCAGGCAAAGGTTCAAACCAATGACCGCAAGCCTCATTTACCAACGAAGGGGGAAAAAAAAGAAGACGTTTTAACCTCTCCGCCACACAGCACGCCACCACACACCACCATGCAAGTAGTAACTGAGACCCAAAAGAGCGTGATCGTTAAGCCCAAGTGGTTGATATGAAGTGGTTGTTGTTGTACGTTTTCCCGACGGGGCTAAATGGTCCACCACACTGAATTGATTTTTCCACCACCTCTCCTTGAATGACAAGGGCATACAGAAAGCTTATATGGCAGGTGCGAAGTGTCAAAAGCTATGAACAATAGTTCAGGTCCCTACGGGAGTCCGTGATTTCTATGGCGAATCATTGTCGCTTGTTCGCACCAGTCCGTTTTCGTATCAAGTTCCGACAGTTTTTGTTGGATGTTTTAGCGCTCAAAATGACCTTGGCAAGGCGTGCTGTGCATCGGAAAGTAGTGATTTTTTTTACAAAGGGAAAAGGGTGGTGTTGGGTTTTTTTTATCCTCCGTTCAGCCCCGAAAACAAGTGTTAAGTTACTTACATATCATTAAAAAACCTAAACAATAGCATTTTTTATATCAAGCGGGATTTTTTTTTTTAAGTGGACCCTGTAGAATACTTAGAATCAAATTTATTTCTTTTTTTTTAACCTATTATTTGTTGCTTTTACTACAGAAGCGTTTATTTTATTTTGTTATTTTATGTCGATGATAAAGGAATAACCACAGTAACCCTTCTTTTTTATTATTATTATTATTATTTGCCATTAACATTTTGTTCTTATGGGCTCGCAATAGCCTACTACTCTCCCGAAGGGTAGAACGGGTTTTTACCGTGTGAGCAAGATGTTCTGCGTGCGTTTACACACGGGACATGAGAAATAGTCTAATTCGAAGATTTTTTCAGGGGAAGAAAGAGCTAGAACTGATGTTAACTCCAGCAGGGGAAAAATCCCCAACCCAAACAAACAACACACGAACGAATAGGTGTCTCAGAAAAGACTTGAACCAGAACCATCAGATCGTAAAAAGAACTCAACGTACTAATCAATAAACTACCCTCCCTCTCTCTTCTCTCTCTCTCTCTCTCTCTCTCTCTCTCTCTCTCTCTCTCACACACACACACACACACACACACATTTAAGTCCTTCGGATGAGACTATAAACCCAGGTCCCGTGTGCGAACGCACGCAGAACATCTTGCGCACATGTTAAATCCTGTTCCGCTGTTCGTAAAGAGTAGGCCATTGTGTGCCGGTGTGAACAGATGACAGAATTGATAAAACCGCATACACACGGGGACTGAATGTAAAAAAAAAGCACATGAGTGCTTATTCCATTATCCTCGATATAAAAGAATTTTTTTTTAAACACACAAAAAACCACTCTCTCATAGAAGTGCTTATTCCAGTATCCTCGATATAAAAGAATTTTTTTTAATCTTTCTCTCTCTCTCTCCCCTTCTCTCTCAATATGTAGATTGAGAGAGAGAGATTTTTTTTAAATTCTTATAATATATCGAGGATAATGGAATAAGCACATTGAAAGTGACATGTTTTCAAATTAAAATTTGAAACACCTAGCCACTGTTTGGCTTTGAAAAGGGTATATTGTACCCCCTTTCAGTAAGGGGCCATAGCCTATATACTGAATAAACCAAGTCACTGGTCTGGGTTGGTTGGTTTTGGGGTGTTTTTTTTGTTTTTGGTGGTTTTATTTTTATGTGGGGTTTTTTTTTTGGGGGGTCGTTTGATGTTTGTTGGTGGTAGTGTAATGTTTTGTTGTTGGAGGTGGTGGGAGTGGGGGGTGTGGGGATTTCTTTGAGGGGGGGGAGGGATGGGGCGAATGACTGTTTACTAGTTTGTCTGTTTGAGTTATGCTATCTGTGTGCCACGTTATTTCAAGTATAAGTTTTCTTTTGGGACATAGTTGAAGAGCTGTTGTTGCTGTTGTTGTTTTTTTGATGCTGTGATTGTTTTTAAGAATAATAATAATAATGTTGTTTTTGATAATAATAATAAGAAGAAGAAGAAGAAGAAGAAGAAGAAGAAGAAGAAGAAGAATGAATGAATGAATGGAATTTACATAGCGCTATATCTTGTAAAAACAAACAAATCAAAAGGGTACTTTTGTTGCTTTTATTGTTTTTGCTGCTGTTGTTGTTTGTGTTGATGTTGATGTTGTTGTTGTTATTGGTTGATATGTTAATGGTGTTGGTGTTGTTGTGTTTTCACCACTTTGCCTGAACAGATTCACTTCTTTTTTTTTGGGGGGATGGGGGAGGGGGAATAGTATTCTGTAAGTTTCCTTCTCTCGTTCCTTTCTTTTCTAATAATTCATATTACAACAGAATAACACATAACAGCATTCTCACATCTTTGAAAAAGCAGGTTTTACACTGCACGACATTGACAACATTTTTTTCATTTCGAAAGAATCGTGAATCATGATAAGAGGAAAAAATATGTCATCAATTTGCAAAACATCTGTAAACAATTTTAAGAGACGAAGTTCATCATCATAATCATCAGCAGCAGCAGCAGCGGCAGCAGCAGCAGCATCATAACCATCAGCAGCAGCAGCATCAAAATCATCATCAGCAGCAGCAGCAGCTACATCATCATTATCATCATCATCAGAGCAACAACACAACTTACTACTACTACTACTACTACTACTACTTCCACTACTACTACTACTACTACTACTACTACTACTACGACTACTTCCACCACCACCACCACTACTACTACTACTACTACTACTACTACTACTACTACTACTACTACTACTACTACTACTGCTGCTGCTACTCCTACTGCTACTGCTGCTGCTGCTGATGCTGCTGATGCATGCTAATACTACTACTATTACTACTCCAGCTACTACTCCTACTCCTGCACCTACTCTTCCTCCTGCTGCTGCTGCTGCTGCTGCTGCTGCTGCTAAAATGGTTAAGGTATCCCATAACCTTGTTGGTCGTAGGGGAGCGAGGCGTCACAGACTTCAGCTTCTCCAGGGACCAGCATATTGAGGGCGGCGCCCGTTTCCTTTTTTTTTCTCGCTGCTTTACCTTCCCTGACCCTAAAGAGGGCAGGTACCCATTTACAACTGGGTGAACTGGGGCAACTGTACTGAAGCCAAGGCGCGCAAACGGTCATCCATCCACTTGGTATTTATTTATTTATTTATTTATTTATGTAAACCACTTTAAGTCACGCAGATTTCTCTGCGTGAAATTCGGGCTGCTCTCCCCGGGGAGAGCACGTCGCCACAAGAGCAGCGCCACCCATTTTTTATTCTTTTTTTCCTGTCTGCAACAGTATTTGTTTCCCTATCAGAGTGGCTTTTTTCTACATGATTTTGCCAGGGACATCTCTCTTGCTGCCGTGGGTTCTTTTACGTGCGCTAAATAATTATGTGCAACACACGGGACCTCTGTTTATCGTCTCATCCGAAAGACTAGCGCCCAGACCACCACTCATGATCTAATGGATGGGGAAAAAGTTTCGGGTCCACACGGGGTACGAACCACCGCACACTTCCGACTCGGACTTTTCGCTTTCTAGACAGGTGCGTTACCTCTAGACCACCGATCCACGCTCGATGCTGCTTAACATTGGCTTGCGGAAAGCGAGTGCTCTGACCACTGAGCTACCCTGTCCCCTACTACTACCTCTACTACTACTACTACTACTACTACTATCCTACTACTACTACTACTACTACTACTACTTAGTAGTAGTAGTAGTAGTAGTAGTAGTAGTAGTAGTATTACTACTACTACTACTTTCATGTAGCAAGACTGAAATTAAAAAAATTAAAGGAACATTAATAGCGGAACCGACGAAGAAACACGGACATTTTCTGTAAGAAATCTTTTGCCTTTACCCGTAACCCAAAAGAAAACAAAACACACAAACCCAAGCAAATGAGCACTTCAAAATGAAGGAGGGGGAAAACATGGACAGAACAGAAACAAGAACACCAACAAAAAACCCTTAAGGAAAGGAAATAAAGGGAAGAACTGATTGTGCAAGGAAGGAAGGAAAGAAGGAAGGAAGGAAGAAAAGCAGGCAAGCAGGAAGGAAGGAAGGATGGAAGGAAGGAAGAAAAGAAGGAAGAAAGGAAGGAAGGAAGGAAAAAAGGAAGGCAGACAGGCAAGCAGGCAGGCAGGAAGGAAGGAAGGCAGGAAAGAGAAGGAAGAGAGGAAGGAAAGAAGGAAGGAAAGAAGGAAGGAAGGAAGGAAAAAAGGAAGGCAGGCAGGCAGGCAGGAAGGCAGGAAGGAAGGAAGGAATGAAGGAAGCAAGCAGCAAGCAAGGAAGGAAGGAGGCAGGCAGCAGGAAGGAAGGAAGAAGGAAGGAAGCAAGCAAGGAAGGAAGGAAAGATGGAAGGAAGGAATGGAAAGAAGGAAGGCAGGCAGGCAGGAGGCAGGAAGGAAGGAAAGGAGGCAGGAAGAAGAAGAAGGAAGGAAGGAGAAAGGAAGAAAGGAAGGAAGGCATGCAGCAGGAGGAAGAAAGGAAAGAGGAAGGAAGAATGAAGGAAGGAAGGAGAGAAGGAAGGAAGGAAGCAGAAGGAAGAAAGAAGAAGGAAGGAAGGAAGAATGAAGGAAGGAAGGTAGAAGGAAGGAAGGAAGACAGAAGGAAAAAGAAGAAGGAAGGAAGGAAGAAGGGAAGGAAGGAAGGTAGGAAAGGAGGAAGCAGGAAGGAAGAATGAAGGAAGGAAGGAAGGAAGAAAGGAAGGAAGGAAGGAGAGGAGGAGGAAGAAGGAAATGGGAAGGAAGGAGAAGGAAGGAAAGGAAGATGAAAGGAAGAAAAAGAAGAAGAGGAAGGGAAGAAAAAGGAAAGGCAGGTAAGCAGGCAAAAAGAAAGGAAGGAAGGAAGGAAAAAAGAAAGGACAGGGAAGGCAAGCAGGCAGACAAGGAAGGAACGAAGGAAGAAAGGAAGGATGGAAGGAAGGAAGGAAGAAGGAAGGAAGGAAGAAGAAAGGAAGGAAGGAAAAAGGAAGGAAGGAAGGCATGCAGGCAGGAAGGAAGAAGAAAAGAAAAGAAGGAAAGGAAGGAAGAATGAAGGAAGGAAGGTAAAGAGAGAGGAAGGAAGAGAAGGAAGGAAGAAGGAAGGAAGGAAGGAAGAAGGAGGCAGGCAGGAAGGAAGGAAGGAAGGAAGAAAAGAAGGAGGAAGAATTGAAGGAAGGAAGGAAGGAAGAGAAAGAAGGAAGGAGATTGAAGAAGGAAGGCAGGAAGGAAAGAAAGGAAGGAAGGACCAAAGGTAGAAAGGAAAGATGGAAAGAACAAAAGCAGATAGGAAGGAAGGAAGGAAGGGAGAAGAAAAGATGAAAGAAACCAAGAAGGATTAGGAATATCCCAAATTTCATATGGAAGGACTCCCTGAAGTGGGATTGCAGCTACCTAAATGGTTGAGGGTGGGGGTGGGGATGGGGGGGGGGGAACAGTCGCATACGCCAAAAAAACCACTAACCCTCAACCCTCACCATCGGTGAACCTCGGAGATCTAGCCGGGAAATGCATATATATATATATATATATATATATATATATATATAGAGAGAGAGAGAGAGAGAGATAGATAGATAGATAGATAGATAGATAGATCGATCGATAGATAGATAGATAGATAGATAGATCGATAGATAGATAGATAGATAGATAGATAGATAGATCGACAGACAGATAGATAGATAGATCGATAAATAGATATATAGATATATAGATATATAGATAGATAGATAGATAGATAGATAGATAGATCGATCGATAGATAGATATATAGATAGATAGATATATAGATAGATAGATAGATATATAGATAGATAGATATATAGATAGATAGATAGATAGATAGATAGATAGATAGATAGATCGATCGATAGATATATAGATAGATAGATAGATAGATAGATAGATAGATAGATAGATAGATAGATAGATAGATAGATAGATAGATAGATCGATAGATAGATAGATCGATAGATAGATCGATAGATAGATAGATCGATCGATAGATAGATAGATAGATAAATAGATAGATAGATTTAAAATTTTAAAATATGGAAGGACAAATTTGCGGGGGGTTTGCTACTAACTAGAAACATGCATACACATTAAAGACAATGAGCAATCCCAAAATCCATGATTATGGAAGGACAATTTGGGGTGGAGGTTGGGAGGTCGCTACTATCTAGAAACATGCACACACACATTAAGATAATTATGGACAGTGCACGTGTTAAGGACCTTAGAACGCGTCGTGCCGAGGCATCTCAGGCAGCATTTGTCACAGGTCCTTAAGTGACTGCCGTCAACAGCCAAAAGAGAGAGATGTCATCGTTCAAGCCAATGATAAAACCCTCTACCCTGACGGCGATTAGGGAAGGAGTCGTTGTCATTGCCGTCGTCGTCGTCGTCATTGTCATTGTCGTCGTCGTCGTCGTCGTCGTCGAATGCTCAGGCAGCAAACTAGTG
>CM054158.1:32634126-32636626 GCA_028751875.1 Rapana venosa | reverse complement strand
CTCAAAATTGATAAGTTTGCAGGTTTTTCTTGAAATTTCACTTGTCTTCCACAAGTGTAGATTATGTCTTGTAAAGAAATGTGTATACTTAAAAAATAGTATTGAGTCTTTAATACTGTTTGCTTATCATTTTGCGATGAACTCTTGCTTTTCAGTTCCTGTTAGTATTCATATTATTTTTGGGTGTATTGCTGTTGGGTTTATTCTACTATTCTCCTGTTCAATATGTTTGTAATCCTCCATACCCCCAAAGGGGTGAAAGGAATTAAATCTTGAATCTTGAATCTTGTGTGTGTGTGTGTGTTTATTTTAATTTTTGGTTGAACCATTGATAAATTGTCTTTAAAAATACTGTGGCTGCTTACTTGCACTTGCTTCCCTCCCCTACCTTTTCCTTATTACTATAGTAAACTCTTTTGACAGAAACCACTACTTTGAAGTACATTCACATATAGTAAGCACCCCCAAAAAAGGCAGCCAAAACTTATATTACATCATGATGGGTTCAGTATTTTGATCTACAAATAGTCAAATAAATAGTCAGTAACAATAGTAGAAGCAAATACATATAAAAAAAAACCACACCCAGAAGCAGAACAAAAAAAGTTAAAAATAGCAAAGAACCCAACAAAAACATCAAGGACAACAACAACAACAACAACGCAGCAATAACATTCTTCTTCTTCTTCTTCTTCTTCTTCTTCTTCTTCTTCTTCTTTCTTCTTCTTCTTCTTCTTCTTCTTCTTCTTCTTCTTCTTCTTTCTTTTTCTTCGTCGCAATTTCTTCGCAATTCTTCGCACTTCTTTCTTTCTTCTTCTTCTTCTTCTTCTTCTTCTTCTTCTTCTTCTTCTTCTTCTTTCCTTCTTCTTCTTCTTCTTCTTCTGCCTTGTCGAACTCTCAGACATTGTTCGTCTTTCTCTCTTTGTCTGTGTCTGTGTCTCTTTGAATGTTTCATTATCACTTGCTCAATACCGAAAGAGAGAGACAAACAAATTAAAAAAAACAACCAGAAAAACACATAAATAAGATGAATGAGATCTTAAGATATGTTTCGGAGACCCACTGGGTAAAGAGAGGCTCCCAGTTATTCAGGCAAGGACGCAGACACTGCGTATGATTTAAAATTTCATGGAAGAGACTCTCTGTTTTTATGTCGATTGGAAGAGGTGATGATCAATGAAGGTCACAGGTGGAAGCTCAAGAGAAAGACTTTTTAATTTGGGTTAAATCCTCGTGCTTTTCAGACATTGTCACCAACTGAATGCATTCAAAAGGGTCACACCTTGCCCACACACGCACACACACCTGTAAACACACACACACACCTGTATACACACACCTGTAAACACACCCCCACACACACCTGTAAGCACACACACACCTGTATACACACATACCCTCTGTAAACACATACACACACATCTGAATATACACACACATACCCTCTGTAAACACATACACACACCTGTAACACACACACACACACACACACACACACACTCACACACACACACACACATACCCCCCCCCACACACACACACACACACACCCTCTGTAAACACACACACACACACACACACACACTCACACACAGACACAGACACACACTCTCACACACACACCCTCTGTAAACACACACACAAACACACACAACGGACGACAATCTTTACAAAACCGCATGCACACGTTAACTGGTTGCAAAAAAAAACAACAACAACACTTAAGTGTTTCTCCCATTATTCTCGAAACGAAGGAATAAATCAATAGCACACATTACCCCCCTCCCACTCCCCCACACACACACACGCACACACACACTTTCCCCCCTCACACACACACGGGGACTGGATGTAAAAAAAAGCACATGAGTGTTTATTGCATTATCATCGATATAAAAGAAAAAAAATAAATATTATGTTTGTTCGTTGATGTTTGTATGTTTTTGTAACGAAGATAGACATTGTTCTGAAAGCTGGGTAGCAGAAGGTCCGCAAAGAGAATGGAAACCCCTGGTAACCAAAAAAAAATTAGCCCTAATGGTTATTATTTTTGGTATGACATAATTATATTATAAGATCTTTTGTAAGAGCGGTCGCGCGGTGTGTATGTGTATGTGTGTGTGCGTGCGTGCGTGCGTGCGGCGCGCGCGCGTGTATCTATCTATCTATCTATCTATCTATCTCTAAAGCTAAGTCGAGACTGCCTTCAGAACCGTGACAAGCTCTTAACATAACAACTTGCACCTTCCTCGAAAGGAGATCTAAAAAACAATCCTCTGAAGTCGGAGTGTGGCTGCCTATAAGGCGAGGTACTGGGGGGGAAAAACAACAACAGTCATACACGTAAACTTCTCATTCAGTGTGCAATTTCAATCTCACGGTGATTCGTAGGTGGGATAGATGAATCAAGAGTGCGCATTCTGGGTGACCCCCTCAGAGTGTTAAGCTGGGGAACGAACAACAACAACAACAACAACAACAACAACAACAACAACAAATT
>CM054158.1:32609126-32616626 GCA_028751875.1 Rapana venosa | reverse complement strand
GTTACAGACTTTTTATGCAGTATTTCAATCATTTATTTTTTTCTTAGAGTCCATAATTTTCTCTTTTTTGTGGTGGTTGATTTATTTATGTGCTTATTCTTCCATCTTTTCCTCGTTCGTTCCCGCTTTGTTTTATTTCTTCATTCTTTTTTGGTTGTTGATTTATTTCTGTGTTTATTCTTTCATCCTTTCCTCGTTCGTTCCTGCTTTCTTTTATTTATTCCTTTCTTTTTGGTTGTTAATTTAATTATCTGCTTATTCTTTCATCTTTTCCTCGTTCGTTCCCGCTTTCTTTCATTTCTTCCTTTCTTTCTTCCTGTCCATTGTCTATTCTTTCCTTCTTTCCTTCCTTCAACCTTCCTTCTTTCCTTCAAGGGGTGGATGGGGGCGGGATGGGGGGGTTGGACATGGTGGGGGGTGGGGGGCGTTGTCGGGGTGGGAAGGGGGACAAGATAACCTGGTGATTAGAGCGATGAGATCACGAACTGAAGGCACGGATTTGAGCCACGCTACCAAGACGCCTCTTTGAGGGGATTTGTTTTCCCCTGGAGTTAACATCTGTGCTGACACCACTCTTACAAAAGTCCTTCGAATGGGACTATAAACCGAGGCCCCGTGTAAAATAAACGCACGCAGAATATCTTGCGCACACGTTAAAACCCTGTTCTATCTTTTTTGAAGAGTAGGTCATTGTATGCCGGTAGGAGAAAACGCGAGGACACTGGTGTCGTGTTTAGATGTCATTTCTGAAGGTCGGAGTGCATAATTATACCTTAATGGCGAGCAAACCGTCACCTTTTTTCGGGTTTCATCCATCCAGCCATCTATCCATCCATCACTCCATCACTCCATCCAACCATTCATCCACTCATTTGTTCATTTATCGTCCATCCTTCCATCTATCCATTCATCTATCTATCCATCCATTCATCCATTCCCAATGTTTCAGTCAACTAGTTCCAGACTCTCCTTAAGTTTCATCCATCCATCTATCCATCCATCCAACCATCCATCCATCCATCCAACCATCCATCCAACCATCCATCCATCCATCCAACCATCCATCCAACCAACCATCCATCCATCCATCCATCCATCCATCCATCCACAACCAATCCATCCATCCATCCATCCATCCATCCAACCATCCAATCCATCCAACTAACCAACCATCTATCCATCCATCCATCCAACCATCATCCACACCATCCAACCATCCATCCATCCATCCAACCATCCAACCATCCATCCATCCATCCATCCATCCATTCTCATTGTTGATGGTCAACTTATATGTTTTAGAGTCTCAGAGGGCAAGAAAGGTGGCTTCCCTTTTAGACTGGAAGGACATGCAGTTATCTTTCCCTTGGCGGGTCCTGCTCTTGCTAGGGGGCGGCCAGGCCATTGTTCATTTATGGGAGGTAAGACAATAGAGGTAAGGTTAGGGGTGAGGTGTGGGTGCGGTGTTGGTATGGTATGGTGTGGTGTAGTGTGGTGTGGTGTGGGGTGTGGTGCGTGTAGTGTAGAATGGTATTGTGGCATGGGGTGAGGTGTGGTGTGTGTGTGTGTGTGGGGAGGGGGATGTGTGTGGTGGGTAGTGGTCGATTGGTATAGTACGGTGAGCTACTGTTCTTGATGGTTTAATTGCCAGGCAATCGATCATCTATGGAAGGCCAGACCTTTTATGGTTTGGTATGGTTGGGCGAAGACGGGACAGCTCAGTGGTCAAAGCACTCGCTTCCCCCACAAAACGCTAAGGTTAAGCAGCCTTCAACATGGTTACCAAAGTGGATGGGTGACCGTTTGCACGCTTTGGCTTCAAGTACTGCTCTCCCTGTTCACCCGGTTGTAAATGGGTTCCTGCCCTCTTTAGGGTCAGGGAAGGTAAAGCAGCGAGAGAGAGAGAGAGAGAGAGAGAGAGAGAGAGAGAGAGAGAGAGAGAGGAGAGAGAGAGGATATGGAGCAGCCCTCAATATGCTGGTCTCTGGAGAAGTGAGGTCTCTGATATTTCGCAAAGGTTATGAGAACACTTTTACCTTTTATGGCTGGCTATAATTTTGGTGTTCGTGTGCGTGCGTGTGGTGTGTGTGCGTGTGTGTGTTGTGTGCGTGTGTGTGTGTGTGTGCGTGGCGTGCGCGCGCGTTTATGTGTGTGTGTGTGTGTTTGAGTGTTTCATTTGTGATTGGTGGATCGGTGGTCTAGAGGTAACGCGCCTGTCTAGAAAGCGAAAAGTCCGGTCGGAAGTGGGCGGTGGTTCAAATCCCGTTTGGACCCGAAAATTGTTCCCCATCCACTAGACCTTGAGTGGTGTTCTGGGCACTAGTCTTTCGGATGAGACGATAAACCGTGGTCCCGTGTGTTACACAAAAATTATTTAGCGCACGTCAAAGAACCCACGGCAACAAGAGAGTTGTCCCTGGCAAAATTCTGTAGAAAAAAGTCACTCTGATAGGGAAACAAATGCAGTTGTAGACAGAAAAAAAGGAAAACAAATGGGTGGCGCTGCTCTGTGGCGACGCGCTATCCCCGGGGAGAGCAGCCCGAATTTCACGCAGAGAAATCTGACGTGACTTGAAGTGATATAAATAAATAAATAAATAAATAAATAAATTCACCACATAAAATATAGTACACGTAATAAAAAATATACTATCCTATAGTTGGATGTAACATATTTACCTATTGTGATTGAATGTATACATGCATGCACGTGCATAGACACGGGCTCATGAGCGCGTGACTTGGGTTGGGGAAAGGGATGCGTGCTTGCATATGTGTGTGTGTGTGTGTGTGTGTGTGTGTGTGTGTGTGTTACGTACGTGTGCGTGTGCGTGTGCGTGTGTGTGTGTGTGTGAGTGTGTGGGGGTGATGTATCTTTGTGTCTTTGTGTATCTGTTTATCTATGTTTGTCCCTGTGTCTGTCTCTGCCTTTAGTTGTCTCTGAATCTGTCTTCTACATGTGCGTGTTTACAGATTGATGGCAAGTAGACAGACAGACAGCAGACAGGCAGGCAGACAAGCAGACAGACAGACAGGCAGACAGGCAAGCAGACAGACAGACAGACAAGTAGACAGACACATAGACAGACACACAGGCAGGCAGACAGGCAGGCAGACACACACACACACACACACACACACACACACACACACACCACACACACACACAGACAGGCAGGCGACAGGCAGGCAGGCAGGACAACAGACAGACATATAGGCAGAAGGTAGGCAGACAGACAGACACACAGACACACAGACAGGCAGGCAGGAGCAGGCAGACTGACAGACAGGCAGGCAGGCAGCAACACACAGACACACAGACAGAACACAGACCAGACAGGCAGGCGGGAAGGCAGGCAGGCAGACAGATGACTGAATGCGTGATTAGCAGTCAAGCAGACTCAATGATAGGCAGAATGAATGATTCATTCCTGGCTTCTTTAGCCAATGAGTAAGCACCTGACCATAATCAACTCCCTGTCTGTCTGTCTGTCTGTGGGTCTGTCTGTGTGTATCTGTCTGTCTCTCTGTCTGTGTCTGTCTGTCGTCTGTGTCTGTCCTCTCTCTCTCTCTCTCTCTCTCTCTTCTGGCTCCTGGCTCGTTCTCTACTCTCTCTCTCTCTCTCTTTCTCTCTCTCTCTCTCTCTCTCTCTCTCTCTTCTCTCTCTTCTTCTCTCTCTCTCTATCTCTCTCTCTATCTCTCTTCTCTCTCTCTCTCTTCTCTCTCTGGCTCTCTCTCTACTCTCTCTTCTCTTGATCTTGCTCTCTCTCTCACTGTCTCTCTCTCTCTCTCTCTCTCTCTCTCTCTCTTCTTCTTCTCTCTCTCTCTTCTCTTTTTGATTATTTATGCGTTTAGAATTTATTTATATGTTCCTGTATTCCTATTCACCATTGGCCATTTGGTTAGGTTGTATTGTAGCTTGACGCCATGTACCATTAAAGCATTTCGAGCCCGCCCTCTCTATTCTCAAACACAATCACACACACACACACACACATCACACAACACACGTTAAATGTAATCGTTAAATGTATTTTGTATTTATTTGTATCACCAAAAATTGTGTGTAGCCCCTTTGTAAATAGCACATCGGCCAATTGACAATATATTGGTTAATGCTCTCTTCATAACATTAATTCTATCTTTTCTTAAAATCATACGTTGAAATTTGTTGTGTTGTAGTTGGGATTTGCCTTTTGGTGTGTGTGTGTGTGTATGTTGTTGATAGTCCTTAATCTAGGGCAAGGACAGATGAAAAAAGTATATTACTCTGTTTTCCTTAGAAAATAAAGAGAATTCTCTCTATATATATTATTATCTCGCTATTGTTATGCTTATTCTATAACCCTCTATAAATAAAATTTTTTCATTGTTCATTGTTCTCTTCTCTCTATCTCTCTCTCTCTCTCTCTCTCCTCTCTCTCTCTCTCCTCTCTCTCATCTCTCTCTCTCTAACGGGAGGAAACGGGATAGCCTAGTGGTCAGAACATTGTGCTCGCAATCTGACGACGGGTATTTGATATCCGTTAAAGGGGATTTTTCCCTGGAGTTAACATCAGTGCAGACTCACTTCCCAAAAGTCCTTCGGATGAGACTCTAAACGAGGCCCGGTGCGAACGAGCGCACAACATCTTGCGCACGCGTTAAAACTGTTCCGTTTTTGTAAGGTAGCCATTGTGTGCCGGTGGGAACAGATGACAGAATTGACAAAACCGCATACACACGGGGATTGAATGTAAAAAAAAAAGCACATGAGTGCTTACTCCATTGTCCTCGATGTAAAAGAATAAAGAAAGAAATAAAGAAATAAAGAAATAAATAAATGAATGAATATCTATCTATCTTCAAGATTTTATTTCAAGAAAACCCATAAGGGGTACAAGGATGTAACAACTCTCTCTCTCTCTTCTCTCTCTCTCTCTCTCATCCTCTCTCTCTCTCTCTCTCTCTCTCTCTCTTCTCTCTCTCTCTCTCTCTCTCAAGGGTTCTGACCTTTGGGAGTGGGTGATGGCGGAAATAAGGGTTGAGAGAGGAGGAGGAGGAGGGAGGCCGGCGGGAGAAGGGGACTAATGTTTCCATGGTACTTTCTTGACGCTCACCGCTGTCATGGCGCTACTCACCCAAATTGCTGGCGCGTTCTTCTCTCACGGCTCACTCCCGTTCTCTTCCTCTGCGTGAGTTCATGCGTTTGTTATGTGTGTGTGTGGGAGAGGGGAGGGGGGGGCGTGAGGAGGGAGGGGGGGAGGTACTATGTGAGTGTGCTGTGTGTGTATGTGTGTGTTGTGTGTGTGTGTGTTGTGTGTGTGTGGTGTATATTGTTGAGTGCTTTGTTGTGTGTGTGTTTGTGTTGTGTGAGTGTGTGTGGTGTGTGTGTGTTGTGTGTGTGTGTATGTGGTGTGTGTTGTGGGTGTGTGCTGTGGGTGTGCTGTGGGTGGAAGCTTGTGGGTGTGCTGTGTGTGCTGTATGTGTGTGCTTGTGGGTGTGCTGTATGTGTGTATGTGTGTGTGCTGTGTGTGTGCTGTGTGTGTGTGCTGTATGTGTGTACTGTGTGTGTGCTGTGTGTGTGCTGTTTGTGTGCTGTGTGTGTGTGTGTATGTGTGTACTGTGTGTTGTGCGGTTTTGTGCTGTGTGTGTGCTGTGGGTGTGCTGTGGGTGTGTGCTGTGGGTGTGCTGTGTGTGTGTGCTGTATGTGTTGTACTGTGTGTGGTGTGCTGTTGTGTGCTGTTGTGTGCTGTGTGTGTGCTGTGGGTGTGCTGTGGGTGTGTGCTGTGGGTGTGCTGTGTGTGTGTGTGCTGTGGGTGTGCTGTGTGTTGTGCTTTTGTGTGTGTGTGTGTGTGTGTGTTGTGCTGGGTATGCTGTGTGTGTGTGCTGTGAGGTGTGTGCTGTGTGTGTGCTGTGGGTATGCTGTGTGTGTGCTGTGAGTGTGTGTGTGTGTGCTGTGTGTGGTGCTGTGTGTGTGCTGTGTGTGTTGTAGGTGTGCTGTGTGTGTGCTGTGTGTGTGTTCTGTGGTGTGTGTCTGTGTGTGCTGTGGGTGTGCTTGTTTGTTGTGTGTCTGTGTGTGCTGTGGGTATGTGATGTGTGTGTGCTGGGGTGTGTGCTGTGTGTTGTGTGCTGTGTGTGTGCTGTGTGTGTTGTAGGTGTGCTGTGTGTGTGTGCTGTGTGTGTGTGCTGTGTGTGTGTGCTTTTGTGTGTGTGCTGTGTGTGCGTGTGTGTGCTGTGTTGTGTGCTGTGTGTGTGCTGTGTTTTGCTGTGGTGCGTGTGTGTGTGTGCTGTGTGTGGTGTGTGTGTGTGTGCTGTGTGTGTGCTGTGTGTGTGCTGGGGGTGTGTGTGTGTGTGCTGTGGGTGTGTGCTGTGTGTGTGTCTGTTTGTGTGCTGTGGGTGTGTGTGTAGGTGTGCTGTGTGTGTGCTGTGTGTTGTGTGCTGTTTTGTGCTGTGGGTGTGTTGTAGGTGTGCTGTGTGTGTGTGCTGTGTGTGTCTGTGTGTGTGCGTTGTGGTTGTGTGGGGGTGTGTGTT
Organism: Rapana venosa; assembly: GCA_028751875.1. Taxonomy (NCBI): domain Eukaryota; kingdom Metazoa; phylum Mollusca; class Gastropoda; order Neogastropoda; family Muricidae; genus Rapana; species Rapana venosa. The sequence continues at coordinate 32,610,113 of CM054158.1, read as the reverse complement.
GCTGTGGTTTGTGTGTGCTGTGTTTGCTTGTGCTTGTGTGCTGTGTGTGTGTGTGCTGTGTTGTGTGTGTGTGTGTGCTGTGTGTGTGCTTGTGTGTGTGGTGCTGTGGGTGTGCTGTTTTGTGTGTTCTGTGGGTGTGCTGTGTGTGTGCTGTGTGTGTGTGTGCTGTGTGTGTGTGCTGGTGTGTGCTGTGTGTGTGTGCTGTGGGTGTGCTGTGTGTGTGTGCTGTGGGTGTGTGTGTGTGTGCTGTGGTGTGTGTGTGTGTGTGCACTGTGTGTGTGCTGGTGTGTGTTGGCTGTGTATGCTGTGGGTGTGCTGTGGGGTGTGTGCTGTTGTGTGTGTGCTGTGTGTGTGCTGTGTGTGTGCTGTGTTTTGCTGTGTGTGCTTGTGTGTGCTGTGTGTGTGTGTGTGTATGTGCTGTTGTGTGTTGTGGCTGTGTGTGTGCTGTGTGTGTTGTGTGTGTGTGTGCTGTGTGTGCTGTGTGTGGTGCTGTGGGGTGTTGTGTGTGTGCCTGTGTGTGTGTGTGCTGTGTGTGTGCTGTGGGTGCGTGTGTGTGTGCTGGGGTGTGTGTGGTGGGTGTGTGTGCTGTGTGTGTGCTGTGTGTGTGTGCTGTGGGTGTGTGCTGTGTGTGTGCTGTGGGTGTACTGTGTGTGTGTCTTTGGGTGTGATGTGTGTGGGGCTGTGGGTGTGCTGTGTGTGTGTGCTGTGGGTTTGTGGTGTGTGGTTGTGCTGGTGTGTGTGTGTGTGTGTGGTGTGTGTGTGTGTGCTGTGGGTGTACTGTGTTTTGTGTGCTGTGGTGTGTGCTGTTTTGTGCTGTGTGTGTGTGTGTTGCTGTGGGTGTGTTTGTGGGGGGTGCTGTGGGTGGTGCTGTGTGGTTTTGTGTGTGTGCTGTGTGTGTGTGCTGTGTGTGTGCTGTGTGTGCTGTGTGTGTGCTGTGGGTGTGCTGTGTGTGTGCTGTGGGTGTGCTGTGTGTGTGCTGTGTGTGTG
>CM054158.1:32594126-32599126 GCA_028751875.1 Rapana venosa | reverse complement strand
TTTACTACCTGTTCCATGTGGGGGAGACAACCCCGACCCAAACAACCAGTCAGGAGCGGGATGGGCTCCACCTGGCTGTACTTGCCCTAGATACACTGCATGATGAAGAAAATACCAATGGCCATACCGGATCGGTCGTCGCCCGGGTCAACAAGGACCGCGCCTTCTGTCTCCCATCAGGGCAGAGGTGTAAAGTATGCTACTGGTGGAACCCGAATCCGTGTAAGAGATTATATTACCACGGCAACATGGAATGTCAAATCACTTGCCCAAACAGGAAAGCTACAAGAACTCACCCACGAACTGAAGAAGTACACCTGGCATATAGTGGGCCTTTGTGAAGTCAGATGGAAGAATTTTGATAAATATCTTACTGATGATGGACATGTACTCCACTATAGTGGTAAATTAGACAAGCACACCAATGGCGTAGGCTTCCTTGTCAACAAGAACATCAAAAACTGAGTGCTCGGGTGCTGCCCAGTAACCAGTAGACTTATAACCATCCGCCTCAAAGCAGCCCCTTTCAACATCACGGTGGTACAAGCTTGTGCGCCAACATCAGAACATGATGATGAAGTAGTAGAGGAATTTTACATGCAGCTCCAGGGCATCATCGACAAAGCTAACAAAAAAGACATCCTAATTATTCAAGGAGACTGGAATGCTAAGGTGAGTGCTGATGCACTGAAAGACTGGAGCAAATTCTGTGGACCCTCCTGTAATACAGCTAGCTACCAACGAAAGAGGACTCAGACTACTGGAATTTGCCAGCTATAACGACATGGTGCTTGCAAACACCCTTGGGGAACACAAGGCATCCCGACGCTGGACGTGGCATGCACCTAATGGAACCCATCACAACCAGATTGATTACATACTGGTAACAAAACCGTGTTCAGATCTGGCATCAACAGAGCCAAGACGAGGACATTTCCAGGTGCAGACATGGGCAGTGACCACGACCTGGTGCTCTTGAACTTTAAAATCCAGCTGAAAAAGATCAACAAGCCTAAGAACATCAGGCTAAAATTCAACCTAGAAAGATTGAAGGACCCTACCATCGCAAAAGCCTTCCAAGCAAAAATAGGTGGAAAATTTGCTGCACTAATTACACTTGATAAAGATGCAGAGGCAATAACCAACAGTTTCAATGCAGTGATGACGGAAACAGCAAAGGAGCTACTTGGCAAGCACCGCCAGTAAAAACAACCATGGATCACAGATAAAATCCTGGATATGTGTGACAAACGAAGTAAATTGAAGAGTGTAAGTACACAACAGGAGCAGGGGAATACACAGAGATCAGCAAAAAATCAAGAAAGTCATGAAAAAGGCCAAAGAAGAATGGATTGAGAAACAATGTTCAGATATTGAAGAAAATTTGACCAAGAACAACAGCAGAAGAGCCTATCAAATTGTGAAAGAGCTCACACAGCAGAAACAGACAAGAGTCACCAGCATCGAAGACAAAGAAGGAAACTGCCTCACAGAGGAAAAAGATATCATTAACAGATGGACAGAGTATTGTTCAGAGCTCTACAACCATCAGACACAAGGTGACTCCAGTGAACTTACAAGTCAGGACTCGTCAGAAGATGATGACTTTCCTATCCTTCGTGAAGAGGTTGAGGCAGCAATCAAATCACTGAAAAATGGGAAAGCTGCAGGCATTGACAAAATCCCAGCAGAGCTGATCAAATACGGGGGAAAAGTGACAGACATCCTCACAAGAATTTGCAACAAGATCTGGCAGACTGGAGAGTGGCCAACACCTTGGACCCAATCACTCATCATCATGCTCCCCAAGAAAGGCAATCTACAGCAATGCCAAAACTATCGAACGATCAGTCTCATAAGCCATGCCAGTAAAGTGATGTTAAAAGTCATCTTGAACAGACTAAAGCCACGAGCAGAAAAGATCATCGCTGAAGAACAGGCAGGCTTCCGCCCAAACAGAAGCACCACAGAACAAATATTCAACCTGCAGGTTCTGTGCGAGAAATACAGCCAGCACCAACAGAAACTATACCACGTCTTCATAGACTTCAAAAAGGCGTTTGACCGTGTATGGTACGACGCATTATGGGCTACGTTGAAGAAATACAACATGGGACAAAAGATCATTCGGACCATCAAAGAGCTATACACAAAAGCCACCAGCGCAGTGCTCTTCCAAGGCATAGTTGGAGAGTGGTTCCATACCTCAGTGGGAGTTCGTCAAGGCTTTCTCCTATCGCCAACACTGTTTAATGTCTTCCTTGAGCGCATAATGACTGATGCCTTAGAAGATCACACTGGAAGTCAGTATTGGGGGGCGGATAATCACCAACCTCAGGTTTGCTGATGACATCGACGGACTTGCAGGAAATGAACAGGAACTAGCCAACCTAGTGTATCACCTGGACAAAACATCCTCCAGATATGGCATGGAGATCAGTGCCGAGAAAACAAAACTCATGACAAACAGTGCCCAGCCAAGCACTACCAAGATCAAAGTCAGTGGAAAAGAACTTGAGGTTGTAGATCACTTCAAGTACCTTGGACTAATTATTAGTGAAGAAGGTTCAAAAACCGAAATCCTCGCAAGAGCTGCACAAACAATAGCAGCAATGGCAAAGCTCAAGACTATCTGGAAATACCGAAACATCTCTCTCAGGACCAAGGTCAAGCTACTGCATGCACTAGTCATCTCTACATATCTGTATGCGTGCGAATCCTGGACATTGAATGCAGATCTACAAAGGAGGATCCAGGTTCTAGAGATGAGATGCCTCAGAAGACTCCTTGGCATTTCATACATGGACCACACTACCAACAACGAAGTCCTACAAACCATCACCCAACAAGTAAAGCACTACGAAAACCTGCTGACCACAGTCAAGAAAAGGAAGCTCAAATGGTACGGACATGTGACTAGATCAGATGGGCTGTCCAAAACCATACTGCAGGGAACAGTGCAGGGAAGAGAAGGCGAGGCAGACAGAGGAAGAAATGGGCAGACAACATCACTGAATGGACAGGGAAGAGCTTCTCCACAACCCAGGCACTTGCACACAACCGCCGCAAATGGAGCCAGCTGGTGCAATGTTCGTCAATGCACTGCCCCTACGACTCCGGAGGGGATTATGGGAGCAGATGAGATGAGAGATGACAGCAGCTGTGGTTCATAATGATTTTTCTTATTATTTCCCATTTCATAATGATTTATTCCCTTTCACTTTTTATTCTAGCTTACTGTTGAGCTATCTCAACCTATTTGCGTCGCAGGGGATACGGATGAGTTAGAAATGTTGCCCGTTACTGTCTTACATCTTTGTTGTTGTTGTTGTTGCTGCTGCTGCTGTTGCTGTTGTTGCTGTTGTTATTGTTGTTGTTTGTGTATGTGATGGAGGTGGTTGTAGTGGTGGTGGTGGAAATGGTGGTGGTGGTGGTGGTGGTTGTGGATGTGATGGAGGTGGTGGTGGAAATGGTACTTATCTTCCCCATCAAATACACCGATACGCAAAGCTTTTTTTTTTTAACCCTAGGCCAAAGTATCTTCTTTTTTTATATTTTGGTTTGCACAAAGGAATCATCATCCAAAGTGACACGCTTGACTAGACATGACCTTGTGCCGGAAGGTCAAGGTGGTACTCTTTTTTTTTTAGTTCGAGAGGCTGGGGAATGCCAGAAAGGAAGGGATGAGCAAGAGGAGGGACAGGATAGGTGGGTCAGTTTGGTGGGAGGGGACAGGGAGGGGGAGGGGGTGGCTGGGGGGGGGGGGGTGACGAGGAGGAGGAGGAGGAGAGGAGGAGGAAGCAGTAACCATGGCGAAGAAGGGAAGGGAGGGTGGGTGGGTGGAGAGAGGTTCAAGTACATGGGTGGGAGTGAGTGCAGGTGAAAAAAGGAAAGGTAGAGAAAATGACTGTAGTTCGTACTTGATGTTGTGTTGTTTTTGTGTGTGTGTGTGTTGTAAGTGTGTGTGTGTGTGTGTGTGGTGTGTGTGTGTGTGTGCGCGCGTGGTATGTATGTGCGTGCGTGCGTGCGTGCGTGTGTGTGTGTGTGTGTGTTGTGTGTGTGGTGTGTGTGTGTGTGTGTGTGTGTGTGTGTTGTGTGTGTGTGTACTGTGTGTTAATTCTTTAATATCGAGGATAATGAAATAGCACTCATGTGCTTTTTTTTACATCCAGTCCGCGTGTGTATGCGGTTTTGTCAATTCTGTCATCTGTTCCCACCGGCACAAAATGGCCTACTCTTACGAAAAGCGGAACAGGATTTAACGTGTGCGCAAGATATTCTGCGTGCGTTCGCACACGGGGCCTCGGTTTATAGTCTCATCCGAAGGACTTTGGGGAGAGTGGAGTCTGCACTGATGTTAACTCCAGAGGAAAATATCCCCTTGAACGGGAATCGAACACCGGGTCGTCAGATTGCGAGCGCAATGCTCTGACCACTAGGCTATCCCGTGTGTGTGTGTGTGTGTGGTGTGTGTGTGTGTGTGTTGTGTGTGTGTGTGTGTGTGGTGTGTGTGTGTGCGCGCGCGCGCGCGCGCGTGTGTGTGTGTGTGTATGTGTTGTGTGTGTGTGTGTGTGTGTGTGTGTGTGTGTGTGTGTGTGTGTGTGTGTGTGTGTGTGTGTGTGTGTGTGTAACGTTTCCATAATATACCAAGGGAAGAAAGAATATGGTCAAAATGCAATAGGTCTGTTTTAGGGGATGAATTCCATTTTATCAAGGAATGTCCCCACTTCAAACATTTTACGACAAGATTTTGTTTCCCCGACATTTTCTTCAACGCATGTCCAGTTAAAAATGTGTAGGCAAACTAAATGCAAATCTCGAAAAGTTCTCCTGTCGCTCTCAAAATTCGTAAGATGTTCAGGTATTTCTTGAAATTTCAATTGTCTTTCACAAGCGTAGATTATGTTTTTTTTAAAAATATGTATACTTAAAAATAGTATTGATTCATTAATACTGATTGCTTATCATTATGCGTTGAACTCTTGCTTTTCAGTTCCTGT
>CM054158.1:32584126-32589126 GCA_028751875.1 Rapana venosa | reverse complement strand
TTATTATATATTATTATAATTTTATTATTATTATTATTATTCTACTTGCCTGCTCTTCTTTGAAAATAATAATATTATAAATAATAATAATAATAATAATAATAATAATCATAATAATAATAATAATAATAATAATAATAATAATAATAATAATAATAATAATAATAATAATAATAGTAATAATAATAATAATAATAATAATAATAATAATGTATGAATTTATATAGCGCTGAATCTTGTAAAGCAACAAATCAAAGCGCTCAATATCAACTATATCACCCCAATTCTGTATGGCTTTTTCACTGTTAAAATCGTCTTCCGTTTCAAGATCAGATTGATGGGTTGCCTGGTCATGTCAATATTAAAATTGTTGTAAGCATGGGAAACATGGACCATAGCAGCAGACATTAAAAGAAGGATACATTCAATGGAGATAAGACGCTTTTTAAAAATTATTTATACCACTTTTAAGTCACGAGGTTTCTCTGCGTGAAATTCGGCATGCTCTCCCCATGGGGAGAGCGCGTCGCCACAAGAGCAGCGCCACCTTTTTTTTTTGGGTCCCTAACTGTATTTGTTTCCCTATCAGAGGGGCTTTTTTAAAGAATTTTGCCAGGGACAATTCTCTTGTTGCCGTGGGTTCTTTTACGTGGTTTGAAAATTTTGTGTCACACACGGGACCTCGGTTTATCGTCTCATCCGAAAAACTAGCGCTCAGACCACCACTCTTCGTTTAATGGATGGGAGAACAGTTTCGGACCCAAACAGGATTCGAACCTCCGCACACTTTCGACCCGGACTTTTCGCTTTCTTGAAAGGTGCATTACCTCTAGACCACCGGTCCACCGATTTGGTATTTGCAAACCCCTTGGAATCTCATACAGAGATAGCATCGCTAATGAGGAAGCGAGAACCAGAATTAAAAACGCCATCAGAACATATGTTCTTTCTCTATTTCTGGTCCATCAATCTGGAATGACCTCCCTCTCTCCCTTCGTGAAAAGCCTACTTACGACAGCTTTAAATCCAGCCTCAAGACATACCTATTTCAAACCTAAGATTTTTCCCTCTTGTTTAATCTCATATCTGTCCCTGCCTTTAAAAGCCAAAATTCCATCACCCTGCTGAAATGTAGAAACTCTGTGTGTGTGTGTGTGTGTGTGGTGTGTGTGTGTGTGTGTGTGTGTGTGTGTGTGTGTGGTGTGTGTGTGTGTGTGTGTGTGTAGTGTGGTGTGTGTGTGTACAAATGTGTGTGTATGTAAAATATTGCGAATCATTGTTGTTGCTTGTGTAGGACCGGATTGAATGGAAGCGCTCTGATTTGTAATTGCAAGATATAGCGCTCTATAAATTCCATATATTTTTTTTTTTATTATTATTATTATTATTATTATTATTATATGAAGAGCGCCTGACTTCAGTGAGAAAAACGCAAACTGAAGTGGTACGGGCACGTCACACGAACACCTGGACTGGCCAAGACTGTCCTACAGGGAACAGTACAAGGAGGGAGACGAAGAAGAGGCAGACAGAGAAAACGATGGGAAGTCAAACATCAGAAAGTGGTTGGCCTTGATTGAAACGATCTGCAAAAGGAAAGCTGAGGACAGCAGGAAGTGGAGGAAGCTGGTTGCAAAATCTTAAGCTGTGCCCCCCACGGCCTACAAAACTATAGAATAGGTGAAGGTGAAGGTGAAAAATCACTTTCAATCAAAACTAAAAACGATGTCCAGACTGTTTCGAAACAAACTGTGCTTGTTTCAGTTTTACAGGTTAAATAAAGCACCTTGTTCATTTTTTAAGCTCCGCATAGGCCTACTTGAAGTGATGAAGTCGAGACCAGTCGTGCCGAGTTTTCATTAAATATGAACAGAACACGAGTACCGTGTTTTGGTTTTGGTGGTTTTTGGTTTTTTTAGCTGTCTCCAGAGTACTATCACAATCACAGATGGGATCATTCACTTAATGACTATAGAGATCGAATGATGCCTATCTGTTTCCCTGTTTCTGTGCAGTCATTCAACTTTCAGTGTAGGCAAGTGACGGCAGGAAAAAAACATGACTGCTTAGATGGTGGGGGGAGGGGGGGGGGGGGGGGGGGGGGGGCGTTAATTAAAACATATGAATCCCCGAAAACAGAATGCGGCTGTTTTCATGGTGAGCGAAAATAATAATAATAATAATAATAATAATAATAATAATAATAATATAACAACAACAACAACAACAATAATAATAATAATAATAATGTATGGAATTTATATAGCGCTGAATCTTGTAAAGCAACAAATCAAAGCGCTCAAATCAAAGCGAAAACGGTTGCGAACGAAATATTCTCACCATCGGTGAGCTCTAGCCTCGAAGGGAAAAAATATAGATAAATATTTTTTAAAAAGGTAGAGAAGTCCCATAACCTATATTAAGGTCGTAGGGGAGCGAGGCGTCAGAGACCTCACTTCTCTAAGGCCAGCAGATTGACGGCGGTGGCGCCCATCTCCTCTCCCTCGCTGCTTTACCTTCCCTGACCCCTAAAGAGGGTAGGTACCCATTTACAGCTGGGTGAACTGGGGGAACTGTACTGAAGCCAAGGCGCGCAAACGGTCACCCATCCAACTGGTAACCACGCTCGACGCTGCTTAAGTTGGCTGGGGGAAAGCGAGTGCTCCGACCACTGAGCTATCCCGTCCCCCCAATAATAGATAAATATATTAGAACATAATCAAGTATCCCTTACGTTGACGTTTATAATTGCTGTCTTTGTGAATGTCGTGCCTACACACTTTTGAATAGTTGTTGTTGTTGGGGTTTTTTTTCGGGGGTTTTTTTGGGGGGGGGGGGGGGGGGGGGGGGGGGGTTGCTGTACACTACAGTTCTTATCTTCAAGAATACTATAGGTTGTTTTTTTAATTATATATAAAAGAGAACTATTTTGTTAACGCTTGTATACCATACTTCCATCGTGGGTTTTTTTCTTTTTGTTTTAAGGTTTACTATACTGACTCGAGTCCTCATTAATTTATAGATTAAGCAATGATTTTGTAAAGACTAACCAATTTACATAATTCTACACCATACTTCTATTGTTAATTTTGGTTTTAGTATTTCCCATCCTTGCCCTATTTTTTTTTGTAAAATTTATATCGAGGATAATGGAAGAAGCGCTTATGTGCTTTTTTTTTTACATCCAGTCCCCATGTTTATGCGGTTTTGTAAATTTTGTCATCAGTTTGTTCCCACCGGCACAAAATGGCCTACTCTTACGAAAAGCGGAACAGGATTTAACGTGTGCGCAAGATGTTCTGCGTACGTTCGCACACGGGGCCTCGGTTTATATTCTCATCCGAAGGACTTTTGGGGAAAGAGGAGTCTGCACTGATGTTAACTCCAGGGGAAAATATCCCCTTTGAACGGGAATCGAACCCGAGTCGTCGGATTGCGAGCGCAATGTTCTAACCACTAGGCTATCCCGCCCTATTACTTATGTAGAGATTAACCATGGATTTTGCGAAGACAACAAAACACGTGACTTGACAATTTAAAATAAAAAATCCATAAATGGCGTTACCGAAATAAGAAAACAACAGCAAACTAAAACAACCAAACAACAACAAAATATGTGATAAGAAGTGTATGTGTATTTATTATTATTATCATTATATTATTATTATTATTATTATTATTATTATTATTATCGTCATTATTATCATCAGTAGTATTATTATTATTATCATTATTATCATCAGTAGTATTATTATTATTATCATCAGTATTATTATTTCGAGGATAAACGAGCGTGTGTGTTTGTTTGTGGTGGTGGGGGGAGGGTGGAGGGTGGAGAGTGGAGAGAAATTAGACGCAGTAAAATCAATAGCAGACACACACAAAAGCAAATCGATGGAAAACCATGACAACCATAGCGTGTTTCAGACAAACCTGCCTCTATCAATCCCGAAGATAGCAGAGCAGGCCAGTCTCCCCTCCCCCCCCCCCCCCCCCCCCCCCCCCCCCCCCCCCAAAAAAAAAAAAAAAAAAAAAATAAGAATGGTCACGTCAGAACCACTAACCGTGACAGCCAAGGGTGACTCACCTACCAAGTGTGTGGTATAGCGCTATCCACCCACCGCACCCCCTTCCCTTTAATAGCGAAACGGTCTGTTGTCGTGTCATGGTAGACTGGACACTAGACAGATTGTGTGTGTGTGTCGTGTGGTGTGTGTGTGTGTGTAGTATGTGTGTGTGTAGTTTGTGTGTGTGTGTTTTGTGTGTGTTGTGAGTCGTGTGTGTGTTTGTGTGTGTGTTGTGTGTAGTGTTTGTGTGTAGAGTTTTTGTTTGGTTTGTGTGTGTGAAGTGTGTAGTGTTTGTGTGTATGTGTGGTGTTTGTGTGTGTAGTTGTGTGTTTGTGTGTGGTAGTGATTGATGTGTGTGTGAGTGTGTGTGATGTGTGTGTGTCGTGTGTGTGTGTGTGTGTTTGTGTGTAGTGTGTGTGTGTTTGGTGTGTGTCGTGTGTGTGTTTGTGTGTGTAGTGTGTATGTGTGTTTGTGTTTGTGTGTGTGTGTAGTGTGTTTGTGTGTGTAATTTGTGTGTGTGTGTGTAGTTGTGTGTTTGTGTAGTTGTGTGTTTGAGTGTGTATGTGTGAGTGTGTGTGTGTGTCAAGTCAAGTCAAAAACACTTTAATCATCCCATGAAGGGCAATTACAATACTGACAGGCACATTGATACCTACAATTATCTCACAAGACACAAGAAAAATACATTTCAGATTGTTATAAGAATTCCAAGATAGCTTTAAAAAATTATTATACACAAACACAAACCCAGGTGCGCACGCACCGCGTACACACACACACAACACACACAACACCACCACACACACACAAACAACAAACACACACACACACACACACACACACACACACACACACACACACACCAATGTAGGAATACAATGTTGTAAATACCATTGATTGGAAAAGAAATTAAAATTTTATTTTTTTTGCGTG
>CM054158.1:32576626-32579126 GCA_028751875.1 Rapana venosa | reverse complement strand
ATAATAATGTCTAATTTTCCGCTCTAGGTCGAAAAGAATTATGTCCTTGCTCAGGAACTTACTAGGGACGGGATAGCCTGGTGGTTAGAGTGATGCACTAGTGATCTCCTGACCCGGGTTCTAATCTCGTTCATAAGGATTTTTCTTCTAGAGTTAACATCAGCGCTGATTTCACTCCCCCCCCCCCCCACCCCCCAATGGTCTTTCGGATGAGATTAATAATAATAATAATAATAATAATAATAAAATGGAACTTATATAGCGCTATATCATGCAAAGACAAATCATAGCGCATGCATTCAACCTAATCTTACACAGTCATGCAATCAATGATAAATAATCAATAGTTTAAACAAACAGATATTTACAAACATGGTGCGCTGCAGACAAAATCTATGAAATAAAATTTCAATAATCAAATGTTTTCCAAAAGCACACACACACTCACACAGGTCGTATACTTTAGCAGGGTGATAGGACATGGGTTAGTGAAGGTGGGATAGCTCTGATATGAAACAGGAGGGGGGAAATCTTCGGTTTGAAATAAATATGTCTTGAGGCTGGATTTAAAAGTGTCATAACTAGGTTTCTGGAGAAGAGAGAGAGGGAGCTAATTCCAGGTCGATGGACCCGAAATAGAGAAAGAACGGCGGCCAACAGTGGATTGGTTGAATCTAGGTATTCGTAGGCACAATATATCTGCAGTAGAGCGGAGGGAACGTGAAGGAGTGTACAGGTTAAGGCATTCACAGAAGTAGGAGGGTGCAGTTTTTTGGACATTTGTAACAGAGGGTACCGATCTTATAATTTACTCTCTGTGGCACAGGCAGCCAGTGGAGAGATCGCAAGAGAGGGGTAATGTGCTCAGATTTTTTTCTTTCTGAGAACTAGTCGAGCTGCGGAGTTTTGTATACGTTGAAGGGAGTGGATAGATGATGCTGGCAGACCAGACAAAAGAGAATTACAATATTCCAGACGTGAAAGAATGAGAGAAGTGACAAGTTTGGCTGTTGCATCAGTGGACAGGTACTTTCGAATTGCACTAGTACGCGTAATTGATAGTAGCACGACTGGCAGGTCTGGGTGATGAATTTTTGCATAGAGTGTGTGTTGTCGATAACGACACCTAGATACTTCACAGCAGTGGATAGAGGGACTGATGTATTGCCGAGTTCTATTGAAGCTGTTGTAATGGAAGAGAGTTTGTGTTTGGTCCCTATGAGCATGGCTTCGGTTTTATCTGCATTTAGCTGTAATTTGTTTTGTGTCATCCAGTTTTGATTATCTTCTAAGCAGCGGGTCATATTTGTCAGGAGAGAAGGCAGATTTTCAGGAGTAACACTGCTTTGAATCTGAGTCATCTGCGTAAAAATGATGGTTGATTTGATGAGGTTCCGTGCGTGAACGCAAGTAAAACATCTTTTGCACACGTTGAAACCCGTTCCGCTATTTGGAAGAGTAGGCCATTGTGTGCCGGTAGGAACGGATGACAAAGTTTACAAAAATGCATACACACGGTGACTAATTGTAAAAAAAAACCGCATGCGTACTAATTCCTTTATCTTAGAAATTAAAGAATTAAAAAAATGAAAAGTATAGTGTCCTTTAGCGGCTACTCAGCGATTGCATGTTATTGGTTGTATGGCTGTGTAATAATAGGTTGAATGCAAGCGCTTTGATTTGTCTTTGCAAGATATAGCGCTATATACATTCCATTTGATGATGATGATGATGATGATGATGATGATGATGATGATGATGATGATGATGATGATGATGATGATGATGATGATGATGATGATGATGATGATGATGATAAATGATGATGATGATGATGACGACGATGATGGGAGCGCGACGATGATGAGACGACGACGAGACGACGACGATGATGATGATGATGATGATGATGATGATGATGATGATGATGGAGGAGGGGAGGAAGGGGAAATTATTTTTATTTTATTATTATTTATTATTATTTTTTATTTATCATCATCATTATTATAAATTATTATCATTATCATCATTATTATTATTATCATTACTACTACTACTACTACTACTACTACTACTACAACTACTCCTCGATCTTACTTCACCTCCTGCTCGCATAGAAGTTGACTATTGCCAAACGCAGGTACGTGCGTGCTATAAAGCCTGGGCCCACTTCTGAGTCCAGCATACCCATCCATACACCACCAGCCGCTGCTTGTCTCCCTGCCACGCCGCAGAGTTCCGAGCAACATTGCGTTCTGGTCCGGCCTGGTATTTTATTTATTTATTTTATTTATTTTATACCACTTTAAGTCACGAGATTTCTCTGCGTGAAATTCGGGCTGCTCTCCCCGGGGAGAGCGCGTCGCCACAAGAGCAGCGCCACCCTTTTTTTTTCTTTTTTTTTTTTTCTTTTGGTCTGCAACTGTATTTGTTTCCCTATCAGAGTGGCTTTTTTCTAAGAATTTTGCCAGGGACAACTCCCTTGTTGCCGTGGGTTCTT
>CM054158.1:32556626-32569126 GCA_028751875.1 Rapana venosa | reverse complement strand
GGAATGGCCAAGGGAAACAGCAAAACAGCTTACGACACTCTGAAATCACTAACCAAAACCACACAGCCTAAATCCTCTGTTATTAAAGACAAAAAAGGAAATCTTTTAACGGAAAGCAATGCCATCCTCCAACGCTGGACGGAATACTGTGAGGGATTGTATAACTACCCACTACGCCCAGACGCCCAGCATAGTTTCTGACAAACCCCCTGAACACCAAGATAAAGACCCACCAATATTATGGTGTGAAGTAGACACGGCTATTAAACAATTGAAGAAGGGGAAGTCCCCTGGAATCGATAACATTCCAGCTGAACTCATAAAAAGGGAGGGAATGAAACAGCAAGGTGATTCACGGAACTTTGTCAGAAGATTCACGACACCAAAGAATGGCCAGAAAAATGGACACAGTCTCTTGTAATACCCCTATCAAAGAAAGGAAACCTCAAGCAATGCCAGAACTACAGAACCATCAGTCTCATAAGCCATCCTAGCAAGATCATGCTGCGGGTAGTCCTCAACAGACTGAAAAAACAAGCGGAAAAACTCCTGGCAGAAGAACAAGCCGGCTTTAGACCAAAACGCAGCACAATGGAGCAAATTTTCAATCTGAAAAATCTGATATAGAAACATCTCAAACACCTAAAAAGACTTGTATCACAATTTCATAGACTTCAAAAAGGTCTTTGACAGGTATGGCATGACGGCCTCTGGCAAGTACTCAGGCACTTCAACATTGACAACTGCCTCATTGAAGTCATCAAGGCACTGTACGAGAACGCAAGAAGTGCAGTTTTCATGAACAATCACATGGGCGAGTTCTTCAAGACCACGATTGGGGTCCGTCAGGGCTGCCTTCTCTCACCTGTACTCTTCAACCTCTTCCTCAAAAACGTCATGACAGAGACACTGCAAAACCACCACACTTCCATCTCATTGGTGGAAGACCCCTTTGCAACCTCAGATTTGTAGATGACATTGACCTCATGGGCGGCAGCAAACAAGAACTGCAAAACCTCACAGATAGTCTATCAGATCGAGCGAGCGCATACAGCATGGAGGTCAGTACAGAGAAATCAAAGATCATGGTCAACAGTGCAAGTAATGACAGCACGGAAATAAAGATGAATGGAGAAATACTGGAAGAGGTGAGCCAATTCAAATACTTAGGCTCCATCCTAACAAAAGATGGCACATCAAACAATGAAGTGAAAGCTTGCATTGCAACAGCAACATCTGCTCTAGCCAGACTCGAGAGGATTATCAGAAGCAACAACATCAGCTTCTGCACCACATATCACCTCTACAAATCCCTCGTGATATCTATCCTCCTATATGGCTGTGAATCATGGACTCTGTCAGCAGAGCTAGAGAGGAGAACCCAAGCATTCGAGAACAAATGCCACAGAAGACTCCTCAAAACATCATACAAATAACACAAGACCAACAACTATGTGAAAGAAGAAATAAAAAAGCGTGTGGGCCCCCAAGAACCTCTGTTCTCCACCATAAAGAGGAGAAAACTGATGTGGTTTGGTCACACCACAAGACACAACACCTTAGCAAAAACCATCTTGCAAGGAACAGTCGAAGGCAAGAGAAGAAGAGGCCGCCAAAAGAAATCATGGGTTGACAACATCAAAGACTGGACCGCCCAACCCCCCTGCAACACCTTCTACTAGCCACACAGGATTGTGAAGCATGGAAAAAGACCTCTGTTGCGTCTTCTCTCATGTCCCCCCTACGTCCTTTGGGACATGGGACTGAGTGAGGGAGTGAGGACAGTCTTGGGCCAGTCCAGATGTTCGTGTGACGTGCCCGTACAGCTCTAATAGTTATGCGTCTTAAAGTGGTTCGGGCATGTCTCACACCAACATTGCACAGACTGCAAATCGCGAGACAAAACGATTCTAAATCGGACAGTGCCTATTGTCTTTGTGAGCGTGGGAATCGGGTTAAACCGAGTTTCTCAGGAAAGTTAGCGAGTACCCGTTTTACTTTCGCAATATCGACTGAATATGTTTGTTGTGGAAGGGGTGGGGGGGGGTAGGTTGTAATGATGATAACATCTTTGCA
Source organism: Rapana venosa (assembly GCA_028751875.1). NCBI lineage: Eukaryota > Metazoa > Mollusca > Gastropoda > Neogastropoda > Muricidae > Rapana > Rapana venosa. Next base: position 32,567,050 of record CM054158.1, on the reverse strand, counting down.
TTGACATTATTCTGGGTCGTGTTTTCATGTGTGTTCATGCATGGCAAAAAAAAATGAGCTAAGCAGTTTGGAGAGAACATCCAACTACGTTTGGACCGGGTGGGGGGGGGGGGGAGGGGGGGAAGGCAGAGGGGGGGTGGAGTCGTGCAGTTGAAGTCCATGTTTATCTAGTTTAAGGACAGTAAATTCATTTATTGACTTCACACACACACACACACACACACACACAACACTTACACATACACACACACCACACACACACACTACACACCACTCACTTACACACACACTTACACACTATACACACACCACACACAAAACACACTTACAACACACACTTACTAACACACACACTAACACAAACACACTTACAACACACACTTACTCACACTCTTACACTCACACACTTACACACAACACACACTTACAACACACACACACACACACAACACACACTTACACACACACACACAACAGCACACACGCGCGTGCGCGCTGCCTTAGGCTAATTCCAGTCAGAAGAAGAACAACGCTATAAATCCACTGCCTGCTCTGACCTCTACAAGAAACCTTACTTCAAAGAACTAACCTAGCCCCAGTCAACCGACTGCCTGTAGTGTGTTGTCGTTACTGTTTGCTAGAGTTAAGTACCTTGTTGCTATGGTTATTATCTGAAGGCTATGTTTTCTTTCCGGTTTGGCCTTCATCCATAGTTTCTTTGGGTTTTATGCGTGTGTGTGTGTGTGTGGGGGGGGGGGGGTGTTATGTTGGAGGAGGGGAAGTGTGATATTATCAAGAAGGCGACAGATGAGAGAGAGAGAGAGAGAGAAATTTATTTATTATATTTATTCTTTTATATCGAGGATAATGGAATAAGCACTCATGTGCTTTTTTACATCCTGTCCCCGTGTGTATGCGGTTTTGTAAATTTTGTCTTCTGTTTCCACCGGATTTAATGTGTGTGCGCAAGATGTTCTGCATGCGTTCGAACACGGGGCCTCGGTTTATAGTCTCATCCGTAGGACTTTGACATTCAGTTCGATTTTTTTGTAAACTGGGGAGAAAGGGCGAAGCTGGGAATCGAACCCACAAACTCACGGTTAACTTGTTGGCAGGCGAACGTCTTAACCATCCTGCCACCTGAGAGAGAGGAGGGGGGGGGGGGAACAGACAAAAAGATAGGTAGACAGACAGACAAAAAAACAACAGAGAGATGGACGGAGAGAGAGACAGAGACAGAGAAACAGACAGAGTCAGAAAGACAGAGAGAGAGAGACAGAGAGAGAGAGAGACAGAGAGAGAGAGATTCTGAACTCTGAGCTCTAAAATGGTTTAATGCACAATTCATGGGGGAATACAAGGGTGGAGAAAATGAAATATAACTTCTAGCAACCATTAATCAGACTTTGGTATATACACCTTGGTATATACCCAGAACTGTTCTCTCTCTCTCTCTCTCTCTCTCTCTCTCTCTCTCTCTCTCTCTCCTCTCTCTCTCTCTCTCTCTCACACACACACACACCACACACACACACACACACACTTGTCCAGTGAGACTGGAGAACAAAGAATTTCCATCAAATTTAGAAAAGGCAGAGGCATTTGCAGACATGTTTTCAAAATCATGTGTCTTGAAGGCTTGTCATTTAAAGTGTAAGAAACATAGAACAGAAGAGGAAAGTAAAACAGATATGCCGACCCAGTCTCTGACAACAGTTCATACATTAATGCTCCAATTTCAGTGGATGAAGTTAGAGATGCTTTATTGTCTCTTTCTAACAAAAAAAAATCTGTTGGATTAGATGCAGTTTCTAATGACATGTTAAAACATCTACCAGCAAACTTCATTTTTCTACTTCATAAACTGTTCAATAAATGTTGGATTGAAGGTGTTATGCCAGTAAGGTGGAAACAGTCCATTGTCGTTCCAATTCATAAACAGGGAAAGCCCAGAACAGACAAATCTAGCTACAGACCAATTGCTTTGACCACACATACTTGCAAGTTGATGGAGAGAATTATTATTAAAAGGCTTATGTACTTCTGTGATAAAAATAAAATAATCCCGGTTAATCAAGCGGGTTTTCAAAAAGATAGATCTGCCATAGATACCTTGGTTAAGCTATCAACGCACATAAAAATTCAGTTTGCAAGAAGAAAGAACGTTCTTGCAACATTTTTTTGATATAAAAAAGGCGTATGATCAAGTTTGGCATGCGAAGTTGCTACATAAACTTAAGAATCTGGGTTTTTCTGGGTATTTCTATCACTATATTAAAGTTTTTTTGACTAACAGAAGTATACAGGTTAGAGTAGCTAAATCATATTCAAGTTTTAGATCTCTTCATATGGGACTACCTCAAGGTTCTGTAATATCGCCTCTCTTGTTTAATGTTTTGCTGCATGATCTCCCTGTGAAATTGTCAAAGGAAGTCGTCTTAGTGCAATATGCAGATGATATATGCATGTGGAATGAATGTTTCTATGAAACGAAACACACCAAAAGAGCGTTTAAACTACATTAAAAAGGTTATACCAGAACCAACTTAACAACATCGATAACTATATGCTCGAAAATGGATTTACTTTATCCACAGAAAAAACGTACACTGTGCTTTTTAAAATAGCAGTAATCCAGATGACTACCAGCATTTAGAATTGGGACCGACGTTATTGAGTATAAAGATACTGTAAAGTTCTTGGGTGTTATTCTCACTTCCAAGCTAACTTGGAATGCACATATTGAACACAATTTAACTAAAGCAAAGAAAGGCTTAAACTTTTGAAGATGTAAGTAAACAGTTCTGGGCCAAGACACATTAAATCTAGAATATTTAGCTACTTTCTCTTATTCGTTCAAAATTATCGTATGGCCAAGAGGTATTTTTCAGTGCTCCTAAGTATTTACTTAGAAACTTACAAAGTATAGACTGCAAAGCATACAGGCTGGCTCTTGGTGTGCCTTATCACGCCTCAGCCCTGGGAACATATAACGAAGTCGGCATGTTGCCTTTGGATGATTACCGTCAACTGGCATGTGCTAAATATGTGCTTAGAAACAAAACGACTGAAAACTTTATTTCAGAAGAAATAGAAGTACAATCAGAATAGGATTTTCCTAAAAGAGCGAAATATATTGCCTCTATAATGCCCATAAGTACATATGTGTCTGATCTGGTACAAAACTCTAAAGTCAATCAACTCAACATGGACACACGAGAAGCAATCTTACCTTGTCCATCATGGGAGATGAATAAAGCACACTTTGACATAGAGGTGTCTAATGTAAACAAGAATGACAATTTGAATATATGTCCGATCCCACATTCATCATAAATATGTTGACCATTTACAAATTTATACAGACGGATCACGTCTAGATAATCAAGAAACAGGTTCTGCTTTTGTTATACCAGTGTTGAAAATTGAAAAATCATACTATGTTGGTAAATATCACTCGATATTTACAGCAGAACTAATAGCAATATTAATGGGTCTTACTTATATTCTTGATTTGCCATTGTATATATTTCAAATCCTTCTTTGCGTTGATTCTAAGTCGGTATGTATGCTTTTAAAATCTCCATGTTATAAGAAAAATTCAAAAATTATATTAGAAATTAAGCATGTTATCCATCTCTTAACCTTAAAGGGCATAAGTGTTAATTTTTGTTGGGTGCCTTCACACACTGGATTCTTTCCAAATGAGTGGGTGGATAGAGCTGCCAAAAAAGGTGCAAAACATGAACGGGATGCAATAGATATGCATGTGCCTCTATCCTTAAAAGAGGGGTACAGCTTACTAGAACAAAAATCATGGAGAAAGGTCACCGAAACTAATCAGCAAAATGATAGATCTTTAACTAGAACTGCAATTAACACCGATAATTTAACAGTTGTGAACCATTCAAAGGATTGTGTAAATGTTTTTACGTCAAGAAGAATAACTGCTTTATTTTATAGAATGAAATTAAATGCATTGATAACCAAATTCAGTAAAAATGGTAAATGTCTGTGTGGTGAGAATATCACCAATACCCATATACTTTTTGACTGCCAGAGTGTAAAACCTTTCATGCCCCATTTTTTCTGAAAATTCCCTTACCAGCATATTCAATAATTTAAAACTGGCATTTGAAATTGTGAAAGGCCTTTATCGCAGTCCCTTAGGACATTTGTTATAGTTGCATTAACGTTAATGACATGTTTTTAGGTTTTTATAATTCCTGTTGCATTGCCAAGTTTCTTTATGTGATTTTTTTGTAAAAGCATGGTTGGTGTATTGTTGTTGTTTTTTTGGGGGGGCTAATTTTTATTTTTTTTTTATTTATCTATTTTTTGTTGTAAATAAGACATCCACCCCTCCATTTGTTTCCCCTCGTCTAATATCACTAGAAGTGAACAGACGTAAAATTGAAGTCAACAACAACAACACACACACGCGCACGTACACACACACACATACACACACACATACATACACACACACACACACACAGGGTTCTCAAATTACCTTTTAATGTGCGCTGCTTTGAATGGAAGTGTTTTTAAAGTTTGGGGGTCATTTTGCAATGAGGACAAAGACAGGCAGGCTGCCGTACATAATCTAGTGAGAGATGATTGCATTTTGAATAAGTATTATTAATATGTCAACTGAACTTTAAGGGACTGTTTTTCTGTGATTTATGTGATCAACATAGAACAGACAAGATTGAATGAGATAGCTTTTCTGTTGAATTTAGAGGGGGTGGGGGGTCCCACAAGGGGAAATGTTCTGAAAACGTAGGATATCACTGTATATAATTACGTATTAAGGTTTTTGGCATGAAGATTTCGTTAAAAAAAAAAAAACTATATATATGACAGATTTCACTCACGTAGCAAGCATGCAAGTTTAATGATTGATACAAATGTTGATTCCCCTTTGGTGATATTTGATATCTGCTTTTATAGAGAATGTGCATCATGTATGAAAGGGGATTGATTTGAAGCTTTGCATCTAAAATTCTGCTTCCATATGAAAAGGGCCTTTTTGACAGGCTAAAAGCACACAGAAAAATACTGTTTTCATATACCGCTCTTACACAGGGCAGATCTCTCTTCCTGAAATTTGATATGCTTCCCCTCACCCCACCCCCCTCCACCCCCCCACCCCCACCCCCCAGGAAGGGGAGTGCGTGTAGTCACCGTAACCCATGATCTTTTTCTTTTCCTTGTTTCCCTTGTACTCATGTGCGCACAAGTAAACCCGTATATCCGCACATTCACCGTCACTCGCGCACGCGCACGTACGCTCGCACATTGTAAACATTCGTACCCATGCTCACGCATTTTAATAATATAAGTAAAATTGTTATAACATGTTGTATAAGACAAATATTAATTAAATTAATACTATGTGAATCAGTTTTCCCGAGGGTGGCTTACTTCTACAGTTTTTGCCTGGAACGACTCTTGTGTCCTACGTGGATTATGTTCTGTGCACTGAACAATTATTAGTTTGCACGACCGAAACCGAAATTTAACGTCACATCACAAAGACTGACTGACACATGGACCAACACTTCAAAAAGTCTCTTGGCCCGAACCGAAAAGCTGTGTGGTTATGGATGTGCCAAGGGCCAAGTGGCAAGGCCTACACTAAAATGTTGTTATGTTGTAACATGTTTGTGCTGTGTGTTGAGAATTTGCTTCAGACGTGGACAAGCTCTCAACCTGCACTCTCCATTCAGGAGAAAAACATCCTCTGAAGTCGGAGTATGGCTGCCTATGTGGCAAGGTACTTAGAAAAAAAACCCAGTCATACACGCAAACTTCTCATCTGGTTTACTTCCTATCTCACAGTGATTCCCCAGGTGGGATGAATGAGTCAAAGAGTGCATATTCTGGGTGACCCCCCTCCTCCCACCCCCCCCCCCCCCCACCCCCAACAGAGTGTTAAGCAGGGAACGCCACAAAAACAACAACTTGAAGTCTAAAGGATGGGAGAAAAGTTTAATTCAATTCAATTCAATTCAAAAGCTTTATTATCTCAAAGACAGAGAAATTCCGGCGGGTTACTCGCCATACATAAAAACAATAAACATTTAAACATAATATTTAAAACACACACACACTGTCCAACATCAGCACGCACCCATCATGAGATAAAATGCATCCACAAATCAGCAATATCTCAGCCAGCCACAAACCACCCCAACAAAAATCACTTTACTCATGTGCGCACAAGTAAACCCGTATATCCGCACATTCACAGTCACTCGCGCACGCGCACGCACGCTCGCACATTGTAAACATTCGTACCCATGCTCACGCATTTTAATAATATAAGTAAAATTGTTATAACATGTTGTATAAGACAAATATTAATTAAATTAATGCTATGTTCTATTAAGATATTCAACAGTCTAAAATAATAACACGCGCACGTATTTTAAAAAAAATCATTTTTTCACATGTATGATAAGACAAATATCAATGAAGTTAATACCCTATTCTATTAGAAACTGAACACAGTTTACACTAATAAAAGGTAGCCTTTAGTCTCTCTCTCACTCTCTCTCTGTCTCTCTGTCATGGGCTTTAGTTCAAATCAGATTTATTGTCATACATTTATTAATTAGCAAAATTGAGGTTGGAATAAAACTATTTTTAAATCGCTGGGTTCTAGACTTGGGTACTCTGTAACGCTTTTGAGAAGGCAGGAGTTCAAAATATTTTGCAAGCACATGTGTGTCATCGCTCACAATCTGTCTTGCTCTGTCTCTCACACAGCATTCATACAAGTCATTCAGTTTCATTTGCTCACAGCCCACAATTTTGCCACATCTGGTTACAATCTTGCTTACTATGTTTTTGTTTTTAACAGTCAGGCCCCCATACCAACAAACCAAGGAAAATGAAAGGACAGACTCAATAAAGCATCGGTAGAAATTTTGTAAAACTTTTACATTTACTTTAAGACTCGGAGTTTTTGAAGGAAAAAGATAAAAGACCATGTGCTGACCATTATATAGTATCGGCATTCCGACTTTGGGAATAATAATAATAATAATAATAATAATAATAATAATAATAATAATAATAATAATAATAATAATAATGTATGGAAGTTATATAGGGCTGAATCTACAAATCAAAGCGCTCTTTTTTAAAAAATGTTCCCGGGGATAATGGAATAAGCACTCACAATGCCAGATCTCTCTGAGGAAGACGTTATTGTGATCTGCGAATTGCTAGTACATCTACTTCCCACTTAACAGAAATTGTGGAAAACGTTTGATATAGTGTTGCAAAGCATGCGGTTTTCAAATACTGGTCTTTGAACAAACCTTAGGTACAAAGAGCAGACTCACAGATGGGTTGTGTTGTTTTTTTTTAAAAGAGACTACATAAATTCAACATTTGTATAAAACACAACACAAGTGTGCCTCACGGCTTTTTGTTTGATTTTATTTTTTAAAATTTTAAGTGTTGTCATTAACTCTTACGGGACACCATTTTCAACCCCATACAATGGCCTAGCTCTCCCCTGATGTGGAAACAGCTTTTAGAAGTGCCGAGCTTATTTGAATATGACCTGCCATGTTTTGCAAAAAAAGATGGCTCCCGGATTCTATATAATTATGAATTTATTTCAAGCGTGAAAAGAAAAACCCTGCAGGGAACTGACAATTGGGGGGGGGGGGGGAGGGATGGGAAAGAAGATAAAAAGAGTTATTCATCCTTCACAGACAAAAGTGGTAGCTGTAAACAGTGAAATGTGTTTGGGGAACTATGCTGCTTGGTTACTTAATGTGAGGTCTTGTTGCGACTTGTCATGGTGTGTGTGTGTGTGTGTGTGTATGTGGCTTGTTGGGGCACTGTGTGACAGGCTGTCCTTAAACCTGTAGGAACTCCCAGGCCTGTCTAGTTTGATTGCTGCTCTTGTTTGTTATTTCTCCATGCTGCACACTTTGGGGGAGACGGGATAGCCTAATGGTTAGAACATTGCGCTGGCAATCTGACGACCCGGGTTCCATTCCCGTTCAAGGGGGGATATTTTCCCCTGGAGTTCACATCAGTGCAGACTCCACTCTCCCCTAAAGTCCTTTGGATGAGACTATAAACCGAGGCCCCGTGTGCGAACGCACGCAGAACATCTTGCGCATACGTTCAATCCTGTTCCACTTTTCAAAAGAGTAGACCATTGTGTGCTAGTGGGAACAGATGACAAAATTTACAAAACCGCTTGCACACGGGGACTGGATGAAAGAGCACATGAGTGCTTGTTCCATTATCCTCAATATAAAATAATAAAATCAATAAATAAAATAAATCCTCGATATGAAAGAATAAATAAATACATAAATAGACCACGGGGTTGGATGTTTAAAAAAACAGTGCATGAGGGCTTATTTCATTATCCTAGATGTAAAAGAAAAATAAATAAATAAATAAACAGATTACTGATCTAGTCAGTGGCTTTATGTAGGAGCTATTCGCGTAGGGAGATGATCTTTTTTTCAAACTGTCTTCCAGCCTTCATAGCAAACACCCACTATCACAACAGGACCTACTCAAACCCGATTGCTCATGGCAACGGGAGTAACAGTTTATCTGTTTAAAACCATTTGCATGTTGTTTGGGGGTGTTTGAGCTGTGTTGAATTACGCCTTTCCAATGTAAACAGGCTACACGTTCGTGCTTGAAATTTGCTGAGCTAGGTTAATCATATATAGGCGGTTTGTGTTTGTTTGCTTTGGTGATGGTGCCTTTTGTTGTCTCAAAGAGATACGAGAGTATCGTGATTAGCTTGGGAGCAGTTGAAGGGGGAAAATGTAGAGCTAAGTGAGGATGAGGGTGAGCATGTGTGTCTTTAGTTGCCCCAGCGGGTGGGGAACCCATGGCTTCAGTACAGTCACCCAGCTCACCTCAGCTGTAAACGGGTACCTGCCCTCTATAGGGGCAGGAAAGGTAAAGCAGTGTGGGGGAGGAGATGGGCGTCGCTCTCACAAGGCTGGCCCTTATAGAAGCTGAGGTCTCTGACATCTTGCTCCTCAGCGACCTCGTGGTTTATAGGTAACCTGTACCTTTTTACAACCATAGCGGTACATTGATATGCAACAATGGTTAATTGTACTGACATTTTGCTTATGCACAGTTTCCTATATAGACTACATTAGAGCTACTGTTTAATGAATAAGCATCGCGAACTGAACTAGGAATAAATCATTCACCTTTTTTTTCACCACTTGAAATAAGTCACGGCAGATTTCTCTGTGTGAAATTCGGGCTGCTCTCCCAGGGAAGAGAGCTGTATTTCTTTCCCTATCAGAGTGGCTTTTTTTCTACAGAATTTTTCCACGGACAACTCTCTTGCTGCTGTGGGTTCTTTTACGTGCTCTAAATAATTACGTGTAACACACGGGACTTCGCTTTTATCGTCTTATCTCCACTTAGCGGCCAGACCACCATTCATGGTCTGGGTGGATCGGTGGTCTAGAAGTAACGCGCCTGTCTAGAAAGCGAAAAAGTCCGGGTCGGAAGTGTGCGGTGGTTCGTATTCCGTCTGGGCCCGAAACTTTTCCCCCATCCATTAGACCATGAGTGGTGGTCTGGGCGCTAGTCTTTCGGATGAGACGATAAACCGAGGTCCCGTGTGTTACAGAAAATTATGCAGCGCACGTAAAAGAACCCACGGCAACAAGAGAGTTGTCCCTGGCAAAACTCTTAGAAAAAAGCCACTCTGATAGGGAAAGAAATACAGTTGCAGACCAACAAAAAACAAAAAAAGAAGGGTGGCGCTGCTCTTGTGGCGACGTGCTCTCCCCGGGGAGAGCATCCCGAATTTCACGCAGAGAAATCTCGTGACTTAAAGTGGTATACATGAAAAAAAATGAAATAAATGAAAAGTTTCAGGCCCAAACGGGGTTCGAACCACTGCACACTTCCGACCCGCGCTTTTCGCCTTCTAGACAGGTGCGTTACTCCTTGACCACCGATCGAGTGTAGTCCAAGAGCCACCACTCACTGTCCAAAACGTATGTACTGTTATGTCGGTTACAAGAATTGAACCGCTTCAGTAGAAAAATGATTCAGCATTGGAAAAATCTTGTCCATTGGTCACAGACACACCAGCAGCACGCGTGTACTCCTGTCATTTTATTTATTTTTCATTTTATTTCATTGTTTTATATCGAGGATAATAGAATAAGCACTTATGTACTTTTTAACATCTAGTCCCCGTGGGTATGCGGCTTTGTCAATTCTGCCATCTGTTCCCACCGGCACACAATGACCCTACTCTTACGAAAAGCGGAACAGGATTTAACCTGTGCGCAAGATGTCCTGCGTGCGTTCGCACACGGGGCCCTCGGTTTATAGTCTCATCCGAAGGACTTTAGGGGAGAGTGGAGTCTGCACTGATGTTAACTCCAGGGGAA
>CM054158.1:32551626-32554126 GCA_028751875.1 Rapana venosa | reverse complement strand
AAAAAAACAAACAAACAAAGGAGTGAGGGAAGAAAAGTGATGAGATGAAAACCAGCAGTGTCACTGCACGTTTCTGCTGGTGGCCTGTCTGTTCTTGGCTGCTGTTATCTCCTTGAAAAATCTTCCTTTTTTTCTTTTTTCTATTTCTTACGAGGCTCTTATTTCTTTCTGTTATACGTAAACAACCAACCCCCCAACCCTCCCCCCCCCCCCAAAAAAAAAAAAAAAAAAAAAAAAAAACTGTTGTGAAACAGAAAAGCAAGAAATCGTGCTCAAATTTTTTTTTTCAAAAAAAAAGAGGGTGTTAAACTGATTCATCTTGCTCAGTCAACAGGAAAAACTGAAGTACGTTGGAACACAGGTGCTACCACTTTCGAAGGCGGAGAATGAAATTGTAAAGGGAGGAGGGTTAAGACGAGCAAGGTATGTATTGTATTGTGAAAACCTAGTGAGGTGTACGATACACTGTGTTCGCATAATCATGTAGCTAACATACTTTCCTACGTGAAAGTTAGCCAACTGACAAGTAATGCATTATACAAAACAAGTGGAAATGATAATAATAATAATAATAATAATAATAATAATAATAATAATAATAATAATAATAATAATGACGATGATGATGATAATAATAATAATAATAATAATAATAATAATAATAATAATAATAATAACAATATGGAATTTATATATTGCGCTGAATCTTGTATTTTTAAAAAATCGAAGCGCTTGCACTCAACTCATTTACACGCATGCAACTCTCCTTAAACATAATGAACAACATATTAATTTTTAAATCCATACGCGCGTGCGCACGTACGCACGCACGCACGCGCGCGCGCGCGCACGCACACACACATACACACACACACACACACACACACACACACACACACACACACACACTAGCGAACACACTTAGGAGGCGAAGGATGCTGTTGAAAATTAGGGAAAAACATGAGGGGATAGTCTCGGGTAGAAAATAAGTGTGTTTTGAGGCTGGATTTGAAGGTATCAAATGAAGGTTTTGAGCGAAGTGAAAGAGGGGGGTCATTCCAGGTGGATGGACCAGAAATAGAGAAAGAGCGACGGCCAACAGTGGTTTGTTTGAATCTGGGTGTTCGAAAGCACAAAGTATCTGCAGCTGAACGAAGGGAACGGGATGGAGTGTACAGGTGAAGACAGTTACAAAGATAAGAGGGTGCAGATTTGTGGAGACATTTGAAACAGAGGGTATTGATCTTATACTACTTCAGTCTTTGTGAGACAGGCAGCCAGTGAAGAGATCGCAGAAGAGGAGTGATGTGTTCAGATTTTTTTTTTCTTTCTTAGGACCAGTCGAGCTGCAGAGTTTTGTATGCGTTGAAGAAAATGGATAGAATACACAGAAATGTCTCGTCACTGCACCCCGTGTTTATGAAAAGACTTTTCCAAGAACAACAAAGTCAAAAAGGGAAGTACCAACATTTTTTTAAAAAAACAACAACAATAACAACCTACATTGCTCACTAGGCCCCCCCCCCCCCCCCCCCACGCCCCATCCCCGTGGCCGCAGTGTTTAGAGCTATTGGGTGACGGATTGCAAGGTCGCGGGTTCGAGTCCCACTAGAGATATCATTATTTTTTTTTTTTAATTTTGGTGTGTGTTTTTTGTTGTTGTTTTTTTACTCTGGCCGGCTCTTATACAGAGTGACTCTGCTGTGAGCTGATTGGGTTTTTAGTTTTTTTTACTTTATTTATTCTTTTATATCAAGAATAATGGAATAAGCACTTACGTGCTTTTTTTTTACATCTAGTCTCCGTGTGTATGCGGTTTTGTCAATTCTGTCATCTGTTCCCACCGGCACACAATGGCCTACTCTAAAATTTTGACTTGACTTGACTTGACTACTCTTACGAAAAGCGAAACAGGTTTTTAACATGTGCGCGAGATGTTCTGCGTGCTTTCGCACACGGTACCTCGGTTTATAGTCTAAATCTCAATCTGATTTGGTGGCAGTTTCAAATTCAAATTCAAATTCAAATTCAAAAGCTTTATTATCTCAAAAAGAAATTCCGGCGGGTTACTCGCCATACATAAAAACAATAAACATTTATTTAAACATAATATTTAAAACACACACACACACTGTCCAAGATCAGCACGCACACATCATGAGATAAAAAGCATCCACAAATCAGCAATATCTCAGCCAGCCACAAACCCACCCCAACAAAAATCACTTTACTCATGTGCGCACTAGTAAACCCGTACGTCCGCACATTCACAAACAGTCATTCGCGCACGCGCACGCATGCTCGCACATTGTAAACATTCGTACCCATGCTCACGCATTTTAATAATATAAATAAAATTGTTATAACATGTTGTATTAGACAAATATCAATTAAATTAATACTATGTTCTATTAAGATATTCAACAGTCTAAAATAATAACACACGCACGTTTTTTTGACCAAAAAATATCATTTGTATAACATGTATGATAAGACAAAT
>CM054158.1:32539126-32541626 GCA_028751875.1 Rapana venosa | reverse complement strand
ACATTCCATTAATGAAAGAAATTGTATTGTCATTAAGTCGTAGTCCTGTTATCAGATTGTTATAGTTTAACGATGTTTACTAGTTGTACAAATTGCAAAGTTAGTGTTTAAGATGGGGGGTTTTCCTTCAACTGTCTTGAGTTATGGTTTTAATTTTTGTTTCTTATAGTTGTTTAATGCGGATAATTAGCCATGTGCACACCCCAACTCACCCATCCCCCCCTCCTTCCGACCCCCTCCCCCATCCCCCCCCCCCACCCCCCGCACACACACACTCACTCACACTTTCCCGTCTGATATCACTAATTAGTGGAAGGACGTTAAACTGAAGAACTAACACACACACACACACACACACTCACACGCACGCACGCACGCACACACACACACACCTCGCACACACGCACACCACACACACACACACACACACACACGCATGAACACCTGCACGCACACTCACACACACACACACACACACACACACACACAATACACACTTACTTACTTACGCACGCACGCGCGCACTCGAGTTGTGTGGAAAGAGTGAGAGGAAAGAACAACTGTCGTGACCTTAAGTGGGTATTATCCTAAACTGGTTAAGATCATGAGAGAGAAGAATATTATTCTTCTCTGTGTCAGGAAACTTCCTGTAGAAAACAATACAAAACAAGAACCTTTTTCCTTTCCTATACCATATGGGCAGCCAAAGGGTGTTAAACTGAAGAACTCTCTCTCTCGCTCTCTCTCTCTCTCTCTCTCTCTCTCTCTCTCTCTCTCTCTCTCTCTCTCTCTCTCTCTCTCTCTCTCTCTCTCTCTCTCTCTCTCTCTCTCTCTCTCTCTCTCTCTCTCTCTCTCACACACACACACACACACACACACACACACACACTACAAACTGCAAGACAAACCCAATTTCAAATCCGACAACTCCTAGTCTTTGTCAATGTGCAAATTTGGGATGAAAAACCTCAAATTATCCTGGAGAAAGTTAAGGAGTAGTCTTTCTTTTTCTTTTTTTTTCTTGCCAGTCTCGATTGATGTGTTTTTTTCACTCATGTAATTTCTTTTTATTGCCATTACTCTGTGGTGGTGGGTTTTTTTCCAGTGTGTGTCAATAGAAAACATTATGTTAAGCAGTTTCAGAATGATTTCTAGGTACGGTTGGGCGAGACTGGCGCAGTTTAAAGCCTTCGTTTAGTTGGGGGACAAGAAAACCATTTAACATCATCACAAACATTTATTTGTTTATTTATACCACTTTAAGTCACGGCAGATTTCTCTGCGTGAAATTCGAGCTGCGCTTCCTAGGGAGAGCGCGTCACCACAAGAGCAGCGCCACCTTTTTTTTTTAAATTCTTTTTCTGTCTGCAACTGCGTTTGTTTCCCTATCAGATTGGCTTTTCTACAAAAATGTTGCCAAGGTCAACTCTCTTGTTACCGTGAGTTCTTTGGGAAAATAATCGTGTAAACACGAGACCTGGGTTTACGTTCACCCGAACACTAGAACACCATTCATGCATGAGTAATGGGAAAAAGGGTTTCAGGCCCAAAGGGATCGAACCATCATATTTGAGCGACTTTTTCGCTTTCTAGGAGACGCTTAACTTTAGACCACGGATCACCACAAATGGTAAAGTGTGCTAGATGTTTTGTCTTTTCTTGTGCTGTTTAAATTGCAGCAGTTTCCTCGTTAAGTCAAAGGAAAGTGAGGAGAGGAGGAGGAGGAGGAGGAGGACAGCGAGGAGGAGACCGAGGAAAAACTTTGAATGATAGAAACTGACGAACTGAAGTACTCGACTGTATATTAATGATTGTGTGTTGTTTAGGTGCTGTTGGGTATTTAAGTGTGATAGTGTGTGTAATAGATTGAAGATGTAGTTACTTATACGCACGACGAGAAAGACGATGTGGAAAAAGAGTGAGAGGAGAAGAAAGAGCGAGACTGAAGAGTAGAGAGATTGAAGAGAAGGAAAGATATGAGAGAGAGAGATGTGTGCTGGTAGGTCTGAAGGTATTTGTGAAAACGTAATCAGATATTGAGGAATTTTCCTCCTTACGAGATGGTAAACGCGAGATGTTTGGCTTTTACCTACTCTCTCTCCTCTCTCTCTCTCTCTCTCTCCTCTCTCTCTCTCCTCTCTCTCTCTCTCTCTCTCTCTCTCTCTCTCTCTTCTCTCTCTCTCTCTCTCTCTCTCTCCTCTCTTCTGCGTGCGTGCGTGCGTGCGTGTGTGTGTGTGTGTGTGCGTGTGTGTGTGTGCGTGCGTACGTGTGTGTGTGTGTGCGTGTGTGTGTGTGTGTGTGTGTATGTGTGTGTGTGTGTGTGTGTGTGTGTGTGTGTGTGTGTGTGTGTGTGTGTGTGTATGTGTATGTGTGTGTATGTGTGCTTATGTGGATCGGTGGTCTAGAGGTAACGCGCCTGTCTAGAAAGCGAAAAGTCCGGGTCTGAAGTGTGCGGCGGTTCGTACCCCGTTTGGACCGGAAATTTTTCCCCCATCCATTA
>CM054158.1:32526626-32531626 GCA_028751875.1 Rapana venosa | reverse complement strand
ATTATTATCATCATCATCATTATCATTATCATCATCACTGTTGTTGTTGTTATCCTCATCACTAGCATAATTATCACATTGTATATCATGACTTATTTGCGGGGGCATTTTAGTTTGCAGATTGTATTACCAAAACTGTATCTTTCCTTCTTTTTTTTTACCTCTAGCTTGTCCAACTGGCAAAGCTGTCCGAAAGAGCGACGGCAAGTGTGGTAAGTGCCTGAAAGTTTGACCATAGAAAATGCCGGTATGGTGTAACAGGCTGTGAACTAGGGTCTAGGGTCCTAATCCTTCTGGCTCCTTTTGAAACGAGCCACTGAGAAAGGATGATTCCATGAGTATAATGTAGACCCCCCCCCCCCCCCCCAACCACGATGTCTCATCCCCAGTGTGAGAAATCCACAGGGAGCCCATCAGTATCAGGCCGCCATGTGACCACCAGCCAGAGAGGCCTGCACTGCTTCTAGGTCACTTTGGTGGCGTTCAGTGGTGCCTGTTCTGAGCTAACATACGCAGGACAGCACCTTCTAAGCCCCCTACTAACGACAGTATTAGCTTAGTCGCGGAGCCAGAGTGAGTGAGTTGCCCACCCGAGGTGGCAACCACCACAACGTCCCTCCAACAACCGTCTCCCGCGAACCTCCAACCCCAAAGGCCTTGACATAAACTCACCATAGGCTCAGAATGTTTGGGGAAACCGAATTCGAGGTCACCATGAGACCAGTGCAACTGGGACCACCGAATCAGAGGCAATGATGATCAATGATAATGGAGATGGTGTAATGATGCTACGTTTACTATCATAATATCCTGGCATCAACGAGGCCCGAGAGACACAGACACCTGCAGTGTTGGTCAGGTAATTTGAACAACACTCTCAAACCCGCATCCGTAAAGTGTATGAAGCTTGACTGTGTGGCCCCAGTGTTTCCACTGAGCCCACAGCATACTCACTCACTTTGGGTAGGAATCGGTCGGGGTTCCGAAAAATCCCTATGACCCTTATGGGATTCGGACCCGTGACCTTCCAGTCCGAAATCTAAGGCTCTAACCACTGCGGCTGGCGCATTAAGAGGTTTGTTTGTTTTAGTCTCTGTGATTGGTCTCACCACAGTCTCCACTACACCTAGGAACTCGAACTCGAACTCGAATGATTTATTCACAAAAAGGCCATTGGCCTATACATGAAGGGGTTGCCGAACTGCTTACTATTTTGGTGGGGGTAAAAGCAATAGTAACGACAACATGTTACTGTATAACAAAAAATCGGCTAAAAAAACATGACTTAGGATAACAATATCTCTCTTATTTTGAAAGCTTTACACAAATATAAAGTGAGGCTGTGCACAACCTCAGGATGACTTGACGCCAGGAGTAAACAGAGTCTACATAAATTAGGCTGTCTACTTGTCTACTATAGTTAACAGGGATGTAGTTCTGCCTAACATCCTCTAATACTGGACAGCACAACACAAAATGTACTTCATCCTCCGGTGCTTGCTTACATAGTGGGCATAGCAGCCTGAGGTCGTCAATATCGTGTTCTCTGTATCTGAATTTATGAACATTTATATCTGACACACCAAGCCTAAACTTAAGACATAATTCTTTTCAAATGTATTATCCATATCAAGTTTTAGATCAGGTTTGACATCACGCGAACTTATAAATTGTCTGTACATTTGAAATCTTTCACTGTTTTCTATATGATCATTCCATTGCTGCCATCGGCAGTAAGTAAATCTTTGCCTGAAAGTGTTAATCAACTACACCTAGAAGAGAGAGAGAGAGAGAGAGAGAGAGAGAGAGAGAGAGAGAGAGAGAGAGAGAGAGAGAGAGAGAGAGAGAGAGTCAGTCTCAGATGGGCATGTGTCTGGTCTTTGCTTTGTTTCATGAAGCCCTGGTTATTGGTCAGACCTGTAAAGCCAACAGTGACTGCATAGACAACGCCCTGTGCACTGGCTCCAAGTGTACATGTGACACGAGCAAGTTTTTCGATGTGGGCACCGTTGGCGATACGAAATGCAGTGAGTGTTTGGGCAGTAGTTTTGTTTGTTGTTGGGTTGGGGTTTGTTTGTTTGTTTGGGTTGTTTTGTTTGGGGTTGGTGGGTGGGTTTTTTTTTTTTTGGGGGGGGCGATGAGGTGGGGGGGGGGGTATTTATTTTAAGTGGGGCTATTTTTTAAGTAGGGGGAGTGTGGGGGGGAGGTGTGTTGGTAGATGGATGGGTGCCTGTGTTGTATGGTGGTGGTGGGGGTGGTGGGGGTGGTTTTGTGTGTGTTAGGGGAGAGGTTGTGTGTGGTAGTTTTTATTTTATTTATTTATATGTTATTCTTTTATATCGAGGATAATGGAATAAGCACTTATGTGATGGGTTTTTTTACATCCAGTCCGCGTGTGTATGCGGTGTTGTAAATTCTGTCATCTGTTCCCGCCGGCACACAATGGCCTACTCTTACGAAAATTGGTGGTACTGGTGGCGTGTGTGTCTGTGTGTGTGTGTGTGAACGCGCGCGCATGTGTGTGCGTGCGTGCGTGTGTGTGTGTGTGTGTGTGTGTCGTGCGTGGTGCGTGCGTGCGTGCGTGCGTGTGTGTGTGTGTGTGTGTGTGTGTGTGTGTGTGTGTGTGTGTGTGTGTGTGTGTGTGTGCGCTGTGTGTGTGTGTGTGTGTGTGTGTGTGTGTGTGTGTGTGTGTGTGTGTGTGTTGTAAGGGGAGAAGTGGTGGTGTTGGTTTGTGTGTGTGTGTGTGCGATGTGAGTTTGTGTGTGAGTGTTGTGTGTTTGTGTCATCAGTTTATGGTAAACTAGACACGTCCCCTTGAGCACATGCATACTTGCACGTGTACACATCTAAAACCATTTCTTTTCACATACTCTTTCTCTCACTCTCACTCTCTCTCTCTCTCTCACCACATATACACACACATACACACTGACACACACACACACACATATATATATATAATATATATATATATTATATATCACATACACACACGCACACACCCCACACACACACACGCACACACACACACACACACGCGCGCGCACACACACACGCACACACACGCACACATCACACACACACGCACACATCACACACACACACAGGCGCGCACGCACACACACGCGCACACACACACGCACACACACGCACACATCACACACACACGCACACACACACACACACGTACACATCACGCACACACACAAGCACACACACACGTACACATCACGCACA
Source organism: Rapana venosa (assembly GCA_028751875.1). Lineage (NCBI taxonomy): Eukaryota > Metazoa > Mollusca > Gastropoda > Neogastropoda > Muricidae > Rapana > Rapana venosa. Next base: position 32,528,389 of record CM054158.1, on the reverse strand, counting down.
CACACCAAGCACACACACACAACACACACACACACACACACACACACACACACACTCACACAAACACACCTACTCACGCGTTACTCTAACTTGCGCCTCTCTACAACACGCAAACCACCACACAAATTATCATCACTAACACCACACTTACTACCATCCTAACCCCCCCCCCCCCCCCCGCCCACCCCCCACCCTAACCCTCCCCAAAAACCACCACCACCACCATTACTAAAAACACCACCATAGCCATTAGCATCACTACCACTATAGCCTGCTACAACCATCGCCACCACCATCATCACCACCATCATCATCATCACGTCCACCACCACCATCACCACCATCACCACCATCACCTCCACTACCACCAATGACAGACCAACATTATACTTTCCCTTATGTTTCAGCTTGTGATCCAAAGGCAGCTGGTACCGACACTTGCAGTGAGTGATTCTCTTTTTTCTTTAAGGATGGCGGGGGGGGGGGGGGGGGGGGGGGGGGGGCGGCAGGTAAAGGTATGCCATAATCTATATGCTCGAACGGGAGCGAGGCATCAGAGACCTCAGCTTCTCTAAGGGAGCCAGCATATTGAAGGCGGCGCCCATGAAGGAAGGTGGCAGGATGGTCAAGACGTTTGCCTGCCAACAAGTAAACCGTGAGGTTTTGGGTTCGATTCCCAGCCTCGCCCTTTCTTCCCAGTTTGACCCCCCAAAAATCGAACTGAATGTCAAAGTCCTTCGGAGGAGACTATAAACCGAGGAGGCCCCGTGTGCGAACACATGCAGAACATCTTGCGCACACGTTAAATCCTGCTCCGTTGTTCGAAAGAGTAGGCCATTGTGTGCCGGTGGGAACAGATGACAACATTTACAAAACCGCATACACACGCATAAAAAAAAATTTTTTAACAATAATAAAATTTAAAAAATCATCTGAGCGCTTTGATGTGTCGCTTTACAAGATTCAGCGCTATATTAATTCCATACATTAGTAGTAGTAGTAATAGTAGTAGTAGTAGTAGTAGTAGTAGTAGTAGTAGTAGTAGTAGTAGTAGTAGTAGTAGTACAATCTATAATATGCTCGAACGGGAGCCAGGCATGAGAGACCTCAGCTTCTCTAAGGGAGCCAGCATATTGAAGGCGGCGCCCATCTCCTCTCCCTCGCCGTTTTACCTTTCCTGACCCTCAAAAAAGAGAACAGGTACCCATTTACAGACGGTTGGGTGGGTACACTGGAGGAACAGTACTGAAGCCAAGGCAGCGCAAACGGTCATTTATCCAAGTGGTAACCCACGCTCGATTGCTGCTTAACCTTAAGGTAAAGGAGGTAAAGGAGTCCCATAACCTATAAGGTCGTAGGGGAGCGAGGCGTCAGAGACCTCACTTCTCTAGGGCCAGCATATTGAGGGCGGCGCCCATCTCCTCTCCCTCGCTGCTTTACCTTCCCTGACCCTAAAGAGGGCAGGTACCCATTTACAGCTGGGTGAACTGGGGGAACTGTACTGAAGCCAAGGCGCGCAAACGATCACCCATCCAACTGGTAACCACGCTCGACGCTGCTTAACTTGGTTGGGGGAAAGCGAGTGCTCCGACCACTGAACTATCCCGTCCCTTAACCTTAGCTGGGGGGAAAAGCCAGTGGTCTGACCACTGAGCTATCCCGTCCTCTTAGGGGTGAGGGAGGGGGTAGGTGGGGGGGGTCCAATTTCTTTTTCTTTTTTATCTTTTTTTCTGGGCTTTTTTTGAACTACTTTAAGTCACGGC
>CM054158.1:32509126-32519126 GCA_028751875.1 Rapana venosa | reverse complement strand
ACACTTTAAGCACATTCTCCCTGTAAATGCATCACTTATCAGAATCTAAAAGGTTGTTTGTGTTTAGTTGATCAAAGGAATTCAGAATACGTGTAAAGATGCGATGTTTTGGACGATGATGGACCCTCCAAATACAGGGAAAAGAGAGAAGAAAAAAGATGGGCAGATAGAAAGTTGTTTTTCTTCTTCTTCTTCTTCTTCTTCTTCTTCTTCTTCTTCTTCTTCTTTTTCGTCAAACGCTCAGACAGCAACTATTTTTGCCTGTTAAATAAGGGGACGGGATAGCTCAGTGGTCGGAGCACTCGCTTTCCCCCAGCCAAGTTAAGCAGCGTCGAGCGTGGTTACCAAGTTGGATGGGTGACCGTTTGCGCGCCTTGGCTTCAGTACAGTTCCCCCAGTTCGCCCAGCTGTAAATGGGTACCTGCCCTCTTTAGGGTCAGGGAAGGTAAAGCAGCGATGAAGAGGAGATGGGCGCCGCCCTCAATATGCTGGCCCTAGAGAAGTGAGGTCTCTGACACCTCGCTCCCTACGACCTTATAGGTTATGGGACTCCTTTACCTTTACCTTACCTTAAATAAGCGAAATGCGTCACGCTCGCCGTTAAGCCCCTTAGAAGTCAGTCCCAGCTCCTACGGCGTGAAATTCGGGGTGAGCGCTGTTGCCACAAGAGCGGCGCCACCCATTTTTTTCCCATGCCTGCATATATATTTGGTTTCCCATCAGAGTGACTTTTTTTCTACATAGGTTTTTCCAGGGACAACTCTCTTGTTGCCTTGAGTCCTTTTTACCTGCACTAAATGAGTATTTGCACCCGGGACCTCGGCTTATTGTCTCATCCGAAAGACTAGCACCCAGACTTCCACTCACGGTCTTAGTGGATGGGGGAAAAGTTTCAGGCACTTCATCTACAAAGCTCTGCCATAACGGTGTTCCCTTGAGTACGGGTTGCTAGAAGCGAAAATATGTTGGGTTTTCTTTCCTTTTGGTAATGGCTTCAGACACCTTTCACAAGAGTAGGCCATTGTGCGCCGATGGGAACGAATGACAACATTGACAAAACTGCATGCACATGGGAACTAGATGTAAAAAGTACAAAGAGTGCTTGTTCCATTAGTCTTGGGGAAATTGAAATAAGATAATAAAATACGTACTATCTCTGTCTCTCTCCCTCTGTCTGTTTGTCTGTCTCTCTCTCTCTCTCTCTCTCTCTCTCTGTCTCTGTCTCTCTCTCTCTCCGGTTGGAAACCTGTAAAAATGTTCGTTTAGTTTTTTTAAGCAGTGCAAGGGATTGTTTAACAATGCTCTTAAGTAAACGCTCACAGTTCATAGACCTCGATCAGAAAGTGTTACGGTTTTCATAAATATAAAGTCTTGGAGCTAGATCTGAATCACTAACAATAATGTTCGTGTGTGTTGTGGAACATAAGGTTTTGTTTGAGTTGCAGACTCTGCCACACGTTGATATATTTATCAGTTTAAAAAAAAAAAGAATTGCAGACTCTGTTGTGTGGTGTTATAGTTATTAATAAAAAAAAAGTTGATGCAAAGAGAGAAGTACAAACTCACGTTGAAAAATTAATTATAAAAATGCAGCTAACCATAGCCTTTGTGTGTAAAACCAAAAGAGAATGGATGAGTGACAGCTTCTCAACATCTAATGACATCCTAATGATATACTAGGGGACGGGATAGCTCAGTGGTCAAAGCACTCGCTTTCCTCCCAGCCAAGATCAAGCAGCAATCGAGCGTGGCTACCAGTTGGATGGGTGGCCGTTTGCGCGGCCTTGGCTTCAGTACAGTCCCCCACACAGTCACCCAGCTGTAAATGGGTACCTGCCCTCTTTAGGGTCAAGGAAGGTAAAGCAGCGAGGGAGAGGAGATGGGCGCCGCCCTCTATAATATGCTGGCCCCTAGAGAAGTGTGGAGGTCTCGGACGCCTCGCTCCTCTACGACCTTCTGGGTTATGGGACACCTGTACCTTTTTCATGCTGTACTTCTTCCACGTTGATTTCTCGGAGCTCACCACGCAGCTGTTTTATCTTGAGCGTGTTCTGGTGTTTTACTAGAGGTGAAGCTTGATTCCAAAACGTGTACTTCTGCGACGGACTGTGTGAAGGCAACGGATGTGAAGTGCAACGCTGGTACCTGCGAGTGTGACGCCTCTAAGAACAGAATAGCCAACGTTGCCAAACTTATCTGTGGTAAGTTCGGTAATGTCCCATTTACACACACACACACACACACACACACACCGTTTATATATATATATATATATATATATATATATATATATATATATATATATATATATATATATATATATACATATGTATATGGAAGAGAGAGGAGAGAGAGAGAGAGAGAGAGAGAGAGAGAGAGAGAGAGAGAGAGAGAGAGAGAGAGAGAGAGAGAGAGAGAGAGAATGTGCCGATCATGTGGGATAACAAATTTCCAGCCTTTTTTTTTTTTTCTTTTTTTTTTAGCACTATTGCCTTATCACGTAGCTCATTGAAATCTACGCCATCAGCAGTTGTGGTCTAAAATCCAGACTGCTTATTCACCACTCCAGCATTTAACGCGCGTAAATAGCATGCTCTTTATGTGGGCATCGTAGTACAATAACAGACACTGCAGTTGCACCATCATCGCCAGAGCTCCACATGGAGACTGTCAATGTTAAGCCGCTGCAGAACCACCAGCCAGTGGGCCCTGCACGGCTGCTGGGTCACGACGTCACTTCAGAGGCGTTCAATACCGAGGACTCGCCTCCTAAAACCCCTTGTTGACCACAACAGTAGCTTAGTCGCAGACCTGGACTGCGTGAGAACCCTACCCCGGATTAATATAATAATAATAATAATAATAATAATAATATAATAATAATAATAATAAATGGAACTTATATAGCGCTATATCTTGCAAAGACAAATCAAAGCGCATGCATTCAACCTAAATCGTACACAGTCATGCAATCAATGATAAATAATCAATAGTTTAAACAAACGGATATTTACAAACATGGTGCGCTGCAGACAAAAATCTATGAAATAAACTTTCAAAAGTCAAATGGTTGGGTTTTTTTCAAAAGCACACACGCATTCACACAGGTCGTATACTTTAGCAGGGTGATAGGACATGGGTTAGTGAAGGTGGGGTAGCTCTGATATGAAACAGGAGGGGGGAAATCTTAGGTTTGAAATAAATAATATGTCTTGAGGCTGGATTTAAAAGTGTCATAACTAGGTTTCTGGCGAAGAGAGAGAGGGGGGGAGCTCATTCCAGGTCGATGGACCCGAAATAGAGAAAGAGCGGCGGCCAACAGTGGATCGGTTGAATCTAGGTATTCGTAGGCACAAGGTATCTGCACAAGGTTAGCGACCACAACCACGTCCTTCCGATGATCTCTGATCAACCTGTAACTCCTGAGACGTTGACAACTGACTGCAGGCGTGAAAAGTGTGTGTGGTCAATCACAACTGTCCACCGTGAGACCAAAGTAGTCTAGGTCGGTCACACACACACACACACATACACGCATACACACACACACACGCACACACACACGCACACACGCACACACACACACGCACGCACCACACACACGCACACACACCGCACACACACACACACACACACACACACACACACACACACACACACACACACACACACACACACCACAGACAACTTTTCTGTAAGTGTCCAAAGATGAATGGTGACAAGGATGATGTAGCGAGAGAAACAGTGTTTTATACATGACAGTGTGCTTGCTACAGATGACAGTACTAGTAGTCATACAGACTACTGATGTCTCACTGCTGCTTACACGGGGTATCCTGCTTGGTTAGAGCGTTGCGCGCTGCGCTTGTGATCTGCTGACCCGGGTTCGAACCCCGTTCAAAGGAATATTTCCCCGTGGAGTTAACATCAGTACTGACTCTACTCCCCTCGTAAAAGTTCGGATGAGACTATAAACCCACGCCCCGCGTGCGAACGCACGCACGCACAACATCTTTCGCACACGTTTAAACCTGTTCCGCTTTTCGGAAGAGTAGGCATTGTGTGCCGATGGGAACGGATGACAAAACTGCATACACACAGGGACTGGGTGTGAATAAAGCGCATTAGTGTTTATGCTATTATATTCAAGCAGAAAAGAATTTTAAAAAAATTAAAAAAAAGAATGCATACACTTTTCATCGCAATATTTATGCCAATTTGTCATTGCAGATAGCATTGCTGTTATGAAACTGATATTGATTTGTAACTGCTAGTTACAATGTTATTGTTACACAGTTATTTTCTTCTCGTAGATTTTAACTCTTTTATAGTTTAACAGGATTTTTTACAAATGGTAGCACTAGTTTTGTTGTATCATGCAATAAATGATGATGTATTTATTTGTCATTACAGATTGCAAAGCTAAATTCGCCGTGAAGCTTGACAAAACATGCGGTAAAAATGCTGTCTGTTTCTGTCTCTGTATCTCTGTCTGTCTGTCTGTCTCTGTCTCTGCCTCTGTCTCTCTCTGTCTCTCTCTCTCTCTCTCTCTCTCTCTCTCTCTCTCTCTCTCTCTCTCTCTCTCTCTCTCTCTCCTTCTCTCTCTCCTCCTTCCTCACTCCTCCCTCCCTCTCCCTCCCTCCCTCCCCTCTCCCTCCTTCTCTCTCCCTCTCTCTCTACTATTACTCTGTGTCCTTCGGATGAGACTATAGACCGAGGTCCCGTGTGCGAATGCACGCAGAACATCTTGCGCACACGTTAAATCCTGTTCCGCTTTTGTAAGAGTACGCCATTGTGTGCCGGTGGGAACAGATGACAGAATTTACAAACCGCATACACACGGGGACTAGATGTAAAAAAGCACACGAGTGCTTATTCCATTATCCTCGATATAAAAGAATGAAATAAATCTCTCTCTCCTTTCCTTCCTCTCTCTCTCTCTCTCTCTCTCTCTCTCTCTCTCTCTCTCTCTCTCTCTCTCTCTCTCTCTCTCTCTGTCTCTGTCTCTGTGGCTGTCTCCGTCTGTCTGTCTGTATGCACGTTTGTTTGAAAATAATTATTGCTTGCTGTTCGGGTGGTTTTTTTAATAGATGCAGTTGTGCGTTATAAGATAGTTGGGGGGGGGGGGGGGGGGGGGGGGTATGTCCCTTTGTAGGTAAGCGTGTGATTTGACTCCTAAAAATAGATATTACTTACTTACTTAGGCCCATCACTCCCCCTGGAGCATAGGCAACAACAGTATGCCAGAGTTCTCTGTCCTGGGCTATTCTCTCCAGCTGTCTCCAGTCCTCTGTCCTGGGCTATTCTCTCCAGCTGTCTCCAGGTATATCCCATCTTCTTGGTTTTTGCCTCAAGGTCACGTCGCCATGTGTTTTTTGGCCGTCCTCTTTTTCGTGTTCCCTGGGGGTTCCATGATAGTGCCTGGCTTGTGATGTTGCTGGCTGGCTTTCTCAGGGTGTGCCCGATCCATCCCCATCTCCTGCGCCGGATTTCATTTTCGGCTGGCAGCTGGTTGGTACGTTGCCACAGGTCTGCGTTGCTGATGGTGTCGGGCCAGTGGATCTGGAGGATTCGTCTCAGGCAGCTGTTGATGAAGGTCTGCACTTTCTTGATGGTGGTCTTTGTTGTCCTCCATGTCTCTGCTCCATATAGTAGGACTGACTTGACGTTGGGGTTGAACAGCCTGATCTTTGTGCGGGTCGACACCACCTTGGCGCTCCAGATATTCTTCAGCTGCAAGTATGCTGCCAATTCTTGCTCTGACGTCTGCGTCTGTGCCTTCCTGCATGTTAATGATGCTACCCAGGTATGTGAATGTCTCCACTTCTTCCAGCTCCTTCCCATTTAGTGTGACTGGGTCCTCACTCGCTGCGTTGATCTTGAGAATCTTGGTTTTGCCTTCATGGATCTTGAGACCAACTTGTAATGAGGTGGCTGCTAGTTCTGTAGTCTTGTCCTGCATCTGCTGGCGGCTGTGGGAAAGCAGGGCCAGGTCGTCTGCAAAGTCGAGATCATCCAGCTGGTCCCACAGTGTCCACTGAATTCCATTTCTTCTGTATGCTGTTGAAGTCTTCATGGTCCAATCGATCGCCAGGAGGAAGAGGAAAGGGGACCGGAGACAGCCTTGTCTGACTCCGGTCTTCACCTCAAAGCTGTTTGTGAGTTGTCCTCCATGGACCACCCGGGAGGTCATTCTTTCGTAGGAGTTCTTGATCAAGTTGACCAGTTTGGTTGGCACTCCATGGTGGCGAAGCAATTTCCAGAGGGTGTTGTGGTTCACACTGTCGAATGCTTTCTCATAATCAACAAAGTTGATGTAAAAGGACGAATTCCACTCTAAAGATTGCTCAACAATGATGCGCAAGGTGGCAATCTGATCTACGCATGATCTGTTCTGGCGGAAGTCGGCCTGCTGGTCTCGGAGGAGAGGGTCGACTGCATTTTTCATTCTCTCGAGAGAAGCGTTATCCCTCTATAGTTGGCACAGTTGCTGAGGTCTCCTTTCTTGGGTAGCTTGATGAGGTAGCCCTCCTTCCAGTCTGATGGTACTTCCTTCTCTTCCCAAATCTTCCCAAAGAGAGGGTACAGCATCCCTACCATGGTCTCCAGGTCTGCCTTGAGTGCTTCTGCTGGGATGTTGTCCGGTCCTGCTGCCTTGCCATTTCTCAGCATTTTGATGGCTTTCCTGATCTCCTCCCTGGCTGGTTGCTCACAGTTGATGTCTAGGTCTCTATCAGCAGGGTCGATGTCCGGGGGGTTTGAAGGGACGGATCTGTTCAGGAGTTCCTCAAAGTGCTCTGCCCATCTGTTCAGTTGTCCCTCTGTTCCCAGGATGGTGTTTCCTTTCTTGTCTTTGGTCGCTCAGGCCTGCTGTACTTCGCTGAGAGTTTCTTAGTGGTGTCATACAGCAGCTTCATGTTGTTACGGGCTGCTGCTTCCTTGGCTTCCTCTGCCAGGCTGTCGATGTACTTGCGCTTGTCTGTTCTTGCGCTCCTCTTGACTTCTCTGTTGGCTTCTGTGAAGTCTGCTTGTGCCTTGGCCTTTGCTGCTCTTGTCCGGCTGTTGTTTACAGCTGCTTTCTTCTGCTTTCTCTTCTCAATCTTGCCCATTGTGACTGCCGATATCCATTCCTTCTGTTGGTGTCTCTTGGGGCCCACTACTTCCTGACAGGTTGACGTCAGTGTCTCTTTCACTTTCTTCCACTGGCTCTCGATGTCAGTCTCTTCTTCAAGCAGTTCTTGTAGTACTTGGTACTTGTTGGTGAGGGACAGCTTGAATTCTTCATTTATCTTTGTGTCTTTAAGCAGGCTGGTGTTGAACTTCTGTCTCTTTGTTGTTGTTTCCATCCAGTTCTTCTTCAGCTGTAGCTTCAGCCTGGCTACCAAAAGGTGGTGGTCAGATGCAACGTCTCTCCTCTTTTCACCCTTACATCCTGTAGAGATCTCCTGAATTTCTTGGCCATGCAGATATGGTCGATCTGGTTCTCAGTCACATGATTTGGTGATACCCAGGTGGCCTTATGTACTCTTCTGTGGGGGAAAATGCTGCCACCGACTACCAGATTGTTGATAGCACAGAAGTCTGCAAACATCTCGCTATTCTCGTTCACCTCTCCTAATCCGTGTCTTCCCATCACCTCCTCGCATCCCGTGTTGTCTTGTCCGATCTTGGCATTGAAATCACCCATGAGGATGTTTATATCTTTTTCTGGGTACTTGGCAATGACGTTCTGCAGTCTGTCGTAGAATTGATCTTTGGCTTCTTCATCGCCGTCATTAGTTGGCGCATAACACTGGATGATGTTCATCTTGATCTTCTTCTTCTTAGTCCTGGAGGATGCCGCGATGATTCTTGATCCGTCGCTGCGCAGGTCTTGACAACATGAGCGCTACACCTTCTGTGTGTGGAGCGTTGTCTTCTTCGTGGCCAGAATAAAGCAGCATCTCTCCAGTGAGCAGTCTCTTTTGTCCTGACTGTGTCCAATGGGTCTCACTGATGCCAAGCAATGTGAGGTTGTAGCTTTTCATCTCTGCTGCTACTTGTGTTGTTTTTCCCGTCTCATACATGGCCCTCACATTCCATGTTCCGACGTTGATGGTCCTGGTCGATAAAAGGGGGGTCTACCTTGTGGCTTCCGTAGACTCACGGCTTTCACCACATGGCGTCATACATCCTCTTGGCGAGGACCCTTCCTCTCCCAGGGCAGTAGTTTCTTGGTCCGTTGTTGGTGTTTCTGTAGCAAGCTTTGTTTTCATGGGGTGGGGTTGCTAGCCCCACGCCCAACACTCCTCCTTTCTCATCCGGGCTTGGGACCGGCCATGGCGGAGTTAAAAATAGATATGACTGGGAACAGTTAGTATTTGGGAGGGGGGGGCGGTTACAGATTTTTTTTTAATGTGTTGTGATTCAGTTTGTTTGGGGTTTTTATAAATGTTTTGATGCATGTTTGTTTTACAAGGAAAGACTGAAAGACTAGGCTTCGTTCATTCATTGATCTCTCTCTCTCTCTCTCTCTCTCTCTCTCTCTCTCTCTCTCTCTCTCTCCTCTCTCTCTCTCTCTCTCTCTCTCTCTATCTATCTATCTATCTATCTATCTATCTATCTATCTATCTTTATCTATATCTATCTCTCAAAAGCAAAACGAAACAACAGTGCAACCACAGTCCCTTTTCCATTCTTTTTATACTATATCATCATCATCATCTTCTTCTTCTTCTTCTTCTTCTTCTTGGGTTTCTTTTTATTCCTTCCTCAAGTAGATCTTCAATGATAACCCAATGGTGAGATTTTGAATATGCGACCGTTTGCCATTAAGGTAGCTGTACTCCGTCTTTGGGTATGATGTCTAAACACGGACGCCAAGGCGCATGCGTTCTGGGTTTGTTGGTGTGTTTTTTAAAAAAATCCTGTCATCTGTTCCTACCGGAACGGAAATGGCCATTTTGTTTAAATGCCGGAACGGATTTTTAACGTACGTGTGCACAAGATGTTCTGCGCGCGTTCGCACACGGGACCTTGGTTTCTGGTCCTATCCGAAGGACTTTTAAGGTAAAGGAGTTGGCCTTAGGGGAGAAAAAAAACTTCCTCGTAGATTTGAGCTGTCATTGTGTGGTTGTCTTGTCGCTAACTGGAGTAAGATGTTCAAATGTGCAAATCCCGGTCTAAAAAAGTAATTGGAAATTATTTTCAAACTGCTGAATGGGTGGCGCTGCTCTTGTGGCCACGCGCTCTCCACGGGGGGGGGGGGGGGGGGGGGGGGGGGGGGGGGAGAGAGAGAGAGAGCAGCCCGAATTTCACGCCGAGAAGTCTGCCGTGACTTAATGTGGTGTAAAATAAATCAAATGAAAATAAATAGAAAAATAAAACCCATCGTTTTACAATGACGCAGATGGGGGTAAAAAAAAAAACCCAATCCAGAGAGAAGACAATGGAAAAAATAAATCAAAATAAATGAAAACTCGTTCGATAACTGCAAAATATTTCTTTTTAGACTCTTAAGACACTTTCTCAAAGTGCCTAAATCGGAAGTCTCCGCTGAGACTTAAAATTTAGATACAACAACATCAGCTACTGATTCTGCGAACATAAAGCGAGTACTTTCTTACCAAGTGCATGCAAGTAGGCAGCATTCCACAGGCAGTTTCCGTAAGATATTTTCCAGACCCAGAAAGTTCTTATCACTTATTATGCCTATCCACTTAAGGACATCGTCCATGTAAGGACATTAGCCGCGTAAGGACATCAACCGCGTAAGGACATCAGCCACGTAAGGAAACATCAGGGACAAATCAACCAGGTAAGGACATCAGCCACAAAAGGTCAAATCGGGGACAAATCAGCCAGGTAAGGACATCAGCCACGAAAGGACAAATCGGGAACAAATCAGCCAGGTAAGGACATCAGCCACATAAGGACAAATCAGAGACAAATCAGCCACGTAAGGTCATCAGCCACGAAAGGACAAATCAGGGACAAATCAGCCGGGTAAGGACATCAGCGA